>CAJQZJ010032578.1:1805035-1847966 GCA_907164525.1 Lophiomys imhausi | reverse complement strand
TTCGTTCCACGGATATTAGGGTCTGGTAAGTCAGTGACGGAGTTGACAGGTAAGTCTCGGCCACCTAAGACAGGGCAGTCCCGAGTGGGGAGGCTGACCCAGAGACGGGTAAGAGTTTGAGCACCGCCCTCCTACAGGCTCAGGCCCACCGTGAGATCCCCACATAGGGGGATTACGAAACCTTTCCAGGGACCTCTACCAACTTTAAAAAAAAAAAAAAAAGGAGGAACTGTAGAGAGCTGCGACGTGCCACGCCTTAAAAATGGCGCTGGTCTCCGCCTTCCACCAGCCCGACGGTGAGCGCTCTCGATGATAAACAAGTCCATATTTGGCTAAGACCGCTGATCTGGCTTGCTTCCGCATACGTGGGCCTCTAAGATAGCACCACGTGGCTTTACTTGATTGGCTGTTCATTTAGTATTTAGCCTGTGGGTTGGGTCTGCCCGGCCCCTTTCGGAAGACTGTTTTCAAGGGACCTGAATAAACTGCAGGAGAAGAGCTTTTGTGAGTTGCGTCATTCCTTGCTGGACAAGGGGGGACGCGACAGAAAGGGGCTAATGTGTGAGAGTTTTGCTGGTAAGCCACTATATTTTAATTTATGTTTCATCAATTATGGTTTTGTCTGAAATTAATTGGATGGTGAAAAAAACAAGAAAGGCCTTTTAAAATATATATTATTTAAATTGAGAGAGAGGGAGGGAGAGAGAGAGAGAGAGAGAGAGATACATGTGGGTATGCCCACATGAGTGCAGGTGCCCACAGACACCAAAAGAGGGCGTCAGACCTCCCCTCCCACTGGAGCTGAAGTTACAGGCAGTTGAAAGCTGCCTGATGTTGGTGCTGGGAACAGAACTTGGGGTCCTCTAAGAGAGAAGTAGGTGCTCTTCGCTATCAAGCCATCACTACAGCCCAGGAAGGCCTTTTTTTTTTTAAATTGGGGTTTGTGTCATAGCTTACTAAGGAACTCTTTAAATAATACAGAACACCAAAGTCCTTAGATTCTTTAAAGGGAAGTGTTAGAGCCATATGAACCTCATTCCAAGAAACTGAGTTCAAGATTCATCACCTTCAATTCTCCTCCTTGCCTGTGTCCTGATTCCCCACAGGTTTACGGGACATGGCGCACTGACTCATAGCATATTTTCCTCTTGGAATCCCACCATAGATGGGGATGAATAATTATTATTTACTTGCCTCACTGTCTCGTTCTAAAAACACAGCTGTGGCATCTCACTGCAAATTCATCATAACTATCCCAATCACCTCAAACTGACAATGAGCCCATCAAGTGCCCAGAGAGCTCAAGATTTATTTTGGCCCAAACCATTTTACTGAACTTCTAGAATATTCTTTTCCCTCCACGTCCTCCAGCACACAGCACTGCAGGATGCAGGCTTCTATTTTTAGACATTCTTTTAAAGAGGAAGGAGCACCTTTCCCATCTCTTGTTCAGTACCAAAGGCCTCTCTTGGCCTGGTAGCTAGTACTCTTTGCCTAGCTCAAAGGACAGCACGAAGGGACTGCTTAGGCCCTTCAGTGTTTTCATAAACCATTCCATCGGGCTGATTTTAAACACTCCAAGGGTAGAGTCATGTGGAAATGACTCAACAGAAGCGTTGGTACATTATATTATAGAAGTCCCGTCTTAAGAATGACTCAGTCTAGACTTTTTGGACTTCGCAGTGGTACAAAGCATTCAGTAGCAACCAAATTTAAATTCTGAATTTTGATCTTCCCCAGCAGACAGAAATAGGGAATATGAAATGCTTCTGAGGTAGCGGGTGGCAGCAGCGACTGGCAGCCAGTCAGGCCATGACCAGCAGAGAAACAATGACCAGAATCCCCTGTGCTGTGTGTGGAGCCAGATGCTCACTGGATTGGATGGACTTGGTGCATTTCCAACCTATCATATTTTCATTGTATGCTGGGTTTATCATAAACTTTCCTGGCTGTTTTTACGTCAACTTGACACAAGTTAGAGTCATCCGAGAAGAGGGAGCCTCAACTGAGAAAATGCCTCTGTAAGATGGGGCTGTAGGCAAGCCTGTAGAGCATTTTCTTAATTAGTGATTGATGGGGGAGTGCCCAGCCCACTGTGGGTGGGGCCATCCCTGGACTGGTGGACCTGCATTGTATAAGAAAGCAGGCTGAGCAAGTCTTGAGGAGCAAGCCAGTGAACAGCACCCCTTCACGGCCTCTGCATCAGCTCCTGCCTCCAGGTTCCTGCTCTGCTTGAGTTCCTGTCCTGACTTCTGTCAATGATGAACAGTGATTTGGAAGTGTAAGCCAAATGAACCCTTTCCTCCCCAAGCTGCTTTGGTCATGGTGTTTCATCACAGCAACAGTAACCGTAACTAGGACAGCAATCAAGGCTTGCCTATATCATCTGAAATAGAAGAACCAAGTGGCTCTCCTTTCTCAATAAAAAAAGCAACAGAAATTTCAGAGGCACTACGAAGAGACAGCAATTACCTGACATAAGGTTACTCAAACTCTAACTTGGACTTGTTAGTGACCATCCAGCAGCAAGAGCAGAGGATCAAGTGGGGAGTGAGCGGTCCACAAGCCGGTCAGTCATCCTTCTCACTGAGCAGGGTGACTTGACTCAGCTCAAGACACTGAGAAAGATGTACAAGGCCAGCAACGAAAACCCTAAGCAGAGAACAATGAAGCTAGGGTCTCAGAAGTCTGCATGTCCCTCACGTAGCTGCTCTGCCTCCACCTATGAGATACTCCCACAACCGATCAGGTCTACTAAATCACCCAGTCCCCAGCAGGACCCATGTCCCAGTGAGGACAACCTCAGAGGTCTAGTAGTCAGTTACAGTAGTTGATTCTGCAGGGCCAACCTGGTGAGCCAAGAGCTGGGGAGGTGACCCTAGGACCATGAAACATTCATAAAGCACGGTCGTGTCTGTGCTGGGCAGCCCACAAGCTCACATTCTGGATCAACACGCCATCAGGTCAGCTTTAACTTCTCCAGAGAACAGTACTTAGTACAATCCCACCTCCCTCATCTCTCCACTTATGCAACAAATGCACTTGCAACAGTCCATAGGTGGTCAACCATTGCTGTGTGGTGAAGGCACGGTGCTTTGTATTTCCAAGGAAGCACTGTGCATTTATAAAAGTTGTAGAGAGCTATGCAACATTAGACATTCTCTTTCGCGGAGTGTCCCAAGTGAACAAAATAGTGGCAGAAGAGAGTATGGACTATGGTATCAGTGACTTTGTTATTGTTGTTAAGTCAGGGTTTCTCTGTGTAGCCCTGGTTGTCCTACAGACCAGGTTGGCCTTCAACTCAGAGATCTACCCACCTGTGCCTCCCTAGTGCTGGACAAAAGGCATGTGGTACCAGTGCTTAACCTAGGACATCTGAGACCCAGAGAATGCATGGGAGTAGGGGCTGGAGGTTGTAAGGGCTGACAGTCAACTCTACATTCAATCAGATCGGTCTTAACGGAACCTAATATGGCTTGTGGCACCTGTAAAAAAACAGTAAGTATTCTTTTGCTAAAATGACCTCTTTTTCCTCTCTGGAATGCCCTTCTGAGGCAACTTTAGGAAGGCAAATACACCAAGCTTATGATACACACTCCCCACTAACACCTTCAACCCTCTCAAAAGTCTCCAGCCTTGGACTATATTAGGATGATCACAAATCCACAAACAGTGTGAGGCCTACATATTGGCTCAGGGAAGGAGTCACGGAGTCAGATCACGATCTGTGTCAAACCCACTTGTCTTCCTGTGGGCCAGATGTGTCTCTCAAACCAGCAACAACTGATCATCACTGATGGGAAGGTTGTGGATGATCTCAAAGGTCTGACTCAAAAGGGGGCTGGGTACTGTACTCAGCCATGATGTGTATACATACACAGAGATATACATACATGCACCTACATGAGGGAGGCAGGGACAAGCAAGCAGCTTCCAGATCTAACCCTGAGAGCTCAAGAAATCCATCGCTGAGCAAACACATGGAAGGAAACAGAAAAGGAGATTTTTTTTAAAGATTTATTTAATTCTTATTTATACAGTGTTCTGTCTGCATGTATGCCTGCAGGGGAGAAAAGGGAACCAGATCCCATTACAGATGGTTGTGAGCCACCATGTGGTTGCTGGGAATTGAACTCAGGACCTCTGGAAGAGCAATCAGTGCTCTTAACCACTGAGTCATCTCTCTGGGCCCCAGAAAAGGAGATCTTGAACCCCATGAGCTTCAGGTTCTGTGACCTATTTTTGGATAAGGATGAGGCAGGACTCCCCACAGCCCTCCTGCCCAGTAAGTGAGCTCTTCAAGGAGAAGAGAAAAAAATCCTATGAATAACTGGCATATGTTTGCATTTTCTATACACTATGTTCTTGCTCTTCTCCCTTAGCAGGGTAATGATAAATACTTAAATATACACTGTTTAAAAAAATTATAAAACAAATAACAAATTTTCAGCACACTTGAGAAACATAAAAGGAAGAGTCTCTTAGAAACTTGCACCTATAGGGATATATCTATATCTTTTTCTTTTATACATATTGAACCAGTCATTTTGTATATAAAACTGTGATTTGTAGGGGCTGATAGATTAATATAAGTTAGATTTAGTGAATATATAGGTTTCTGATACAGTCTTTTAATTCGGGGCATGAAGATCAACTTTGCTGTGAGCAATTAGCTTATCAGCTTATGGATGAAGTCAGGTGAAATGAGGGGAGTCTCTTTGGACTGAAAAACAAGGTTGAAGCCAGGTGAAACAAGGAAAGACTTTATGACCTGGCATTGCTTTCAACTGCTAAGTGGGCAGAGCCCAAATTAAGCTGAAGCAGGTGGAACAAGGAGTGATCCTATTTAAGGACAAGTGGATGAGCCCAGAGAGCTGCGTGCTAAGCCTCCCGATATGAGAGAGCTCCGAGAGTACTGCTGGAGAAAGTGCTGGTAGACCAATGGCCCAATTTCCCTGAGGCAGAAGGAAGCCGGTGAGCAAAGAAAGCCTGAGCAAGACACCAAAAGGCCAAGGACTGGACCCTGTGGCTCAGCTTTTGCCTAGAGGGGTTTGATCTGTCCGAACAGTGGCCTAGGGGAAACTGTGCCTGGCTTTAAGGACTGAGGCAGAGCAGCTGAGTTCCTGATTCAAAAGAAGTAAGTTGGCCTGCAGACGGCTGGAGTCTCCCACAGAACCAACTACCCTGACGAACCTGCATCTGAGAGATCCAGAAGAAGGACTGCTAAGTGTGTTAAAGAATCTACAACAAATACTGTGTTCCTGACGACTGAGGACCTGCCCCAGAGACTGTATCATTCTAAAAGGTTATGAAAGTAGTTGTTATGATTATCAATAGGTTTAGTGGATAGGTTAAAGGGGTTGTAGGAATTTATAGGATTAATAGTTAAGAAATTGTTGGTGTTTGTTATAAGTGAATTTAGTAATAAATAAGTGTTAAATAATAACTTAAAAGTTCGGTTACAGTGATTGCTGTTTTTCAGTTACTATATCCTTTTTTTTTTTTTTTGGTTTTTCAAGACAAGGTTTCTCTGTGTAGCCCTGGCTGTTCTGTACTCACTTTGTAGACCAGGCTGGCCTCGAACTCACAAAGATCCGCCTGCCTCTGCCTCCCAAGTGCTGGGATTAAAGGCGTGCGCCACCACCGCCCGGCTCCTTTTTTTTTTTTTCCCCCCCTCTGTTACAATTACCTTCAAAAGCGCTTTTAGTGACTAGGGAATTCACCCAAGGGATGTAACCAGTCTCTGAGCTTTCAAACATCTCCCAAGTTTCCACCCTTAGAAATAAGCCTACAGCCGGGCGGTGGTGGCGCACGCCTTTAATCCCAGCACTTGGGAGGCAGAGGCAGGCGGATCTTTGTGAGTTCGAGGCCAGGCTGGTCTACAAAGTGAGTCCAGGACAGCCAGAGATATTCAGAGAAACCCTGTCTCGAAAAACCAAAAAAAAAAAAAAAAAAAAAAAAAAAGAAGCCTACAACCAACAACGTGTGTACAGAAGGCTTTTCTTTTCCATCCTACATTTGGGAGACAAATTCCCAAGAATAGGAGAGCAGGACATGGGTGTCCCCATGTTTATTGATTTTTCTGTTTTACCTTTCTTGCTTTTCAAAAGTTCCCAAGCGTAGAGAGTGTATTTGTTTTTTCCAGTCCACGCTCTGTTGCTATTTTTCTTCAAATGCATGGGTAGCTTCTCTCTGTTTGCTACTTCCTTACCTGTCTGTCCGTCACATTTCTCACACTGCCCCCACAGTATTTGACCTCCCTCCATGTAAATGGGCCGCTCTGCACAGCAAACGTGCTGATCCTGAATCACAGTGGCAGGAGGCCTATCTATCTACATTTTGTTTCTACTCAGAGGGTTTTTCTCTTAATAGAGTAAAAACCCTTGATTACTTACAGCCCTTGAGATGCAGGGAACCAACCTCATCGGCTTCATTTCTGATTTTCTTCCGGCTTTTCTAAGATTCAACTGGGCTGGCTGTGTTTTTGTCCTCGTTCCGTTTTGAGTCACATGGAAGCTGGGGGGTATTCCCTCAGGAATGACCCTCTGGATCAGCTACTTTTCTATTATCCGCACTGATAAAACACTATGACCAAAAGCAACTTATCGAAGAAAGTTCATTTTGCCTCGTAGTTGAGAAAGGGGAAGCAGTGCATTGGGGCAAGGAGGCGTGACAGCAAGTGGCCATAGGAACAGGAAACTGAGAGCTCACGTCTTGAACTGCGGGGAGGCGGCACAGAGCGAACTAGGAAGAGGTAAAACCTTTACCCTCCAGCAAAGCCACCTCTCCTAAACCTCCCAGACAGCACATTTGAAGGAGTGAGCAGTGCATTTCAGGATATCAGCAAAAGGCTTATGATGGCTACTGCCACTGGGTTCTCTCCCATTTTGTGCCAGAATGGATTTTTTTTTTTATATGTTGTTGTTTTTCCTCCTGTATGAGAATAGCCATATGTCAAAATGGAACTCTGGGAAATACAGTAACAGCGCACAAATGGTTTCTAGTGGCAGAAAGTCGAGATTTTCCGGAATTTTTTGGGAGAGATCAGTATTGGAATGAATATATTGGATAATTAAAAATCTCTGCTACACAGCATTCCCATCCACCCTTGGGAACAACTGTTTAAGTGCTCAACACTACGGGGGACATTTCTCACTCACATGGTCACATGTGTAATAAATGTTTTCCAGATTTCAAGCCAGTTATGCCATAGACAGTGCTGAATAACCCACATGAGACCAGTGTGTGCTATTTTTCTTTTCATAATCCTGGACTGTACAACTTAAAACTTTTAGATTTCAAAGAAGACAGATGACTCAGACAATCAGCATCTTACATTAAGAACAGCCGGAGCCACCTAGAGAGGTCACTCAGCATTAGAGCACTGGCTGCTCTTAAAGAGGACCTGGGTTTGATTCCCAGCACCTAGATGGTGACCCACAGCCACCTATAACTACAGTTCCAGGGGTCCTGCCACCCTGTTCTGACCTCTGTGGGCACCAGGAACACACATGGTACACATACATGCAGGTAAAAATATTCATACAAATAAACTTATAAAATAAATAATAAATATAAGAAGAACAACTTGTCTCCCTGAGATATGGTCTCCTAGCTTCTCTCAGCTGGTGCCCTTTCTAGAGTGGCCCTTTGGAACTGTATTAATTTGCTACTGTGAATTAAAGTTAAGCTTGCCGCATATACGCACGCCGAGGTCCCCAAGCAACCAGGCACCCAACCAGGTCCCTGGAGAAACATTCACATGTACCTGGAAAGTCAGTATGTAAGCTGCTCCAGTGTTTTAATGGTGTGCTAAAGGACTTGCATTTCGGAGGCCAAATGACAAGGCCACTTTCAGGTCTGCCTCCTCTCAGCTGGAAATGCTATTTACACAAATCTCAGCTTCCCCCACTAACACGCTGGACCCAATGCTGGCTGGTTCACCATGAGAACTAGGTGAGTTGAAGCACATGAGCAGACCTAGGAGGGTACCTGGCCCATGACAGGGTTCTCTTTCTTAATGAACGCTTTTCATTTGCTGGGACTTGTTTGAGGTTTAGAGATAGATGTATTTTGTGTTCCGATACTCTGATTCAACTTAATATAATCAAAAGTCGGAATATATTTGCAACCTCAAAATTCTACAAAGAGAACATGAACTAAATGGTATTTTTTTGGGAGCAAAGTCCTTACTCGGGCTATTTTCAGTTTAACTCATGTGTTAGCCTATTTTATGTTACTATAATGAAATGCCTGAGGCTGGGTAATCTTTTTTTTTTCTGGGAATAAGCTTTATTAGTTATTTTCCAGGAGATAGGTTTAGTAACACACACATCGCTTTAGGAACATCCTTGTGCTGTCACACAAGTCTTTTAAGTTTTAAGTGTTTGTCACTGATGCTGATCAGGAAAATCTTTCATTGGTGGAACTACTTCTCCAGTCTCCAGAATTCTCTAGTATCACCCAGGAATATTCTGGGTTTCCTTTCAACAATGGCATATGGTTTTGCAGCCATATGATAGTTGACGTAATAGTGAATAAACCAGAGAGGTATAAGTACATGAGAAACAGTGAAGAGACTGGACCGGTATGTCTCAAAAATCACCTTCTTCCATGGGGCCCCATCCCGCAAAAAGTTATTCCAGAATCGCTCGGTGGCAACACGGGCTCCCGGGGGCTGAGCTCCTGGTCCTTCAGCCATCGCCTCCTCAGCTCCTGCAGCTGCTGCAGTCGCAGCTTCTCATCTGGCGTGTACCCTACCGTGTCACCGGCGAGCTTGCCAAAGAGACCCGGCACGCCCGAACCCGGGCCGGTCCCTTATGCGGGCTCCCGCTCCATAAAGCGACCTTGAGGGGCCTGGGAGAGGCGCGTTGTGATGATGTCACATCCGCCGAGGCTGGGTAACCTTATAAAGAAGAGTTTATTAAACTAACAGTGTAACCGAATATTTTTATTGAAAACACTCACATTTATTAGTACTTAACAAATACTTACAAAACTCCTACATCCCATCATCTAATACCTAAAACCTAAAGTCTAATACCTGTCTAAGAACACCTAACTAACCCTATTTTAATTTTTTAAAAGTATATGAATATTCTTAGCATAGGTCTGTGCAGGATAACTTGGCTTTAGCAATCTGGTCCCAGCAGGCCGTCTCTTTCAAGCTTTGCATCTGTTGGGCCTAACTTTGCCAGTTTGTATGGACAGTTTATTTCGACCACTAGATTGTGACCGGCTTATAAGGTCAGTCTGTTTTAACCACTAAACTTGAGGTCGGCTTCCTCCATCAGCTGAGACTTAATCCTATAGTCTCCTCAGCCCGTGTATACTTCACGGCCTGAGGCCTCGAACTCCACTGGCCTCGCTCACTCTTCCGGGCACTCTTGAGCCCCTAGACAGACAATTTTAATGTCTAGTTTTTAAAGAACTCTCTCTTTCAGCAGGTTCTATGCCATGCCTTTTCTGCCAGCCTTCTCAGGCCAGCTCTCAGGATTTGCCTCAGGCTACTACAGGCAAATATTGCTGAGGAATGGCGTACCTTGCTGTACACTTCTCCAGCGTGCGTTGTCTTCTCAGTCCATGAGGGCAAGAGGAAGAGAAGGGCTGCGTGGAGCTCTCCAGTTTATACATTGCATCATCTCGAGATCCTTGGCGGTGTCAGGGGCCCACAAGATTTCTCACGATATCCAGCAGTCCTGTGGCTTCTCACGGCAACTGCTTCATCTGCGGCTTATGCAGTTCCTTAGCCACACCCCTTCAACAGGGCATTTCGTGTTTCTCACAGAGCTATGGCCTCAACTTGGCTTTGTCCATTTCAGCAAGTTAAAGGGACACCAAGCTCCTCCTTATGTGTTGCCAGATGCTAGGCTGAGCTGCCTACTAATTCACTAAAAGGCCTAAATCCCACCACATAACAGTTCTTGAGGTGAGGGGCTACTGACGGTCTTCTTGTTCCTAGATATACAGGGGCTTCACATGACAAGAAACCGGGAACCTCTGTTCTCTCTCTCCACCTTCTTACAAAGCTGTCAAAGTTCAATTGTTGAGGACTCCACCTAAGGACCATGCTTAATCCTCATCACCTCTCAGGCCCCACCTCTCAACACCACGGGTTAAGTTTTCATCAACAAAGTTCTTCACAACAAAGATAAAAATCTCAGCATAAAGGTCCTTGGAAAACACATGCAAGCCACATCTAGAACCGCTGCGACTGGATAGCAAGAAAAGAACAGTTCAGCACTCAGTAAACAGACTTCTCAGAGAGATTTCCCTAGACAAGCACCAGAGCTCCAAAGCAAAACAGCAGATGCACAGGACTGCAAACATCAGCACTGAGCTGCTCTCTGTGCTGATCACCCATATTGCCTGGGCTTCCAAGAGCCTCTCTGCTCCTCCAGCCATTCTGTCTGCTCTGCTTCAGTCCCTGCCCTTGGAGAGGCCCAGCCCAGCCAGCCATGAACCTCAGCTTCAAGACATGTCAGGTTGAGTTTGCATTCCATCCAGGTGGCCGCATCTGGACCTCATTACTGCTACAGACTTCCTGAATAATCTGAAAGTTTAGTACATAGTCAGTACTCATTCACTCAAATGATATTTGGTGATATATGTGTAATGTGCTCATTTTGCAAGGTAGCAAGCTGCAGAAAGCAGCTCATACAGATTTTGTAATATACTCATTTAAGGAGCTGGGGAGCTGGCTCAGAAGTTAAAGGCACTGGCTGATCTTAACTTATCGACTGAGTTCAATTCCCAGCAATCACATGTTGCCTCAAAACCATCTGTAACTCCAGTTGCAGGGGATCTGACGCCCTTATCTGGCCTCCTCAGGCACTGCACGCACACATCGTGTATAGACACATGCAAACCAATCACACACATGAAATAAAAACAAGTACTTTTGAATATACTCATTTCATAGGAATCAGTTCCCTTGTCTTTCAATTGTGGCTTTTCCCAACATTGTTCTCCCTGGGAACATATTTCTTTCTCACAATTCCTCATTGCCCATGTCTTAAAGAAAAGAGGCACATCGCACTGTCACCCTGAATCTTTCTGTGACACACTGTTGGTGGGCATAAAGTCTTCCAGTGGCCACTGGACTGCTCGGTGTGCTGGTTAATCAAAGGAGACTGGCTACTTTCAGGAAGAACACAGCCAGGGAAAACAGAGCACACCTTAGCTTGGGCACATGGGGAATTAGATTAGAGAGAGAGTTGCACCCATGAAAGGGGAGCTGAGAAACTAAGAGAAACCTCACAGTGAGCCAAGGCAGGAAGGAAGCATCTGCCCTGAGTAGGCATGACAGAACTGTCAAGGCCAGCATCCCTAAGAGGAAGCTTGGCCAGACAGATGATAGCTGATGCCAATGTCGGAGGAAGAGGAAGACATGGTGTGGTGGCTATTCCCTAACCTGTTGCTGAGAGCCACACTAGCGGTATGCTCTGGATTTTTTTTTTAAGATTTATTTATTTTTACTTCATGTGCATGAGTGTTTGGTCTGCAAATATGTCTGTGCACCATGTGAGTGCCTGGTGCCCATGGGGACAGAAGAAGGTGTCAGATCCCCTGGAACTGGATTTACAGACAGTTGAGAGCCACCATGTGGGTGCTGGGAACAGAACCTGGGTCCTCTGGAAGAGCATCCAGTGCTCTAACCATCTCTACAGCCCAGGCTTATTTTTAAGATAATATCTACAGTTACAATAACCTAAAGATTAGTTTGTAAATTTTTCTACTTATGAAAATTCTTCTATGTCGCCTTTTAAATTGGAATCACCTACTGTTTTTCATACCACATTTAGAAAACACCTCAGCAAAAAGTTTTAAAGACCTGTACGAGAAAACACAAGGATGAATAAACGCTGTCCCCATCCCACATAGTCACAGAGGGAAGAATACTCTGGCTGGAGTCCCCAGGGCTGTTATGCACCAACAACCCTCCCAGGAAGCTAGGAGGTCATCTCTATTTTAAAGATGAAGAAACAGGGAGCAGCTAATTGTCCCAGGTCAAGTCTGTAATGCCAGAACTGAAATTCAATCCCAGTTGTTGGTTCCCAGTCTCTCACTAGGAAGGGTCACTTCATGAGTGCAGATACACCTGTTATCACATGGAGCCGGAACAGTATTTCCCAGGTTAGAACATACACACAAGTTCCCTGGGACCATTTCTTTTTTTGTTTTGTTTTGTTTTTCGAGACAGGGTTTCTCTGTTTAACAGCTCTGGCTGTCCTGGACTCGCTTTGTAGACCAGGCTGGCCTCGAACTCGCAAAGATCCGCCTGCCTCTGCCTCCCAAGTGCTGGGATTAAAGGCGTGCGCCACCACTGCCCGGCTCCCTGGGACCATTTCTAAGCTGCAGGTTCTGGACCTGGAAAACTAGGTAAGACCCCCAATACTACATGTCTAGAAGATTCCCAGATCATGTATCCTTTTGAACAGTAAGATGTTTGAGCAGAGCCCTCTTGAATGGACATCCCTAACAGCAAGAAGTATCCTACTATTACATCTCTAATACATACACACTTGTGTCTTAGTCACTGTTCTGTTGCTGTGAAGAGGCACCATGATCAAGGCAACTCTTGTAAGAGAAAGCATTTAATTGGGGGTGGCTTACAGCTTCAGAGGTTTAGTCCACTATCATCAAGGCAGGGAGCATGGTGGCAGGCAGGAGTGGCACTGGAGAAGTAGCTAAGAGCTACATCCTGATATGTAGGCCAAGAAAGAGAGAGAGAGAGAAACTGGGCCTAGCATGAAATTTTAAAATCTCAAAGGCCACCCCCAGTGACACACTTCCTGCAAAAAGCCACCTCCTCTAATCCTTCTAATCCTTTCAAATAGTGCCACTCCCAAGGGACTAAGCATTCAAATATGGGGGAGACTATGAGGGCCATTCTTATTCAAACCACCACACTTGCTTAGTACAGTGTTAGAAGATTTGCCTAAAAATCTGACAAACAACTTAGGGGAAGGCGGGTTTCTTCAAGGTCATGGTTTCAGGAAGATTATTCCACCACCCATTGCTCCATGGCTCCATGGTGAGTGTGATTATCTTGGTGACAGGGAATTTTTGGACAGCTTCTACTCCACAGGATTAGACCGCCATTGTTTAATAATTCTTTAAGGAACAGTAATGGAAGCAGCAGAAATTTTGCCGGTTCTTAAAGATTTTTTTTTAATGTGCTTGGGTATTTTGCCTACCCGTATGTGTCTTGGGGGCATGTTCTGGTGCCTGAGGAGGCCAGAAGAGGGTACCATATCCCATGGAACTGGAATTATTGATGGTTGTAAACCTTCATGGATACTGGGACCCAAACCTGGGTCCTCTGCAAGAGCAAGCAAGTGCTCTTACCATCTGAGCTGTCTCTCCAGCCCCCAATTTCGCTGATTCTTGATGTTCATTTGCATGTTAGCTATTAGCTGTGATAATCAACTTCAGCTTTTTAAGCCACTCATCTAGTCTGAGAGTTCATTCAGATACAAGTGGGTGCTGTGACCCAGAGCTCTCCTTAGCCCCCACCCACACAGGCTGGGAAAAGACTGGGGTATGAAGGAGTCATTCCTCCATGTGATGAAGTGAGACTGTGTCTTGTCATTTTGACAGTCTTTATTTTATCATCTACCTCACAGCAGTCTTAAAGGTCTCCCCAATCCTGGATGGCTTCTCTGTTGCTGTGATGAAACATTCTGGCCAAAAGCAACATGGAGAAGAAATTGTTTATTTCATTCATCTTTTACATCATAGTCCATCATTGAGGGAACCAAGGGAAAAACTCAACGCAGGAGCTGCAGGCAGAAACCACACACCCTCTGTCCCATGCTCAGCTAACTTCCTTATACACTCCAGGCCCAGCTGCCTAGGGATGTAGCTGCCCACAGTGGGCTGGGCCCTCCAGCATCAATCAGCAATCAAGACACAACGCTCCCTCCCAGGCTCACAGGCCAATCTGAGGAGGCAATCCTTCAAATGAGGTTCCCTCTTCCCATGCATGATAAAACTGACAAGCAAGATTAGCCATGACATGCCCCCCAAGTGCCCGGATTGATATAACCATCCTAGAGAAGAGACTGTGGGCGTAGCGAACAGGGGATCACATCCATACGCTCTTGCTTTCATGACCAAGCTCACTTCCAAAACATTTAACAGAAGCTTAATCATCAGGAGAAAAAAAGAGTCAGTGTTTTAAACTTTTGAAAATTACACTGTCTACTACTCCACACATGTTCTCTGAAAGTTCCCTCCATTCCCCGGCCCTCAAACTTAAAGTCTCTTCTAACCAGATCCAGTGTCAGAATTTTATACTAAACAGAACACTTGATACCAGTGGTAATTAAAATCCATCATTGGTCCAAATTCAGGTAATCAGATGCTGTCTGTCCACTGAAATCTCAGAGAGACTTTTTTTCAAAGAATTTATTAACTCTTTGCACTTACGTGTCTCAGGTTTTTGACACAGAGACAACTTTGGAAGCCTGTGAGTGTCCTTTTCATGAGATGTTGGGGACAATCACACCAGCTACTGTCCTCATGCCAAGGTTCTGCATCCCTTGTACTCCACTCTTCTAGCCATTTCACACTGCATGGTATGATCGAGGGAACTGTGGCATCCTACCAGAGCCCCCATGTCGACTGGGAATCAAATGAGGGCATAGTGGAGTAATGGTGCCCCAAAGTAAAGAGAGCAGAGAATGCTCCAGGTGGCATAGTCAGGAACAGTCGGTCTCTCCAGAGAGAGGATGACTGATCAGGAGGTGTACTGGCGAGCTTTCTGTCTCCTTAATGAAATGCAACCTGCACAGAGAAAAGTCTTCCTTAGGCTCATGGCTTTGTATGCTTCTAGTCCATGACCAGGTGACCCCATTGCTTTGTACCTCTAATGAAGCATCATGGGGGGCAGGGAGCAAGGAGCAAATCTACTCACCTCATCCCCAGAGAGCAAAGAGAAAGGAAGAGATTACAGTCCCAGGATTCCCCACAAGGTCATGCCTTAATGACCTAAGGAACTCCCATGAGGCCTGTCCTCCCAACAGTGCCAACCCAGTGACTAAGCCTTTGACTCGTGGATCTGGTGGATCTGGTGTCCAACCACCAGAATGGGAGGCAGAAAGACACCCTACAGCTGGGTGGGGACAGTGTGGGGGTCTTTGGTTGGTGCTTTGGGAAAGAGGAGGAGAGAGAGGTGGATGTGGGTTTGGTTACCTGTGTAGGGGCAATTACATTGCCAAAATCCTATACTAAAGGTCGTGCGCTGGGTGTGTGGGGGTGTGTGCGTGAATCCATTATTTGTTGAGCTGTTGTTTAGAGACACACTGAGGTGACTCAGCATACGGTTATCAACTTGATGGCATATGCATTCAACCAAAACATAGCTGCTGGGAGACAGCCATTGTTGAACCCCCCGGACCACATCCTGTAAGTCTGTTTAATAAATTCCCTTTAGTCCATACGTTCTTTCTACCGGTTCAGTTCCTCTAGAGAATCCTCTGACTAACACACATGCTCTGAGGTCTTTTCCCCATGGGTCAGTAACCTTTGAGCTCTCCTGGTCATTTAAGATAATCCCATCATGCCCAATGGCCAAACAAGATGCTCACATAAATGGCATTTACAAATATAATTTAGGATTTTTCAGAATCATCAGCCCTGCATCAAGATTACCCTAATATTAACAGGTTTCTTATTTCTATAGGTCCACTCCAGTTATTATTTTTATCACCTTTCTTCTCTGCCTATCCAAACCCAAGAAAAAGCTGCAATGCTAGTACACACACACACACACACACACACACACACACACACACACACAAACACACACACACACTACAGAAACAGATCTCCAGGACACCTCATGGCCCTTGGGGAAGAAATAAGCTTCAGGCAAGAAGAAACTTCTACCAGTCTGGAATACATTTTAGCTTGCAAATAAATGCTCACCCTACTTAGTAGCGATATTCCCCTCCTCTCTCTGACAACTGGGAGATACAGTTGGCTATGTACACACACACACACACACACACACACACACACACACACACTCACAAAGGTAACTGTCACCTAAAAAATATGAAACCAGGGCAGACAGCCTAATGTTCTCCGTCCAATGATCTCAGAAACAGCAAACAAGTCATTGCGATAAGGATGGGTACAATGACAGAAATCTAACACCTGGCAGGAGGTTTTTTTAATTTGCTGTATCTGTCTTGAGTTTTTGCTGTAAAACGAATCAACTGTCTGAAGGCTTCTCTCCAAGATGAAGGGCTTACCAAGAGAGAATGTTCTCGGTAGCAAAATCAAACTTCATTTTTCTAAGTCCCATCTGTCTTCTGTGCTTCACATTTTAATGTGAAACACAATCTCTGGGCAATTTATGTGTTTAATATCGCTGTGGTAAACAGAGCTGATCAAAACCTACTGCCACTGGGAATGCCAGACAATATTGTAATGTTACAAGTCGAAGCAGGGGACAGGGTCCCCTCAGAAGCCCCGTGGGTCCTTCTCAGACCAGTTGTGAGCTTGCCACTCCCGGAATGCAGCAAGAGGCGCCTGTGCCTTCGGTGCTGACCTTGGACCTTGGAAAAACAAAGTCTGGCTTGGTTCTACCTGCATCCAAACACTGGATGGAGCCCCGTGCAGGGCAGACTTCGTCGTTATCCGTGTCTCGGGGTTCACCTGTCTCTCCGTGTGACGTTCTAGCTTCACTTCCGCTATGATAAAATAGCTTACAAAAGGCAACTTACGGGAGAAACAGTTTATTTCAGCTCACAGTTCCATTATTGGGGTGGGGGGAGTCAAGGTGGGAGGAGCACAGTCAAGAGGCGAATGCGAGCATGCGCAGTGAGTGCACAGCGCACCTTCTCTGCTCATGCGCAGTGAGTGCACAGCTCACCACTGCTCCCCATCTGACAAAGTTAAACACCCCATCCCAGGAAGCAGCACTTCTCCTCGATTAAGTCAACTAAGGGAACCCCTCACAGGCACGCCCACGCGGCTAACCTGATCTAAACCTTCCCTAGTTGAGACCCCCTTCCCAGGTGGGTCTGCCTCAGGCCACGTTGACAATTAAAACTGAGCACTCCAACAGGCAAGCTAAAAGCTTCTCTCAGATTCCCGGGTTGTGAGCCATGGCTCCCACCTTAGGGCCGAGGGCCGTGCACAGACTCCTGCAGGCACCCCTGCAACCGGTAGCAAGGGGAATGGCTTTCCTAACCCCATTGTCTGCCCCAACACCATCAAAAGGTGTGTTTGTCCCTGGGTAGTTAGTTACTTGGGCGAGCGAGCGTCTTGCCACCCAGCTACATGCCAGCTCTACACCTGAGGTTTCCACAGAACAGTTTGGACTGGTATTCTTTTCTCCACCCACGCCTCGCTGCCAACACACCAGCTCACAAGGTACTAATGTTTGTCCCTGTAAGTCCCCAACCCCCACCCAGAAGCCCTAACAGCAAACCAGACCAACCAAGACGTCCAGGAACAGGTAGAGCTACAGCCCGACAAAGAAAAGTCTGGGGCAGGGAGGAGAGATCAAACAAATAAATAAATAAACAAAAATCAGCTCTGGACAGAAGGTGATGAGGCAGCATGGTACACATGTGGGAAAGTCTGTCTAGAGCAGAGGTTTCCTGCAGAACGCTGGAATGAACATGAAAGTGGCTTTCCCCATCGGAGGGGCAGATATTGGCCCCGGGCAGAGCACAGGGTCATCCGGGCTTGCTCCGTAGCATCAGGTAATGGCCGGGCTTGGGTCCTGCGTGGGTCCTGCTATCGGTGGCCAGCTGAGCCTGCACTTCCTCGGAGGATTCTGTCAGGCCTGCTTCTCCTATTATAGGTTTGTGTTGAGTCTGCTTTTTGGCACAGCTGTTTTCCTTCATAGACTATTCCTCCGTGGCTGTAGCCGGAGTGGGCCCGGAGGATTGTCTGCAACGTTTCTGCACCATCAGCTCTTCCAAAGAAACTGATGCTTGAGTCGACTCCAGCACTTTCTGGAATCCGCCTCCGGAGAGCAGGTGCCTCTCTTTTTACTGACCTAACGCTTGTTTTGAGTCTCAGGGATGACTCTCAGAAACCTTGGCAGCAGCCACTATGTAACTGAGAAGTGTGAGAGGAGTGTCTGGAAAACAAACAAAACACGACTGCTTCCAGGAACATAGCAACGGTAGGTTTGTGTATTGCCACAAGCACAAAGGAATTGTGGGTAATGCAACTGAGTCTGCCGGATACTGGGGTACATTAGTGAAGTTCTCAGAAACATGCTAAGCGATGATCAAAACAACTCAGCTTTTGGATTAATAAATAAAAGCAAAGCATTTACAAGGAGAGAAACCGTACAGCACAATCCAAAATAAAACAAATAAACAGAGAAAAATCACAGCCATGCCCCCGCCTCCCGCCTGCCCTCCAGCGCCTTTTGTCCAAAGTCATTGTGGTGACTTACACTGGTGGTCAATCTTAGGATGAAGAATTTCCTAGGAGACAAACCTCTGGACATGTCTGTGGGGGGTTTCTGGATTAGATTCAATGATGGAAGGAGACCTGCTTTGAATGTGGTGGCTAGGGTCCTGGCTGAATAAAAAGAAGAAATTGGTTGTGGTTTTTCCATCAGGGTGGACTATATCCCCTCAGGCAGAGCCGAAGCAGGCCCTTCCTTCCGGAGGCTTCTTTATCCGGTGACTCAGTCACTGCCGTGAGAAAAGTAACCAATACAATCATGACTTCTTGGGTTTTGATTTTTGGTTTTTTCTACAGGCAACAATTATCGGCTTTTCATCCAAACCAGTTTCTCAGCCGTGGCACTGCGAACCCTTAGGATGAGAGACCACCGTGCAGGACTGTCCTGTGTGTGACGAGACGATCATCGGCATCCCTCCAACCACCAGGTGACACACACCTCCCCCACGGAGACAATCATGTCTCCATTCATTGACAAGGACCCGCTGCAAGAGGAAAAGGAATCGTGGGGTTCTAGACCATTTTGGCCAAAAAATGCACACCCATCAATGCAGAGGGACTGATGGGAAAGGAAGCAAGCAGGACACACACATCATGAACAAAGTCAATAAAAATATCACCTGTGAGATTCCTCTGACGTACATTCTTTTCATCTCGATAATCAACAGGAATGGTGGCAAGCACTTATAATCCAAGAGGAGGTGGCAGAATTGCAAGTTTAGGGTCAGCCTGAGCTGCGCAGTGAGACTCTATTTAAAAATCAGATTTATTTTTTAACAAACTGTACTTAATGTAAATGAATAAAATCAACAAGTATAAATGATGTCAAAACGTAAGTAAATGTAAGGAAGGAAAAATTAAAATTTTGTTTAAGTTTAAACAAAAATCCACGACCCAGGGTGTCACCAAATTCTATACTATGACTCACATAGCTTCCTGATGGAATGTCAGTGAGTGACCAAGATAAGATGATGTCCATATAGAAAAACAAAACAAACAAAAACAGGAAAAAAAAAAAAGAAACTATATCAGAGACTTCTACTAGCATAGCCAGCCTCATGTTAAGAAAAATACAGGGCATGAAGAACGACTTCCGTGGCACCGTTCGCCAACTGTACCATTGCCTTCACTTCTCAGTCCTTCTGTGCACAGCTGAAAGTCGGGGAGGCAGTGTATCTTCCCACCCCCTCCCACAGAGATGAGTAAAAAAAGTTCCAGTTCCCAAAGCAGCAAGCTTCTCAATTGCTTCATCCTCTCTACAAACACTTGGTAAGCACCCAGCACATGTCAAACCTCTATTGTCTGGAGAGCCAAGAACAGAGTCGGGAAACAGACCAACAGAATCCCTGCCGGGATTTTAAGTACAGCGACTAACTATATGGACAGAGAAGAGAAAACAGAATCCTTCACTGGCAAGAGCAGACTGATCGTAAGTCACGTCTTCAGAAGGCCGTTTGGTTCGTTCTCCAGTTGTCACACCAAACCAAGCTAGCCCTTTCAGAAGCACAACTAAAAATGGGTCTCCCTGTGTATAATCCCTAAGTTTTTGCTCCAGGAAACACTGATGTTGATTCAAGCTCTTCGTGTGTAAAGGAAAAAATCCACATTTGGTTCAAAATGTGAATAGACGCAGCAACCTTATCAAAACATTTGAGTGACAATCCACCCATTATCAGTTCTCCTGCAACTTCTGGGGTCACTTCAGAGAGGGCAAACCCCTTTGGCCCCATGAGGATCACAGGGACTTTTCCCAGGCTCTGACTGTAACTGTTCACTAACAGGCTCAGATACCTGAGCCAGCTGCGTGCTCAGATACAACACAGGAACCTGCTACCTGCTACCAAAGCGATGCCATTTTGTGTCCCTACCAGCAAGCTTAGCCAATTAGTTACCAAAGGCGGCACGGTGCCAGCAGGACCCAGCCCCCTGTGTGTGCCCTGGTGACCTAGTTCATAAAATCTGGCCTCAAATCAAATGGACCAGAGAATTAATCCTTCACTACTGAGTTTATGTAGCCGTATGCAGACAGAGGTGCTGGAAGATGGCCCTGGAGAGCCCCATCTCACAAAGGGACAACGAAGAGGCTTATATGTTTGTTATCATTTTAACAGAATTGCCCATGGGACCCTTAGTGTCTCCCCATCCTGATACCCCAGGCCCTGCTTGTGTGGATTTAAACAATCAAATGTATCTGATGTTTTCTTCTGCATTTTCAGCCTAACAAATAAATATGTTGGAAAATGATTACCCTCACCCTCCTTAAACAAATGCTTTCTAAAACCTGCTACATCCAACTTATTCCTGGGAGTCATTTGATTATATTTGTTTAGTATGTGTGTGTGGGCCCAAGCTTCTGTGTGTGAGTCAGAGGACAACATGTCGGGGTTGGTTCTCTGTTTCTGCCATGTGGGTCCTGAGGAACAAACTCGGGCCATTGGGGTTGGAATCAAGCGCTTTGCTCCACTAAGCCGTCTCACTGTGATTGTCTGAAGGCAGAAAATAAGACAACACACAGTGATTTTTTTTTTCTCATGCCCCAGATAGGAAGCTATTTCAAGACAGACACATCTGGTTGGTATCTAGGTATTTCAGAATCAGAGTGGAAAATAAAAAGAACAAAACAAACTTGTTTAAACAAACTATAGCACTAAACAATGCCCCAAAAGTACCAGGGAAACAGGGTACCTTCTGTCTGGTTTACTTCCAGGATTCCCCTGGCCTGTTCACCTGTTACCCTTTAATGACAGAACTATCTGCTTCATCAAAAAAAAAGAAAAAGAAAAGAAAAGGTCTGAGAGACAAGACAGACTAGCCTGAAATGCGTTAAGACCACAGGAATGTTTTTTGACCTTGTCCTGGCGAGCTTGTCAACTTGACATAATCTAGAGTCATTTGAAAGGAGGGAATCTCAACTGAGGGATTACTGTAAGATCTAGGCTGTAGGCAAGCGAGGGAGCAGGGGTGGGGGGGTGTTCTTAATTAATGATTGATGGGGGAGGACCCAGCCCATAGCGAGTAGCACCACCTCCCGGTAGGAGGTCCTGGGTTCTACAAGAAAACAGACTGAAAAGCCACGGGAACAAGCCAGTAAGCAGCACCCCTCCACGGCCTCCTGCCTCCAGGTTCCTGCCCTGTTTGAGTTCCTGTGCTGACTTCCTTCAGTGATGTGCTAAATATAAGCAAATTAAACCCTTTCTCCCCAGGTCGCTTTTGGTCATGGTGTTGGATCACAGTGACAGAAACCCTTGCTAAGACAAGCCTAGCAGAGAGGAGTCTGTCCAAGGCCGGCGGTGTTAGTCAAGGGCCTGGCATCCGGCTACAGTCCCAGCTCCCCTCTCTCCACTCAGGACATATGCCCTGCCTAGGGGTGTTGTGAGAAACAAACAACATGAGATGAATTCTAAGCCTAGCACAGCGCTAAACAAAGCAGGCTTCCTCACTGTGGACAGGTGGCTCTCAACCTTCCTAATGCTGTGACCCTTTAATACAGTTCCTCATGCTGTGGTGACCCCCCCCAACCATAAAATTATTATTTCTGTTGCTACTTCATAACTGTAAATTTGCTACTGTTATGAATCATAATGTAAATACCTGATATGTAAGCCCCCAGAGGGGCTGGAACCCACACGTTGAGAACCACTGCTGCAGAGGTCCTGACCATGTGACTGGTGGGAGGTTCTTCTGACCCACTAAGCGTATACTACAACAGACTAGAAACCTAAAATGGCCCGTACCACAGGAGAGCCCACTCACTTGCCTTTCTTAAAAAACTATCCATGCTCTTTAAATCTCAGTTCCTGCCAAAGATACACATCTTTACACAATCTTCAAACCCGATATCCCCTTAAACATAACTGGCACAATTATCTGGACCCCATGGTGATAAGACACATCAGACCACCATCAGATCTATCATTCCGCTTTGCCTCAACATTCACTTAGCTGCTGTTTGCAAACATTTCCCTCGGCATCTTCTACAAGCAAATTATCATCCTCTCTGCTGAAAGGTGAGGAAAATGAAACACGGAATTATAAGTTTAATATCACAGGTGCCAAACATCAGCTCCAAAAACGTCCTCATTTCCCTACTCTCTGTGGTACTTTAAAGACAATCTCTCTCTCTCTCTCTCTCTCTCTCTCTCTCTCTCATTAAAAATAACACGAATTATCTTTTCTTCAAAATGTTGATTATTTGTGTGTTGAGAGGGTGGGGAGACTCTAGACATAAATAACAGAAATTCACCCAAAATCTCATGGGTTCTCCTAATTACATCCTTATGCTTCTGTATTGACAGTGCCGAGTCCCCCACCTTACAAAGGCATGAGTCATGAGAACAATACAGGAATGACATGGATGCTCTCGGAAATGATGGCTGCTTCTCAGGTTTGTTCATAGTTATTCTCAAGACAAGATGTACGGGTGAGCTGAGGAACACATCACTGAGAAAGGTGCCTTAGTCTACCTCACATTGCAGGCCCCTGGAGTGTCACTGATCAACTCTGCCCTCAGTGCCCAGGGAGGCAAAGCTATATATCTGAGGCCACGTACTTAGTATGCACAGTCTGATAGTCTTTGTTTCAGTAACTTGTATGCACATACACGTGTGCAAGGTGTGCGCAGGTGTGTAAGCATGTGTCCATGTGTGCCTGAAGGCCAGAGGTCAGCTAGGTGTCCCCCCTGTATCACTCCATCTTATTTTTTGAAACAGCTCTTGTTGGAGCTGGAGCTTGCCAATTCAGCTAGACTGGCTGGCTGTTGAGGCCCAAAGATCCTCTGTCTCCCTGCCCATTCCCAATGCTTGGTTACAGACCTGCATTCAGCTTTTTATGTAGATGCTTGGGATTCGAACTCAGGTCCTCATGCCTGTAAGACAAGAACTTAGCTGACTGCACCATCTCCACAGCCTCTCTCAGTAACCTTTCAATCACTTATCATATGCGCCAACCTGCTACCCCATATCTGGCCCCAGTGTACTGGGCCCCTTCCCCTGTGGCTGTCAATCAATGTCTATCAAGCACACACCAACCCTGAGATAACAAGTTTACAATTTCATCAGAAGATTAATTATGAAATCTTGCAAGGAAGGAAGGGCTGGTCGTTATGAGCACCCTGACATCAACTCCCTGGTGCTAAAAGTGATGGAGTTTTCAGCAGGTCTTTGAAAATTAAAGTACCACACAGGCGGCAGCCTATCTAAGCAACAAGCTCACCTGATTAAAGCAGGAGGGGATCTGAAAATATATACTTTGTAACGCCTGGCTTGCCGTTGCTGTGATGAGACGCTCAGCAAAACCAACCTGGCTGGGGAAAGGGCCCAATTCAGCTTATACTCACAATCCATCGCTAAGTGATGGCCAGACAGGAACTCACCACAGGAACCGAGGCAGAGACCACAGCCTCCTTCCTTACATAGCCCAGGCCCGCCTGCCTAGGGATGGTGCTGCCTAAGGTGTCCTGGGCTCTCCTACATCAATCAGCAATCAAGAAAATGCCCCAAAGAAGACAGGCTCACAGCCCAAGCTGATGGAGGCAATTCCTCAAATGAGATGCCTTCCTCCCTAGGTGTGTGAAGTTGGCAACAAAGTACAGAACTGCAGGAATTAGCCAGAAAGTACATTTAGAGTAGTTTCCATTTTCTTCCCTAATTTTATCCTCAGAATGATCAAAATATCCCAAAGTTATAGAAGCTTCTACACAGCTGTTAAATTCCTTTCAGTCCACCTAAATTTCCAATGAAAGCCATGCCTCAAACTCCCGTTTCTATCCTCCATCTCCTATGACCAGAACTTAATATAAAAAAAAAAAATCCTATTCCCACCTACCACGAATTGAGTCCCATCAAAGCAGGATCTGCCCTTCAGGGCATTCAGGATGGCAGTGTGGGAAAAGCGCCACATCTAGGAGGCACTCGCTACTCACAAGGGCATGTCAATCACTTTAAAAAGTGTGTCTCTCTTAAAACTTGGATGCATTCCTAATACGTGATTTGACTATTTACATTACAATCTTCTAGCATACGGTAATAAAGGATCTTTTTCCAACAATCAGTTTGGCTCAACATCTCTCCAATTAGATGAGGATAAAATGTCATATGGAAGGAATGCTTTTGTCTAATTTGCACGTAATACCAGATGGTCTAAACACCCCCCCATCCCCACCCTCAGAAAAGCTTTCCTCGAATGTCTGAAACCCTCCATGGTCACAGCCCCTCACTGTAGCTTCTGATCTTGCTTAAGTAGGTTTTGTTCATAAAGTATTGGCCCTTTGAAACTTACTATATAGCACAGGCTGGCCTCCAACCGGCAGTCATTCCCCTGCCTCTGCCTTCCAAGTGCTGGATCTGCAGGTGCGTGCCACCAGGCCAGCTTCTCTGGTTAACTTTATTTATCAAGCTCTTACTTCAGCAAGCCCCCCCTCCCGCCACACACACACACACACACACACTGCAGCATCTTGCCCTATTTCTGTCAACCGATGTAACTACAATAACAAGATAACCTTTTGTCGTTGTAGAAGACTAATTACCACTAAGAAAGAGATGTCTGTTACATCTTTAAAATCATTAACAAAACATGAAGCTTGAACTTGAGTCTCAACTGCCATCTGAGAGTCTTTTAAAAAGACAAAAATGAAACATGAGAGCCTTCCTTTTTCGGCGGTTTATTGAATTAACGATGTCCCTTACAAATAAATAAATAAGAACAGCGGCAGCTCTTTCCTGTGAGATACCAGGAAGCTGGTGTGAGGCACTCAAGAGGTGCCTGTGAACCGAGTAATAAATCAAAGAGGAGTGTCTGTGAACTCACCCTGACCCCCTGGAACAAGCTTCGGGTCACCGGCAACGATCTGCTCTAGCAGACAAGCCAGCTGTGGACACCTGAGAAAGAAAAGGACATGGGAAAACACGGGAGAAAGAGTCGGCAAGACACAAGGAACAGCATGGTAATGCATCCTGTTGAAATGGAGAGCAGGCTGAGTCCTCAACTCCAGACAGTAAGTAGGCTGGTGTCCTCCCCTGTCAGCTCCTGATGCGGGTCTAGGACTTGGGAGCCACTTAATCTCATTCCCCGATTAATCCTCTGTGGATTACATGACTACACTTTCTCTCTGTCTTCATCCCTTGAGTAGTTGGTGATCTGAAAAATGATCATGAGAACCCCTCAGGAATGAGACATTTGAAGAAGTCGGCGTCCTTTTTGTCGGAAGGAAGGACGACTCTTGATATGTGATCTTTGTGGCTCTTGTCTTAAATGCTACCAAATTTATCCTCTTCCATGTTTATTTTATTTTACTTCAGGAGAAATCAAGAACCAATGGAACTATGAACCTTACAAGATTGAAAATATTGATTACGTCCTGTCAGAAATTTTTTTTTCTCAAAAACTCGGCAAAAAAAAAAATTTACTCTTTTTCTCTCAATGGTACAACAAGAAGATACACTGTTAAGTAGTGGAAAAGACAAATTTTCCTCCAAAATCCTACTGGAATAGATATCACAAATGTTTTGTTATTCTTGTTTGTTTTTCAAGACAAGGTCTCACTGTGTGGAGCCCCGTGTTTTGCTATTCTTGGGTTGAGTACACAAGGCTCAATATTCAACTATTTTCACCTGAGGAAAAGGGAAGTTCAGTTTTTTTCTAAAAAAAAAAAAAAAAAAAAAAAAGGACAAGATTGGGGGATAATTATAAACAATTAAATATTCAAAGCTCAACATCTGTCAATTTTCTCCTCAGTGTCAATGGTCTGAGTTTTCCACCTATCACCAATGGTGTTCAAAAGATAATGAGTGGATTCTCTCCATCCACAGCAACTGGTAATGCCTTTCCAGCTTCCTTGTTGCAAAGCAGGCAGTCTCTCTGAAAGCAAAGCTGTGGCTAGGACCAGGCAGGAGCAGAGACGAAGAGCTGGGTTGAAAATGGTGGACACAGTTGGTAGCAAGGGGGTGGAAAGAGGGAGCAGGTACCCACGTGGGAACCACACACACTACCCTGAGGGAATTAAGTAGGTCCAGAGCCAAGTCCCGATGGAATGAAAAGAATTCACTCCTGCCTGATAATATATTAATAATCCATCTATCTTAAGAACCTACCACAATACCCACCACATCACTCTTGACATAATTCACAGTATATACAGCACTGTTGGAACACAAAGCCAACAAAAGAGCAGCCGTGTGGGTCCATTGGTGCCAAAAATTTGCATGTTCAAAAATTCATTTCCTTCTGAGTGGGAGCAGGAAAGGGTTTGAACCATTTCCCTCCCACCAGGAGACCCACTAGGTCAGCAGCCCACCACCACTGGTCCTAGGGTTTTGCTTGGTTTATTTGCACTTCCTGTGCATGGAAGAGCACCCTCCTGCCAAATAAAATTATTGCTCTCTTGAGTACCTGTTTTCTGTCCCTATTTTCTAAGATGATTACATGAGGATAGAATACAAGATCAAAATGCAATGCCAAAATTACCATTGAAACTCTACACAGCAATGAAAGAGTCTAAGTAGGCAATTGAGGAAATGAGCTAATCATTTCCTTCATATCCAATAAGAATTCTCAAAGAACGTCAGAGGGTCATTAAAGGACATGCAGGGTACAAGTGGCCTTATGGTGGCTGAACCTTTAACAGAGACATTGGGATCTACACTGACCACCACAGTGCTGAAAATGTGTCAATGACAGCAGCCACCGTTAAGGGGGAGCCTCAGAGAAAAGTGGGTGTTGTCATTAATGGCCACATAGAGCTACTGAAAGCTGAACAGCGCTGGCCATTTGGAATTATACAACCCATGGTAGGGAGGAGACAGAAGACTATTGTTTGCTAATAAAGAAATAGGGACCCAGAATATAGTTCAATTATTAAAGGGCTTGCCACACAGAGCAATCGGATCTGAGTTCAACCCCCATAGCCCACATAAAAAGCTAGGTGAGGTTGCAATCCCTACACTGGGGAAACAGAGAGGTGGAGCCTGGGGCTCACTGGCCAGTCAGCCTAGTTTAATTGGCACATGCTGGGTCTCAATAAGAGACCCTGTCTCAAAATGTAAGATGGATGGTTCCTGAGGAAATGACACACCAGGTTAATCTCTGGCACACATATAAACTCATCCACGAAAACATATATGTAAAGGTATGAACGCAGTTAAGATGTCCTGACTGGTCTGTGAAGATTATATATGGGTGAAAGCCAGACTACATAATGGTATTCTGTGGAGGAAAACAGGGTGATCAAGAAGCAACTGGTCAACCTCACAAAGAGAACCCTAGGGCACAGGGATTACCATTGTGGTCACGGTAGCATTTATAGACCATCACCAGTATCAGAACATGGAAGCTGATGGGCCTCATATAGAAAAGAGCTGAGGAGACAGGAGTTTGCATGTTGGTAAACAACCAAAAACAGGTGTCTACACACATAAAAAACACTGAAGGAAGTCCCAAGTACCAATCCTAAGGTTGCTTCTTGGAGCATGATTCATATTCTTAACAGTGTTCTCTGGGTGCCCCTGGAATGTGGCTACATTGAAGAGCCACTATGAGTTTAGTGTATGGAATCTACCAGGGAGACGGTCTCTACAGTCACAAGAGTCAAAGATGGGACCACTGCTAGTTCCCTTAATCGTCACAATAACCCCTGGGATCTCAATACCTCTGTCTTGCCAAAGACCGAAAGGAAATAAGAAACGTCGATGGCTTGTCAGTGTGCTGAAGCAAGAACATGAACCCTAATATGTGGCTTCCTGTAGCTCACTAAAAGGAAAGGCATCCAGGCTCCCTTGCAAATGACCTCTGAGAGCTCAGCTGCCAGCTCCAGCCCAGCCACACCACTCCCCTGGTAAGCCACTCACATGCCTGTTCTAAGTGAGCCCAGCTCCTGGGCACATGGTAGCAGCATGTGCTCAGTACTGCTACACACACCCCCATCTTTCTTCTTGCCTTCTCCTGAAGGGCTCTGCCCTCCATTTTCCTTAACAAAGCCCTTCCTGTCCACCTCAGCTTGACCCAGGCAGGACGCACGGCTTCCTTCACTGGATTCTGCAGGACTGAGGACAAGAAAATGACACCATGCCCGTCCCCAGTATGTCTCACCACAGCAACGGGCTGTGTGCTTTTGAGGAGGAATGTGAGTAAATGTCTTCAGAATAAACAAATGCAACGCTAGAAGTGACATCAGAATTCTGTGTACACTGTGGTGTGTTTCTAAAGGACTAAAGTCTATTATAAAAGTCACCGATACAACAGCCATTCATGCAGACACGTCTACTAGGTTGCTGAAATGCAGCTAGTCCATACAAAGATGCACTATTAGTATAAAATACAGGATTCTGAACTGGGTGTAGTGGTGCACACATTTAATCCTAGGACTCGGGAGGCAGAGGCAGGCAGAATCTCTGTGAGTTCGGGGCCAGCCTGGTGGACAGAGCGAGTTCCAGGACAGCCAGGGTTACACAGAGAAATTCAGTCTTGAAAAAACAAAAAAATAAAATAGAGTTATAATAATGTGCCTGCGGTAAATTACCATATTATGGATACATTAGATTAAATGAACTACACTGTCACTCATTCTGTTTGGTTTTACTTTTCAATGCAATTACCAGAGAGCATTACATATATGGCTCCATTACTTTATTTTTATTGGATACAATTACTATATAGGTACAGCCACTGTCATCTGTGTTTGTCTTGTAAGTTCTTTTTCTATTTTCACTCTTTGAGAATTTCTACTTCACCCTCTACCCTCCAACTCTTGCCTCTCCCACTCCTCAAATTCAAAACCTCCTCTTTAGTTATTAATGTTACACACACAAGGAACAAATGTAAAAGTTACCAAAAAACAGGTCTCAGCGTTCTGTTTTGTTTGTTTTGTAAATTTACAGTGTTGAGCCATACCCATAGTTAGAGGTGGCCATATGCAGCTGACTACAAGCCATGGGCTGGGTACTCCTGTAAGTGTCCAGACTCTGGTGTTTTGTTATAGCAACAGAATATTCCCACACCCTCGGCGATGGAAATGGTTTTTTACAGAATAGTTTCAATGCTATATAATGTACACATTACAAAATCCACCATTTTGGGGGGTCTGTTGTCAGGGGAGGGATTGCTTTGAGAAGGGGTCTTATAACATCGCCTAAGATGATGGACTCAAGTACAGGGCGCCAGAACAATATTATAGTAAAGGGCAACTTTTTCAGGCATTTCTCCTCTTCTATTTTTAATCCTATGAACTGAGGTAGCAGCTCTAACTCACAAGTACAGTTCAGGGCAGCATCTTACACTGTTCTCAGAATTATCCTAAAACCTAGCAGAAACTTTTCAGTATGAAGTTTGGGGAGTGAAGACAATGTCTTTATATTAAAAATAATTTTGTAGGGGCTGGAGAGATGGCTCAGTGGTTAAGAGAACAGGATGTTCTTCCGGAGGACCCAGGTTAAATTCCCAGCACCCACATGGCAGGTCACAACTGTCTGTAACTGCAGTCAGAGGGCATGCAGGGCCCTCTTGTGGCCCTCCTGAGTACTACATATGCACAATGCCAATTACACTTGCAGACAAAACACCCATACACATTAAATAACAATAAAGAACATTTGAAAAAAAATGAAGAACTATTCAAGACCAACCTAGTCTACAAAGTGAGTCCAGGACGGCCAAGGATACACAAAGAAACCCTGTCTCGAAAAACCTAAAGAAAAAAAAAAAGAATTAAGAAGTTAAAAAACAAAAAACACTTTGGGCTTAGTATGTAACAAGTTCCCACCTGAAAAGGTGATTATTTGTGTGTGTGGAAAGACTGTCTGTGTTGAGAAGATACACTGAGCGAGTAATTTCAAACTGTTCAGCACAGAGACAATGAATACCGGCAGTTTGAGATTACTCCCCGAGTCATTTCAGAGACCGTGTTCGTACTATGTTTGAGATTAGTACTTCACAGCAGCCATCTGGCAAAGTGTGGGGACCCAGCTTTCCTATCAAGAGTTCATCCTTGGACTCTGATGTTTTATTGTCTTTTCTTGTAAACCCACGCTTTCTCCCTAGTGCTTCTAAAAAGCACAGAAAGCCACTGTATCAATCTAAGCTTGCTTCTGGGCAGATGTGCTATCAAAGTTAATACAGCATACTGGCTTTTCACATCTGCCGGAGACCCACACTTCCCCACTTCCCAACGCCAATACCAAGCTGTCACGGACATGGGGCTGGCCTTAACTACACACACTGCTCACTTCTGACACACGACCTAGGGAGTGAATCTGCTGTTTCAGTGGGGCTGTTAGTACACACAGGGCACAAGGCAAACAAGGAAAAGTAATGAAGTGTCATCAAGCTGTCCTGTCTAGGACAAGGGCCAGTCATTATCCTGAAAGAAAATAACTGTTCTTGCAAAAACACCACATAAAAAATTGTATCAGCAGATTGCGCTAACTAGCTCCTCTCCTTCCATCTAGAACACACTTTGGTAACAAGACAGAAAATAAAAACAAGATATCAAAAATGGCTATTAGTCACTTTATCCATTCATCTAATCATTTGTTTTCTATTTACTTAACAGAAGGTAAGACTGTTGACTGAGAGAGCACCCTCAAGAATGTTAGAGTGGTTAAGAGCCACACAAGTGCCTGGGAATGTGATCTTCCCCTCCCCCCCCCCCACCCCAGACAGTCTCTCTGTGTAGTCCTGGCTGTCCTGAAACTTGTTATATAGACCAGGCTGGCCTCAAACTCACAGAGATTCACCTGCCACTACCTCCCAAGAGCTGAGGTTGAAGACCACTATGCCCAGCTTTGATTTTAAATGTTTTGCAATCCATTTGCATTTTACATTGTGCGTACACATGGGTCAGTTGCAATGGCCTATTCACGACAGCTGGAAAGAGTATCAAAAAGCCAGGAATGACCTTAAATCTTACACCTCCCAAGTTTACAAATCACCACAAGGTGCAGCAACAAACTCGGCAGCTACTATGTTGTTCTTTCCGCCACTGCAGACCAAAGACCCTTGGCACAGGAGGCTTCTCCTTGGGCTCAGGAGGGTAAAATGAGGTTAACTGTGGTTACAAGCCAAGGTCTTGAAACAGTAACTGTAGGGGGTTAGATAAATTAGATTTAGAAAATATATAGGGGTTTCTGATACTGTCTCTTAATTGGGGGCATGAAGAGCATTATCATCATGTGGACTAAAAACAGGAAACAAACAGGAGACTTAATAGACTGAAAAACAAGGTTGAAGTCTGGAAAACAGGAAAGACTCAATAGACTTGAAGAAACAAAGTATCTGGCCTGACATTGTTTTCAGCTGCTAAGTGGGCGGAGCCCAAATTAAGCTGAAACAGAGTTCCTCCTATTTAAGGACAGTGCATGGAGCCCAGAAGGAGAGGAGGCCCCTGATGCTAGAGAGCTCCAAGAGTCCTGCTGAAAAGAGTGGTGGCCATCATTTGATGGCCAAATTTCCCTGAAGCAGAAAGAAGCCGGTGAGCAAAGAAAGCCTGAGCAAGACACCAAAAGGCCAAGGACTAAACTCTGTGGCTCAGCTTTTGCCTAGAGGAGTTTGATCTGTCCGTACAGTGGCCTAAAGGAAACTGTGCCTGGCTTTAAGGACTGAGGCAGAGCAGCTGAGTTCCCGATTCAAAAGAAGTAAGTTGGCCTGCAGACGGCTGGGGTCTCCCACAGAGAAGAAAGCATGAAGCCTTATTTAAGGTGAGACTGCAATAACCAACTACCCTGACGAACCTGCATCTGAGAGATCCAGAAAAAGGACTGCTAAATGCGTTAAAGAATCTACAACAAAGACTGTGTTCCTGACGACTGAGGACCTGCCCCAGAGACTGTATCATTCTAAAAGGTTAAGAAAATAATTATTAATAGGTTTAGTGGATAGGTTAAAGGGGTTGTAGGAATTTAAAGGATTAATAGTTAAGAAATTGTTGGTGTTTGTTATAAGTGAATTTAGCAATAAATAAATGTTAAATAAAAGTTCGGTTACAAGTAACCATTTAGCCTAGCCTTTGTCCAATGCCCAAGCTCAACCTCTGTGCCCAGAAAAGGCAGACATGAAAACAGCAGGTAGTTTCCAGCTACCAGTCTTCTGGGAGCTTCTTTACCTTCTGGGCTAAAGGATCCATGGAAGCCTGGGTCCACATGCACACATACACACAACCGAATGCCCAAGCTATCGGATGCAGGGTAATCGTCTGGGTGTCCAGGAGCCTCAGTTCCACACTAAACAATTCACACCCTGTATAGCCAGGTTGCCTTCATATGGGGTTTTTCCTCTGGCTCATTTTCTCTAGATATTGAAATATTCCTTAAGGATGAATTGTGTGGTTCCCACCCCAGCACTGTCCCCACCACAGTTCCAATATATTTCTAGGGTGAGGGCAGGGATCCAGGCAGCCATGGGACTTGCCTGCTGCCCCCTTTCCTAAAATAGGCCAGGCTGAACCCCAATGAACATATAACCTCCCTCCCTATTCAGGTGGTCCAGAACAGATTCCTGAGATCCTGAGAGGCCCAGGTTACAACTGTCTGTCTGACATTAGCTGAGGACCCCTCCAGAGACACACTAGCACTCACTGGCCCATACAGACTGAGCAGCTGGCTGTTCGTTCCAATATTAGCATGAGAATTACCAGTGCTGCCAGACCCTGGTTCCCAGGTGTGTAACCGAACTTTTAAATTATTATTTATCACTTATTTATTACTAAATTCACTTATAACAAACACCAACAATTTCTTAACTATTAATCCTATAAATTCCTACAACCCCTTTAACCTATCCACTAAACCTATTGATAATTATAACAACTACTTTCATAACCTTTTAGAATGATACAGTCTCTGGGGCAGGTCCTCAGTCGTCAGGAACACAGTCTTTGTTGTAGATTCTTTAACGCACTTAGCAGTCCTTTTTCTGGATCTCTCAGATGCAGGTTCGTCAGGGTAAGTTGGTTATTGCAGTCTCACCTTAAATAAGGCTTCATGCTTTCTTCTCTGTGGGAGACCCCAGCCGTCTGCAGGCCAACTTACTTCTTTTGAATCAGGAACTCAGCTGCTCTGCCTCAGTCCTTAAAACCAGGCACAATTTCCTTTAGGCCACTGTTTGGACAGATCAAACCCCTCTAGGCAAAAGCTGAGCCACAGGGTCCAGTCCTTGGCCTTTTGGTGTCTTGCTCAGGCTTTCTTTGCTCACCGGCTTCTTTCTGCTTCAGGGAGAGAGCTGGCCATCAATGGCCAGCCCTTTTTTCAGCAGGACTCTTGGAGCTCTCTAGCATCAGGGGCCTCTTCTTCTTCTGGGCTCCATGCACTGTCCTTAAATAGGAGGAACTCTGTTTCAGCTTAATTTGGGCTCCGCCCACTTAGCAGCTGAAAACAATGTCAGGCCAGATACTTTGTTTCTTCAAGTCTATTGAGTCTTTCCTGTTTTCCAGACTTCAACCTTGTTTTTCAGTTTATTAAGTCTTTCCTGTTTTTCCTGACTTCATACTGATAATGCTGTTCATGCCCCGAATTAAGAGACAGTCAGAAACTCCTATATATTTTCTAAATCTAATTTATCTAACCCCTACACAGGTGCCAGCTTGCCTCTGCTCAAAAGGCCCCTCCATGGGCTCCTTCCTCACCAGGTATCCTTGGGGGTCAGCAATATATCCTTTCAGTGAGCTTTCCCTAACTATACTACTAGAAATAACCATTCTCAACTCCAAACGATTCCTCCCCTATCTGATTCATTCCCCCCTCCACTGCACCTAATCCATTGAACATTTTGTTTACAGTCATCTGATTCCTTCTAGTACAGGATAACTTCCTAGGGGACACTGTGTTTTCCCGTTCTATTCACTGTGTATACCCTAATTCCTAGAACGGTGTTGTTGGTGGTATATTTTTAATCCAGACACCAAGTTGCTGTAAAGCACAGATTTTAATTCAGGACAAGAGGAAAAACTCTTCATTACAGAACTTGAATTTGCCCAGCACTCAGGAGGCAGAGGCCGGCAGATCTCTGTGACTTAGAGGCTAGCTTGGTCTACAGAGTCAGTTCTAGGACAGCAAAGGCTACACAAAGGGGAAAAAAAAAACAACTTGAACTTAACTCCTGTCCTACAAAGGCAATTACCTGTTTTAAAGTGAATGTGGAATAAGTATGGGGTCAAATAGAGCCATGGGAGTAGAGACATACAGAAATAAGGCAGTATCCAATGTCTATGTGGTTTGAGATCTGCCTGCAGACTAGCACTGTGGTGGATAGGTCTTATCCTCCTGCAGAGTCTGGAGGCAGCCTTGCCTTCCTCCTGACCACATTTCAGAAGGTCCTTGATAAAAACACCCCTGGGTGGTAGAGACAGAGTTTACACAACAACACCATGGAGAAATGATTTACAATGCTAAGGTTTTGTTTCACTTTTTAAATAAATGATGTCACAGAAAGGAAACCAAGCTAAAACCTTTGCCCAGTCATTCCGTGCCCACTAACAAGTTGAATTTGAGAGCTCTCAAGTCTCATAGCTAGGGGAGGGAAGGACAAAATCATTCATGCTGAAAGTGTTGATCCTCCAGGCCAGTGTCAAGCTCCAGGTGAGGAAAGGGCTTATAAGGAATTCTGGTGTGTTGTGTTTGGTGAAAGACAGCATCTTTATGAATGGATGGATGATGGATGGATGGATGGATGGATGGATGGATGGATGGATAATAGATGACAAGTGACAGATTACAGATGAGTATACTGGGAAGGATCCAGATGGGAAATCTGAAGACATTCAAGTTCCAATATAAACTAGAGACTGGTTCAGAAAAAGGAGAGCCTCTTCAGCTCTTTGCAACAACTTCCTCTCAGGCATTGTTTAAAGGCTCTTAGCTGCTGGTAAGCCTGCTAATCAGACAGTCTGGTGGCTCCTCTGGTCCCTCCCAACCTGTTTTGTTTGTTGTGGGTTATTTCCCAAGCCTGGGTTTGTTTGCTAACTATTTAAAATTCCTACTTGAGACAGATGCTAAGGAGTTTGTACAGGAAGGTCTCTAACAAAGTGAGCGCTCTGCTCTGTTCACATTAACATTTTATAGCAACCATCTCATGGTTGTTTCTTTTTTTTTTTTTCCTTCTTCCTGCCATGGCAATCCTGGGGACTACAAGATAAAGAGTTGCTCTCCAGGAACCCATGTGATCTCCAAGTGGTTTGTGGGGGTGAGAAGTGGACTGGGAAGGTAGCCCAACAGTTAATATCACTGGCTGCTCTTGCAGAGGACCTGGGTTCCATTCCCAGCACTCACACATCTCTAACTCCAGTTCCAGGGGATCTGATGCCCTCTTCAGGCCTTCATGGGTACTTCATGCACATGGTACACAGACTTGCAGGCAAACACAAACATAAAATTTTAAAAACTTTTTTAAAAAATGTTATTTTATAAGGTAATATTAAATATAATTTAGAAAAGTGGAACAGATTCAAGATTCATAGAAACTTGGGTTTATATAATTGGGGGCCAAAGGGTGGCAAGAGAATCCTTCCTATTTAAAAAAGAATCCAAAACTACATATGCAAACCTAAGTGTGACCACATAATGCATGGCCAGTGCTCCACCCAGGGCCTCCCAAAGCAAGTCCAGGTGAGGGACCAGAAACCCAAGACTCATCAGCTTTCCAGCCTCTGGGCCGCTGCCAGTATGTAAAGGGCTACCGTGGTTTCTAGCCAGCATTCAGATCTCTAGAAAATTGCTGAACATAACAATTATCTATTCCAGACACCCTCCTGATATTGTTCTTATCTCCCGTTCACAAACCACCATCCCTGCTGTTCCCTCTAATTTGGCAGCCGCAGTTCATTATAAAACCGTGTGTGTGTGTGCTGTGTGCACTCACAGGAGCCTAGGTTTTTATACATCCTCCTCCACAATTTCAGCTCTGACAGCCTAGTTCCACGTCAATTATGAAACAGCCAAAGTAGGGAATTTAACTGAGTACCAAAAGCCAAAAACACGGTAGTAGCTCTTACATAAGCTCCCACAAAGCCTCCGTGAGCCCACCCCCAAGGTGTGGGAATGTGCACTTACAAAAGACAGCCAGCTTTCCCTCTGCTCTTAAAAATACCGAAAAAACAAGTATTTTGTGCCTGATTGACTAGTTCCCACTCTAACATAGTATATAAGAAAATGTCAATTCAGTGGGGAAAATAATCAGTGGTAAAAGTTGATTTTTGTTTTGTCTTGTTTTAAATCACGCAAACAAAAAGGATCCCCTCACCACTGACAGGACTACTGAACTTTCCCTTTGCACAATGCACTGTAGGGGACCCTCTGTGGAGCTAAAGGTCCCTGGTACACACAGCTTTTCTTTGCGGGAAAAACAAGCAAGAAAATTACTTAGATGAAAAGAGACACAGGCTAAAATCCATTAGCCTCTCTCCGGTCCAACACAAATTGCTCTCGCAGTATTCCACACGCATGGCTGAGTTGCCTCGAACCCGCGGAGACACACCTTAGGCTGCAAGGAGACTAAACGAAGGGACGCCCACCTACAGTCCGACCCCTGACTACACACGACAATCACCAGAAAGCCATAAACATAACAAACGCCATCACCGGAAACCGGTAAGAACAGAATATAATGGGGTGGGAAAACATGGAAATGCCTATGCATTCGCTTATCCGATACTTTCCACTTTAATCTTTTTACCTGGAAAATAGCTCTACGTGTGAGCAGAAATCCTTAATAACTGTCAACTCACGATCTTCCACGCGACAGTAAAATTATATCACCTAACAGTTTAAAAGCCAAAAAAAAGGCTGTGTGTTGGGGAGTCTGTTTCTTGAAATCACTTCCCATCGTCAGTCGGAGACGTCCCGGTGATTTTCAGAGCAGACTTCATCAAAACCTATTTTGTGTTTTAACGCTTGGAATTCTACAGCATGGTTTTGCTAAAGGACCCCCGTGTCGCCTTTAAATGATACCGAAGCCATCACCGCATGCTTCTCCTGAAGGAAAGTTTTGGGCTAAGACAGGAATTACTGCTCTGACTTCCAGCGCTCTTAACGTTCTCTGGTAACCGCTCCTAACTTTACCAACCAACAAATGTTTGCTAAGCACTTACATAACAAAGAGTGCCGGCGCCTCTGGCACGCCGCCAAGCGTACTTCTCTGGGTGTTTGTATTTAAAATAGAACGGTAGTAACATCACTTGCAAGCCTTCCCCGCACAGACTCAGAATGAAGAGGGTTGAGGGGGGGAAAAATGGATGGAGCGAGCCTTACCATTCTAGAGCTCCAAAGAAATAACACATCGGTGCTAAATTAAGACGAAGACACGGACCGAATTATCTCGAGCCGGGGGCGGAGGGAGGTGGGAGCTCGCTTCAGCTAACCCGCGGTCGCCTCCGAAACACGGTGCTCCACCTGGCATCCCCGGAAGGTGCCAGGAGTGGGGTGCAGCCTCTCTCCGGCGGAGCAGAGGATGTGGGCAGAGGGGAGCCGGTGCCCGGAGGCCAGAGAAGCCAGCAAAAGGCGCCCCGCCCCCGCCCGGCTCTGCACCGGTCTCCGGCCGGATCGGGACGCGCGCGGGGACCGCACGCCGCTCACCTTGGTCTGGAGGAGCCGGGAAGGATGCGCAGAGGGGCCAGGTCAGCAGCCTCCGCGAGCATCCCTGGCCGGGCTACCTCCGCGCGCAGCTCCTTCGCAGCTGGAGTTTGCCGCGCGCCCACGCGTCCGGACTGCGGACCCGCCCGGGTCTGCTGCAACTTGACGGAGCGCGGGCAGAGGGGGAGCAGGTGGGGAGCGTGGGGCACCGGGGTACCCGGGGACGGGGCCGCGGCCGGCCCTACGCCCGCGCACTCCACCGCTGGGCACCGCCCAGGCAGCCCGGCTCCGACCGCTCCCGGGGACGGCCGGGGCTGAGGACCCACCCCCTCGCCGGACAAAGGCTCCGCTCCCACCCGCCCGCCAGCGAGGTGCCGGCCGTCCGTGGTGACAGCGGCCCGGCTGCGGCGCCCCAAGGCGCGCACCCCCTCCAGGCCGCCCGGAGATGCTCACCAGCCCCGGCGCCTCCTCTCGGCCGGAGCTCCGCGGGGTGGCGGGGAGCCGAGTGCCCTCTGCCGGCCGGACCCGGCCCTGCGGCTCGCGGGACCACAGAGGCCTGGAGCATCCAGCCCGGGGAAGAGAGGGACACAGCCTGGGGTCCAGACTCCCACGAGTGGGATCTCCTGCGGCCGGTCCACTCAGAAGAAGGGATCCTCTTCTAACTGCGTTCCAGGAAGAACTGCGGCCCAGAGGGAGAACTTGGAAGGGATTGTAGGGGGGCTCAGAGGCAGAACACTAAAGTGGTCTCTAAAAGGATTTTTGTGTGTGGGCATGTGTTTGGCGAGGTAAGGGGGTTCTTCTTATTTGAGGCAGGGTCTCGCTGTATAGCACCCCCCTGGCTGACTTGGGACTCACAGACATCCTCCTGCCTCTGCCTCGAGTGCTGGACTTAAAGGCGCAGACCACTTACCCCGAAAAGGTTGTTGGGCAAAGCTCTTGTCTCAAAGCGCATTTCTGCTTTGGAGTCCCCTCAGAAGTGATCATGAATGCAGGACTTCGCAGTGGCCCTTCCAGGTCGAGGACAGCACACCTAGCACCCTGAGGACATGCCCAGGGTTTCAGCAGCCTCCCGTTCTGACAAGGCTTGGGGGGCAGACTGGCTAAGAACAGTGGTGTGTTGCTGTCAGAGTGGGCTTGCTTGATCGTTCGCTTGCTTTCTCTTAGGGGTCGGGAGTGTGGGAAAAAGGACTTCCCCCACCTCACCCCTCTGTACTGAGCAACATTTCAAACCGGCTGAATTTTTGTGTGCTAACTAGACTATGTAGTGAAGGGAAATCACGAAAGGGCACTTTTCACACGGCTGTCTTTTTAAATTATTCTATGCGGCCTCCCTTTTTTCTTCTGGAAGAATCTAGGGCACATTTTATCGCTTTTCCCGTCGCCTTCGGGTGTTAACAAGCAGTCTGACTTGCTGTTATTACAAAGTCCAGTCCAGTCTAAATCAAACTTTAATCTCACTTCATTTAAGCCTTCTCCACTCCCCTCCCCTAGCTCACAAACTCCCAGCCTGACCTAAGCTTAGAAAGATAGTAAAGCCCGCCCCGTGCCCTCCACCTCCCTATCTGGGTGCTGTGGGGAGCCTGGTGCCTCCCAGGTGGAATGGGGTCCTGACCCCAGAGCTCCTTCCACTTCCTCTAGGGACGCACTCTGATGGGCAGACCCAACCACCTTCTGCCATGTCTCCTCACGGTGTCCATCCATCACCCTCTCTAGAAAAGCCTCTTCCTTGCGCCTCACACTCCAGCTGACAGGCACCAGCTCCAGCACGCATTTCTCCCCAGGATTGTCTTCCAAGCAGCACAGAGTGAGTGAGCCCTTTCTCCTCGTCCCAATGGCTGAGTCAACAGAATGCCCTCCCAGGAAGTCCCACAGAAAAGTCCAATACCTCTCTGCCACCGTGCACCACCTGCCTCCAAGGCAGCCTAAGGCAAGGCACCCAGATCGTGGGAGCATCAAGAGCTAACAGCATACAACTGTGACTCCTTGGGATCTACCAGCAAACCGAGAGGGTGCCAGCATTTCGCTGGCTTTCTCTTTGTTTGTGCTTTGATTCTGCCACGGTCCTGCAGCCCGTGCATGGTGCTAGGGACACAAGGCCAGTCCTCTCTCTCAGAGAATCCTCTCCAGAGCTGCCCTCACAGACAGTTCCAGGGTGTATCTCACCAATCTCCTAGGTGGTTCTAAACGGACAAGTTGACAATGAAGAATAATGGTTATATATGGTATATCAGAAAGGGCAGTGCATATACAATCCAGGTACAACAGCCATAGTCCTATTGAGATTTTTTTTTTCCTTTTGCATTGGACAGGCAGAACTGGGCCGCCTAGTCGGTTTCATTGTTTTGTTTGTTTTGCTCTAAATCTGATTCTGCTCTGGGTATCTTCTGTACTCACATTAACTTTTAATTCTTCACACCTACCTTACCCCTGCGACCATGATCCTATTTCTATCTCTAGATATTTGGCTAGTCGAGGCACCCCATCTTCCATTGAGCAACAGAGCATCAAGCCCCTGAACCATTGCCACCGGACTCCTAGGACAGTGTCTCTGGCCCCAGTCCCTCTGCCACCAGCGACCTGCCACTGGCAGAAGGCAAATCTTTCACCCAAATCAAGGAAAGCAGAGCTCAGCACACAGAAGCCCGGAGGCTCACCCCCAAGCTCTGACAATGTCACCTGGCGCTGCCCCAACCAACACCCTTTCCCTCTCCTACCAGGGTTCATTGCCTGCTGGCTGTGGCTGTTAAATACTATCCTTGTCTCCTCCCTCCTGTGTGGATTCCACAGCTGGATACTGCTCTTAAGCCCTGCCTGGTGCGAGCGAGTGTAAGGATGCCTTGTATTGTCATTTGTAAGCTAACAGCCTCCAAGACCCATAACAGCACTGTGGCTGGGTTCTGCCTCAACGATACACACCCTTACATTTCCCTTGAAGCTCTGTTTCTCCTTATATTTGAGACGGCTCTCCTTTGTTTCTGATGGAAAATAATGCAAAAAAATCATAAAATTCTGTCCCTAGACATAAGGCAAATTTCCCCCAGGCAATTATGTTTGCCACAGCTGAAGCTCCAGGACAATAAAAATGGCTACAATCCTCTTTTTTCTTTTTTAATGGCCTTAGAATTTCAAATGCGTGAGTCCCTTGAGAATAGGACATTAATTTGAGGCTGTAAGTAAAATATTGCCCATCAAGTGGTATGTTCTTTTATACCCTATTTTATATGCTTATGGTAAAATAAAATTCACTAATTATGGCAAAGCCTGTCAGAAACTGTATGTATACGTTATAATAATGTGTACTACACAGAGGTCTTTGGAGGGAGCCTGATATAATCAACCTAGTTTTCCTAATGTCCCAGACTTCCTACTTTGTATTTTATGTTATAGTAACTAAACACACTACATACATACATTTTAAACCATACACACAAGAAAATTATTTCTCTTGAGGTCAGTGAACACTGACAGAAATATTAGGACATTATAAGGGACTGGAGAGATGGCTCAGAGTTTAAGAGCACTGGCTGCTCTTGCAGAGGACCTGGGTTCAGTTCCCAGCACCCACATGGTGGCTCACAACCGTCTGTAACTCCAGTTCCAGGGGATCTGTTGCCTCTTCTGGCCTCCATAGGTGATGCATGCATGTAGTGCCCATAAGATACCTGTAGATAAAACACCCAAACGCATAAAAAATAGATAATTTTTAAAATCTCTTTTAAAATATTTCTTAAGGGGCTGGAGAGATGGCTCAGAGGTTAAGAGCACTGGCTGCTCTTCCAGAGATCCTGAGTTCAATTCCCAGCAACCACATGGTGGCTTACAACCATCTACATTGAGATCTGGTGCCCTCTTCTGGCCTGCAGCAGGTGTACATGCAGGCAGAACACTACATCATAAATAAATAAAATTTTAAAAAAATATATATATTTCTTAAGTAAATTAGTCTGTTGTCATAACTAGTTCCCAGGCTAGGTTTTGCCTTGTGCTTCAATGGCTTCTTAGATTTTACATAATGAGATATTCATTTTATAAAGTTGCCCAATTTTTTTGTCATTGTTACATCTTTGAACTTAAACAATCTTTCCCCATCCTGAGATTCCACAACTAATCAATTTCATTTTCTGCTTCTCTAAAACTTTTAAGATGTGTAATTCTGTAATCTGTCTGGAATAAAAAAAGGCAGGTTAACCATTTGATGTGATATAGAGGAGAACTCTAATTCCATTTCCAGTTTGAGAAAAAAAAGTTCAAGTTGAAAACTCATTAAGCTTAAGTAAGTAGGTACCATTTTAGCTAACATGTTTGTTTTTCTCTTCGCATTTTTAATTAAATTAGCATAAAGATTTCACTAATGCAATTATGTTCTGTTTAACCAAGCTGAAACTCAGCTTTCCTTTCTGTCCAGTTCCTCTGGTGAATTTAAATTTACCAGAGTCTCCTAGTAATCCACATTGGTCTTATTCATTAGCCAAAATAACATAGTTGTTAAAAAAAAAAATTGCCAGTTTTGGTTGGTCTCAAAATCCGGTGCTCTGTACAGCAAGCAATGCAGCTGAGGCTACACCTGAGTGGCAAGTGACTGTCCAGCACATCCAGGGCTCTGCATTTGATCTTGACATTTAAAATAATAAAGAAAGCCGGGGGGCTGGAGAGATGGCTCACCGGTTAAGAGCACTGTTTGCTCTTCCAGAGGTTCAGAGTTCAATTCCCAGCAACCACATGGTGGCTCACAACCATCTATACTGGAATCTGATGCCCTCTTCCAGGATGAAGGAGTACATGCAGATAGAGCTCTCATCTATGTAAAATAAATAAATAAATCTTTTTTTAAGAAAGAAAGAAGGAAGGAAGGAAGGAAGGAAGGAAGGAAGGAAGGAAGGAAAGAAAGAAAGAAAGAAAGAAAGAAAGAAAGAAAGAAAGAAAGAAAGAAAGAAAGAAAG
>CAJQZJ010032578.1:1776174-1802519 GCA_907164525.1 Lophiomys imhausi | reverse complement strand
CTCTCTCTCTCTCTCTCTCTCTCTCTCTCTCTCTCTCTCTCTCTCTCAAGCAAGTCTCACTATGTAGTCCTGGCTGTCCTGGAACTCTCAATGTAGACCAGGCTGGCCTCCAACTCACAGATCTCCACCTGCTTCAACCACAGGTGTGGAGACTAAAGGAGTGGACCACCATACTCCGGCCGATGTTTAAATTCTAGACATAGCTATTTTCTTCAGAGTTAATATCCAATCTGCCCAGCAGGGGGCAACCAGCCCACAGGACAGCGCTGATGAACCACAGAAAGTTGTGGTCACAAAGGGTAAATATAGGCCCCCTTGTACCTAAACAAGAAAAAACAAAAACCATATCCCTTTGTTGAGCAGCCTCTCTCCTGCTAGCTTGCTTTTATTGCTATAGCTATCATTGCTTGTCTTCTGATGCAGAGATACTGGAAGGCTCCCTGCACTTTAGATCCTTAACGTGGGGGGAAGACTGGGGAGTGATTCTGCACATGATCAGTACACAGAAGGCCAGGCCTGCTCTGCTGGCCTTCCCGTCCCCAGCCACCCCCTCGGACACAGAACAGCAGCAAGTAACCTACACTCCACCCTGAGGTGGGCCTGGCAGCATGAGGCTCCAAGCCCTGCACTCGCCCCCCATCCTCTCACGGGATTCCGCTCACAGGACGTACTTGCAGGAGTTAAGGCATGAAGAGTTTCAGGGTGCTGGCCTTACAGCCCAGGTGAAACCCAGAGAAGATAGAGCGCACACGGCCCCAGAAACACTTGGAATTCTGTCAGCCTGGCCTGTGCCAGCCTCTCAGAGCTCCTAAATCTGTAGTTTGCTGATCCCTGCAAGCTTCCTAGACCCTGGGAAAAAGTGCTATGGTGCTACCCAGGGCAAAGGTTGAAGATATCTCAAACAGATCCGCTTGTGACCTCTACAAGGTACCTCCAGGTTCTTATCTCCATCAAAGAAAATATTCAGGAGAGACAGGAGGGAACTTATTAGGAAAAGGAGTGGGGTCCTCTCAAGAAAGATTCACACTGAGGAATTTTTGCATAGCTATGTCTACAAGCAAACCTTACTGGGAGGTAGGATTATTCATGAGTGAAGAAGGCAGGGCATGGGACCAGCGTTGAGACACTGTCGGATGGGACTACTCTCTAGGCAGTACAGCTTAATTACACATGCTCCTTGCTCCTTGACCCAATTTTCCCTCCACTGAAGCCTGAAGTTCAAGCCAAAACCCAAAGATAAACTTGGAGAGGGGTTGTCCACTGGACCCTTCTGCATATTACTTGTCCCATTGTGGGTGCACTGAATAAAAAAAAATTTTTTTTTGATTGGCATACTGGGACGCGTGGCTGAGCCCAGTTTGTTGGAGCTGGTGGAGCTGGTATGGAAAAGGTGTTGTCTTTATTTAGATGTACATGTGCTCTAAGGAACAGTGACAGGCCATCCAGTGACAGGCCATCCCTGGAGGTTTCTGGATCCCTGAGTCGCCATACCTTGGGACATCCTTTTTTTTTTTTTTGGTTTTTCGAGACAGGGTTTCTCTGTGTAGCCCTGGCTGTCCTGGACTCAATTTGTAAACCAGGCTGGCCTCAAACTCGCAAAGATCCGCCTGCCTCTGCCTCCCAAGTGCTGGGATTAAAGGCGTGCGCCACCACTGCCCGGCTACCTTGGGACATCTTGAAGAAAGCCATGCATGGTCTCTTGCGGACTTTCAGCTGAATGCTCTTGACAATGCTCAGTGGTGGAGCATCTGACGCAGGGAAAGGTCACAGGTGAACTGGACTGCCTGATGTCTGTGGACACAGTTAGGAAACCCCGGCTGTTAAGTTAAAAGGAATCATACAACGGATCATGGCAGTGCCACCTCATGGCCACTGTGTAGGGGCCGCAAAAGGATGCCTCAATCCTGGACAGACAGAATGTTTGAAAACCAGAGAGTAGTTTTAGCTTCAAAGCTGGTAAACTGTCTTCAGGTATGCCTACAGGCCAGAAGAGGGCACCAATTTCATAGACAGTTGTGAGCCACCATGTGGTTGCTGGGAATTGAACTCAGGACCTCTGGAAGCACAGTCAGTGCTCTTAACCTCTGAGCCACCTCTCCAGCCCCTATGGAACCAGGGATCTTTAGAGAATTTTAAAATCTTTTTTAAAGAGCCGTGGAGCTGGTGAGTGCGGACCACCGGCACAGCGCTCAGGAGGCAGATAGACAGCCATGAGTTTGAAGCCACCTTGGTGTATAAAGCAAGTGCCCACCCAATCAAAGCTACACATAAGACCTGGTCTCAAAACCAAAAACAAGCAAGCAAAATGAACCATTGCAACTGTTAACGTGCAGGCGGTTTTACTAGCCTCCTCTTAGGGACCTAGCAACAGCTTATGTCATCACCTGCCACCCCACCTGCTGCTGCCAGGTGCCCCAGGTGTGCCAGGTGTGCCAGGTGCCCCAGGTGTGCCATGTGTGCCAGGTGCCCCAGGTGTGCCAGGTGCCCCAGGTGTGCCAGGTGTGTGCTGAGTATAAGAAGACTGGCCTGTCACCCAGCTCTCTCTCTCTCTCCCCTTTTCTGTCTTTCTGTGAGGCCCCCTCTTCTCTGACCTCATGGCTCTGCTCTCATCTGTCTGCCTGCCTGGCTACATGTCCACTGGTCTGCCTCTACCCCTTCTCCAGGCCCCTACTCCTCTCCTTTCCCCCAGTTAAGCCTTCTTAGACCAGATCCGTTTCGTGGCATAATTTCTCAGGGGCACACCTTAGCATGGGCCTGCCATGCTGCCCCCTCGGCACATTCTATTTCACAGCAGCAACTTCACATGCTATCACATGTCTCCAGCCCTTAATCTGTGATGTTCCCAGCAAAGAGTGACACCACCATTAAAGAGTGAAGGGCTCTGGCAGGCTCGACCATGGCAAACATGGGCTGGCATGCCTTGGCCCTTCCTCTTCCCTCTCCCTTGTAAATCATAGATTACATTCCTAAAACTACCCATTAAGGTCTTTTCCCTTATTTGGACATTTTTTCATGCCAGACTCATTCCTTAAGGCTGATCACTGAGGTCCAGCTATCAAACTATTGAAGTCCACCACGCAAAAGCTCCCTTTTGACTATCCTAATGAGCATGCCCAATCAGAACATACCACTGCATCCTAGCCCACTCTAACACAAACAGATTTCCCCTTTTTTCCTCTTAATTGAAAAAAAAATCACACCTGCAAGGTCTTGCTGCTGTTTTCAGCCTGAATCAGCAATCAGCCACTTTTAACTTTTCTTCCCCGGTTTATAAAGGATCTCTCTGTGAAGACAGGTGTTTGGATGTGGTTTGTGCCTAATCCGGGGATCCGGGAGGGAGCCCCTGCTGTGTGTGGGGTGTCCCTTCAAAGAGTGGCTGGGCCATTCTCCCACGGGTAAAATAAAGCATCTTAAAGTCACACTTTGTGGTGGTGGCAGAACCAGAACGGGAAGCCCAGAACCCCAGACTCCTGCGTGTTGTCTCTGCTTTGGCAATCCTAGTTCATTCGGGGTCAGCAGGCAGCGGCCAGGACCTTCTGCCCAACACTTTGTAACTGACTCTGCTTGTGTGAAGAGCTCAGTTGCCGCTGAGGGTCAGAATAGCCCTGGGGTTTTGATGTGGTTTTCTTTTTGTTTTTCTTCTACAGTCTACCTCTTGAAATGAAAAGCTTAGATTTTATCACCTAGGCTCCTGTTTCATCAGAACGATTTTTTTTTTTTAAAGCCCTGAGCCTAAGTAGCCAAGTAGACTGGCCTGCAGAGATAACTTGTAGATGATTATCACGTTCCCCAATTGACACTGTCACAGCGGGGTGGCCTGCCAGGGTCTGGTGTGTGTTACAGAAGCGACACAGTTCTACATTGCAGTGGGACTAGACAGTATGAAACGGCTCCGTCCCCTTGCCTGGCAGCTCACTTTCCTGGCAAAAAGGATGAACGCCATTCTCAACGTGCACTCATCTGATGAGCCTGAAACTCTAAAATGGAGTCAGACAGCAACAGCCATGGTACGACTCCTGTACGAGTCGACTATGAAATCATTCCCTGGAAGCTCCTGTGCCAGCTTTGTGCTGTATTTGGAGGCTGTGAATTATTCTTAGTAATTTTTTTTTTGAGGATTTCAGACAGCAGTCCTATTTATGACATTTTGACTTGTCCCTCTAACATCTCCCTCTCTCCCACTGCCTATCAAATTCAGGACCTCTTCTTTAATTATAACTGTCACACATACACATATATCTATATAGACAAATATATGTTTTGCATATATACACATACATATATGCATTATATATACACATACACATATATACATTATATAATACACACACACACACACACACACAAACTGCTGAGTCCATTTAGTGTTGCTCATATGCACATGTGTTTCAGGCTTACCACTTGGGATTGGATGACCTATCCGGGGTCTCATTTCTAGAAAGGAGGGATTCTCCTCTCTCAGAAGCCACTGGTTACTTGTGGCTCTTTGTCTAGAGGGAGGGCTTGTGAAATTTCCCTCAGCCACGCTAACACATCAACTGGTGTTGTATTATGCAGGTCTTGTTTAAACACACACACACACACACACACACACACACACACACACACATACACACATATATGTCGCGTCCCCCTCGACCAGCAAGGATGACGCAACTCACAAAGGCTCTTCTCAAGCAGTTTATTCAGGTCCCTTGAAAACAGTCTTCCGAATAATGGGGCAGACCCAACCCACAGGCTAAATACTATATGAACAGCCAGTCAAGTAAAGCCATGTGGTGCTATCTTACAGGCCCACGTATGCGGAAACAAGCCAGATCAGCGGTCCCAACCAAACATGGACCTGTTCACCACCGAGAGCGCTCACCATCGGGCTGGTGGAAGGCGGAAACCGGCGCCATCTCTAGGGTGCGGCACGTCGCAGCTCTCTACACATATATATTTAGATTTATGTATTATGTATGCAGTATTCTGTACTGCATGTATATCTGCAGACCAGAAGAGGGCACCAGATCTCATTATAGATGGTCATGAGCCATCATGTGGTTGCTGGGAACTGAACTCAGGACCTCTGGAAGAACAGCCAGTGCTCTTACCTCTGAACCATCTCTCCGGCCCCCTAAGCATCGTTAGTTTACAACCGTTTCTGGGTTTTGCTTGTCCATATTTATATACACTGTGTGCACGTGTGGCATTCAAGGAGACCAGGAGAGGGCATCGAGTTCCCTGGAACTGGAGTTCCAATGGTTGTGAGTCACAACGAGGGTGGTGGGAATCAAACCCAGATCCTCTGCAGGAGCAACAAGTGCCCTTATCCACTGAGCCATCACTGTACCCGATAGATGAACTTTTTTTTTTTTGATTTTTCGAGACAGGGTTTCTCTGTGTATCCTTGGCCGTTCTGGACTCACTCTGTAGAACAGGCTGGCCTTGAACTCATAGAGGTCCACCTGCCTCTGCCTCCCGAGTGCTGGGACTAAAGGCATGCACCACCACACCTGGCGAACTTTTTTTTTTTTTTTTTTTTTTTGTAGAGCAGGCTGGCCTTGAACTCACAGAGATCCTCCTGTGTCTGCCTCCTGAGTGCTGGGATTAAAGGCATAGCCAGACGACCATAATTTTTTTTTTAAGTGGAGGGGCCTAGCTAGAGGAAATAAGTAATACCTGGTATCCAGTCCCGTCCTCCCTGTCTGTTGACTGTCCACCGTGAGGTGGGTCACCTTTGTCACATGCTCCTACCACTGTGGTGTTCTAGCTCACCTTGGACCCAGAAGCAATGGGGACAAAAAATGCAAACAGAAACCTCAGAGCCTGTGAGCCGAACTGAATGCATCCTCTTTGAGTTGTCACGGGAATGTCAGCAGGGTCAGGGACAATGGCCTGGCATCCTCTTTGCGGATGTCTTCCAGTGTCTTCTGCCCACCACCACCTCCCAGCCAGTGTACTGTGGCTGAAAGTCAAAGGTGTCCATGCTTGATCAGCATGTCCCTCCTACCTGGACACTCTGCCCCGCCCCTCCTGGTAAGATCTCACATCCTCTGGAGTGTGGCTCTGACCTCCTCCCAAGAACCCACCCCGCCAGCTTGACTCCCCGCCATTGTCGAGCCCACCACCCCTGCTTCCTTCTCAGTACATTCCACATCACACCATCCTTGGGCAGATGATGTACCCTAATATCTGTATATTGAACTCTGACCACTGCCCTTGGAGACAGGGCCTTGAAAGAACGATTAAGGTAAATGGAGCCACCGCAGTGGGCAGGCCCAAACCATGGTAACTAGGGACCTTAAGAGAAGAGGAGGTAAGGACACAGACACACACAGGGGAAGATAGAACTCTACCAGCCAAGGAGACGGGGCTAAAGAGAAAAACCCCTTACCCTCATCGTTAAAGTAAGAGGGTCTATGAAGCAACAAGCAGCCTGGTCTAAGGTTGTTTGTCATGGCAGCCTAAGCAAGTTCAAAGACAGTTATTCTGCACAATAGGATGGGACAGTACTTTCTTCAACCAGCTACCTTACATAAATGCAATGGTTACTCACACAGTGTGTGTGTGTGTGTGTGTGTGTGTGTGTGTGTGTGTGTGTGTGTGTGTGGAGAGAGAGAGAGAGAATATGTCTGTCCATTCGTGTTTGAGATTCATCTGCCATGTTACAGGCTGCCAACGAAGCCTGTAGACCTACAGCCCACTGTAAGAACTCCAAGCCCCTGAGTTTCTGAAACCACAAGGAAGAAAATTCTGCCAACAGGCACAGACCCTGGAAGAGCTCCACGCTCCCTCTGAGAGCCAGCCTTGCTGATAACCACATTACAGCCAGATAAGCCATGCCCGGTCTGTGGATCTGTGGAAACATGGTAACACACGGGAGGTGTTTCACGCCACAAAGTGTGTGGCCATTAGCTACAGAGCAAGGAGGCTAAACCACACCTGGTGCCAGGGAAGGAAGTGAGGCAGGTGACATTCATGTGACTCCTAGCCAGGAATGCTCACTAAAATCCAGAAGTCACACTGGACCAGAGAAAAGAAAGACAAGTCAGAATATGTGGAACTCTTGGCCACCCTCAAAATATTTCCCTCTCAAGGTTTGATGGAGTAAAAACCATAGCATAATCTGAGAGACAATAGCAAGCTGATCAAAAACTGGCCTCATCCTCCATCCTAGCTAGCTAGCCCCGCCTGTCAATCTGGCACATCCTCAACTGGGAGAACTGAGAGGAAACAGAGAACCTCAACCCCGGAACTGCCCAAGTCAGACCAGCTGGTGGCTGTGTCTGTTAAATACTGTCTTGCTGGTTGATTGATGTAAGAGGGCCTCGCCCACTGCGGGTGGTAGTTCACAGCCTTACGCAGGTGAACTAGGGATGCTCTAGAAAACTCGCTGGGCTTGAGACGTGGCCTCCACAGTTTACTTGAGTTCCTGCCCTGGATTCACTTAGTGAAGTACTGTGACCTGGAAGTGTAGGCCAAATTAACCCTTTCCTCCCCAAGTTTCTGTTGGTCAGTGTTTTATCACAGCAAGAGGAAAGCAAGCCAGCATACCTTGCTATCTTGAGACCTCAGACATCTGTCATCAGGAGGTATCACATCATTCTTTCAAAATGCGTATGTATGAGCCCCCCACCCACAATCCTGAAATCAAGTCTGAGCTCTTATCAAGGGCATCCAATGGCTTCTGACGCTCACACCGAGGAACTAGTCATGCAAAACACAGTCCATGAAGTGAGATGCCGGACACAGACAAATGCTGCTGCGAGTTTTCACATACATGTGGAAACTAAAAGCTCCAACTCACCAGGACAAAGAGCAGAATGATGATTACCAAAGGAGAGGAATGGTCACCAGGGAAGGGCAGGGATGGACAGAGTGTGGTTAATGGTACCTGGTACAGTTGGTTAGAAAGAGCAATTTTTTTTTTTTTTTTTTTTTTAGGTTTTTGAGACAGGGTTTCTCTGTGTATCCTTGACTGTCCTGGACTCACTTTGTAGACCAGACTGGCCTTGAACTCACAGAGATCCGTCTGCCTCTGCCTCCCGAGTTCTGGGATTAAAGGCATGCGCCACCAGGCTTGGCAATTACAGACAACTCTGAACTTCCATGTGGGGTGCTGGGATTTGAACCTGGGTCCTTTGGAAGAGCAGTCGGTGCTCTTAATCACTGAGCCATCTCTCCAGCCCAGAAAGAGCAACTTTTAACATTCGGTAGCACAGCACACACTACAGTTGACAACAGGTTGGTCAACTGTGTACTTCAAATACTTCAAAACAGAAGAGAGTTTGTTTTTATGTCCCCATACTGTGTAGCCTTTCCTGGGGAGATGACTTACCTAAGAGAGGGCACTGATGTAGGACCAGAGAAATGGTTCCGTCCCAGATCTCAGAACGACTTGCAGGCTCGCAAGGCTTGGAGTCTCCCTTCTGCAGCATTTGTTACTACTTTTATAATCTTGGGTAAGGGGCCTTGGGAGTCTTGTAAGTTTCAGGAACTTACCCAGTCGTGTAAGTTTTGTTTACTTCCTGAGTCTTGAGTTGCCTCCCTCCAGGGCAGAGTGCTTGATTAGGAAGCTACTGGTACCCAGCATCAGAATACAAAGCCACGCTAAACGTCAAAGGCAGTGGGTATGGCATTACTTTGATATGTTCACTTTGCACTACAAGTGTCTGTTAAATATCATACTGCAGCCCATAAACATGTACAATTATGGACCTTTTTCGTTGTTTTCAAGACAGAGTTTTTCTGTGTAACAGCCCTGGCTGTCCTGGACTCACTTTGTAGAGGGGGCTGGCCTTGAACTCACAGAGATTCACCTGCCTCTGCCTCCTAAGTACTGGGATTAAAGGCATGTGCCACCATGCCCAGAGACCTAATTTTTAAATTTATTTTCATCTCTGCAGTAGAAAAAGGCCTTCTCCTCTCTGAGGCCAGCTCAGGTCCCCAGTCCTATCATGCAGCCCTCTTTGACTCCATGCTCTCTGTGTGAGCTTGCTGCTGGCTTTCAGGTTGATTGCAACCTGCTTACATTGTCCCACTGCAGGCAGCCTGGACATGCTGCCCTCATGCTGGAGCTGTTCCCAGCTAATGCCTACAGGCTCAAAGTGTGGAGTCTGACTGAATCCATCTTGAAAAAGGATTCCATTTTGTATTAAGTTTGAGTCAGAGCTGACCTCCAGTTCCAGAACAACAACAAAATGTACCTGACCTTGTATTCCGGGGGTGTTCCCTTATCATCACCAGACAGCTCACTCTGAGAAAGCACCCAAAATGTCTGAACAAACTTTCTGATGGTCAAGCTGACCGCAGCTGGTTAATCAGTAACAATGAGCCAATCAGAAATGGACATGACTGGTTACTGAAATGTCATCCAATCATATGGTAAAGAACCTGCTTCTTTGTCTGAGTCTCTATATAAACTCTGTACTTTTGGGTCTGGGGGCTCTCAACTCAAACTGCTGTGTCAGTGAGTGTTGGGAGTCCAAGCTCTGAGCTTGAATAAACAACCCTCATGTATTTACATCGGAGTTGGCTCCTAGGTGGTCTTTGGGGTCTTGAGAACCTGGCCGAACAAAAGCACACATCAATCCCTTTGACTCCATGTGTTAGTCGGGGTTTCTACTGCTGTGATAAAACACCATGACCAAAAACAGCCTGGGGAGGAAAGGGTTTGTTTCAATTTGTAGTCCATCTTAAAGGGGAGTGGGGCAGGAACCATGGCCTCCTGCTTAGTATAATCCTGGACCATTTGCCAAGGGGATGACATTACCCACAGAGGGCTTGGCCCTCTCATATCCATCACCAATCAAATGCGGCCATAAGCTTGCCTACTGGCCATTTCCATGAAAGTTTTTCTCAAAACAAAAACAACACACATGCACATGTTCCATAAGCAAAAAGACTGTGATGGGGGCTGCCGATGTCCTGACTCTGGAGACCTACAAGAGCAGGTGACCAGGAGAGCCTTTCCTGTCTCATGTTACCTCTGACAGCTCCAGCCCTCTCCTGACATGACAGGGGTGAGAAAGACTGCTAAAAACGCCAGCCATCAGAAGTGCTGACTAGCGCCTACCGAGCGAGCCGGTTTTTTCCAGCTCACTCATTTGCATTTTGATGGATCTTCAGCTGTTGCTACACTCCTCTCTCTTGGCACACCAAAATAAAGAGAGAGGCTCAGTGGTGACGAGCGCTGGCCTTGGTGGCGCACGCCTTTAATGCCAGCACTCGGGAGGCACAGGCAGGTGGATCTCTGCGAGTTCAAGGCCAGCCTGATCTACAAAGTGAGTCCAGGACAGACAGGGCTACATGGAGAAACCTGTCTCGAAAAACTGAAAAAAAAAAAAAAACCCTTTAAAATTATTAGTCAATGTATATTGTGTGTCTTTTACAGTTCCCACCTCCATTTGACGTACCTTCCTAATAGCAGCACAAAGACTCAAGGGTTACCGACAGACAGAACTGAGTCCTCACACACGCACGTCCCACAGCTGTTGAGAGGCACGCCTACATCTCTCCTTGTTCCCTGGGCTGCCATTCTTATTCATCTATTTTTGGGTTCCCAGAAGTGACCCTGACATAGTCCCATCCAGCTCTACTTTTTTTGTAACGCAGGAATAAACAACTATTTGTAGTCAAATTAGCACACTTCGCTTCCAAAGTAAGATTCTTTCCATTCATCGTCATCCAAAACAAGCAAAACCAAACCATACACCATTTGTGAATAAGTCAACCCTTTATGCTGCATTGTTTTCCTCTGATCTATTTCCTCCCCCGTACTGTCTCAACGCTCCAGTCCCAGGTTCTCTGGAATGCAGTGAGTCAGCTGGAACACCGACACCGAGTGGTCTGCCATCAGCACCAGTCATGGATTACTCTACAACCACGGAACTTATTCATCAGAGGGTTTCTTTTTTTTTTCCAGCATCCTCTCCCCAAGGATCTAAAAATATTGCTGCTGGTGCAATAATAGACCATGGAGCTTTTGTGTGCTTACTTTCTTCCTGACAGACCCTACCATGATGATGTGACCCAGGACCTACTCAACCAGGCACACAGCAGCATTCAATATACATGTGGTAAATCTTTTGGGGGTAAATTACAAAACTCTGGGTCTGTCGATCCAGGCATAAGTGGGAAGATCAGAGAAGCTGGGACTTGCTACTAAGTAAACTAACTGCATAGCTCCTGCTGGTGCCCTAGTTTCTGCTGGCTGTCCTTGTGGGTATCCAGGCAGTGTCTTTGCCAACCTCACAAGTGCCTTGTCTTCCTATCTTCCTTCACCTTAAACCAGGTTTTAAAGAAATGAGAGACCAGGGAGTAGGTAAGCATCCCCAAGGAGGTCACCACAAACACTAAAATGGCTCACTTTGGACTGTCAGCGTGTCGGGACCTGAATATTCTTATAATGGGTATACCTGAATATTCTTATAATATTCAGGTATGAATGTTCATGGATACTTATGGAGAAAAGTATATAACTCAAATATTTAGTCAGGATTTAAACATGAATTTCTAGCAGTTAAAATCAATAGTTATAATATAAACTATTATGTGTTCATTTTCATCGACTATCCCCAAACACTGCCTGCCCTCATTCCCTTCCTGTTGTGGTTAAAAAAACAACAAAAAACAGCTGCTGAAAAGCAGTGTAGAGGAGGAAAGGGTCTATTTGTCTTAAAATAAATAGGTTACAGTTCATCACTGAGAAGTCAGAGCGGGAATTCAAGCAGCCAGTCCCACCACATTCACAATCAAGAGCAGGAAAAATAAATCCTCGCATGGCCGCCCGTTTCTACTTGCAATCATCTGGCTTTCTCCTGCCCTGTATAGTTCAGGACCCCCTGCCTAGAGAATGGTGCTGCCCACAGTGGGCTGGGTCTTCTTACGTCACTCCCATTCCAGGCAGTCCCCCAAAGACCGGCCCACAGGCCAGCCTGGGGTAGGCATCCCTTCAGTTGACTCTGTGGCAGGGCGAAGGTTAGACTAATCCACAACAGTGCGCTTGCATGTCAATGGTTATATGGTGCTCCATTACACAGGCTGACAATTTTATGAATCGACCTATGTTCACCGTGTGTAATGATGGATCTAACAAAAGCATCCAAGTATGTCATGCTCCTTAATGGATTCACCCCCACCCTCCCATCCCATTTTAAAAAGATTTTATTTATTTATTCATTATGTATACAGTGGTCTGCCTGCAGGTATGCCTGCAGGCCAGAAGTATAATAACACTGGCTATAATTTTCTGGTATGTATCTCTTATTATATTGAGGAATGTTCTTTCTATTCCCGGTTTCTTTGGAGTTTTTATGATGTAGTGATGTTGGATTTTTGTCAAGAACTTCTGCCTCTGCTGATGTGGTCATGTGATTCTGTCCTTGAGTCTGTGTGATGTGTGACGGTCACCGATTTCTGTTCATTGAGCCACCCTTCCATCCCGGGAATTAAGAAACTCGACCACAGCGAATGATCTTTTGATGTGTTGTTGAGTTTGGGTCGCCAGCATTTTACTGAGAATATTTGCATTGGTGTTCATCAAAGATATTGGCCTGTCGTTTTCTTTTTACATGTCTTTATCTGGATTGGCATCGGGGGTAATATCTGCTTCATAAATTGAGTCTGGTAGCGTTCTTTTAACAGTCTGAGGAGGACTGGTGTTGATTCTTCGTTAACAGTCTGGCAGAGCTCTTGGCCTTAGTTAGCTCCATCTTCCGTGAGACGCTTGCAACAGAAAAGTGAAGTGGAGGAAAAAGAGAATGTGCAGGCCAAAGTGTAAGAGGAGAGACAAGGTGGAGGCCAGAGTACAGCAGCCTGTGCATGCACCCACAAAGGCAGAAGAGCAGACACAAGGGATGGTGGGGGCCGGGACGCTGCCACGAGCTGCAGGACCGGATACGGCAGCTTATCACTGGCAAGGGATCTGCACATTCTCATCTCTTCGCCAGGACCACCTCTGAGAGACTGCCGTCCTTACATCCAAAACAGTCCCCATTGCCCTGGACCTGTGGCCAACTGTAATTTGTGTACAATAAATTATACTTCTCCGTGGTCTCAGGTGAAGGATAAAATGAAAAATCTGGTAGAATTCAGCTGTATCCATCTCGACCTGGGTGGTTTGTTAGTTGGGAGACTATTTATTACCACTTTCATATCATTGATTTTTGTACATCTGTTTAAGTTGTTAATCTCCGCTTTATTTAATTTTGGTTGTTGTAGGTGGGCGTTTTTCCTCCTGACCCCAAGCTCCCAGAATAAAAAAGACTCGTGAGGCTCAAAATATATTTACAAATACCTAGGCCATACAGCTGGGCTCATTCCCTGACTAGCTAATAACTTAAAATAACCATTTGTTCTAGTCTGAGTTCTGCCATGTGGCTGATTATCTGTGCTCAGGTACCGTGAGTCTCCCCTGAGTCTCCTCTCCACAGCTTCCAGGGCAAATCTAACCTGCCTTACACACTCCCAGAGTTCTCTCTGCCCACTGGACATCCCACCTCCTAACTAACTTTTCCTATAAACCATATGTCTTTTATTGACAGCTGATACATCCATACAATACATTAGAGATTCCTTCTGCAGTAGGCCATATCTGTTCAGAAATTTATCCATTTCTTTACATTTTTTCTGATTTATGTGAATGTAAGTTTTCAAAATATATCCCTTGCCTCAAATATATCTTACTGATCTTCTGAATTTCTGAATTTGTATATTTTATGTTTTCAACATAACTCAGATCTAGAAATTTTTAATTCCCTCCTGGTAACCCTGCTAATTGTGTATGTCTTGATCTCCATGAATTTCTATATTTTCAATAGTTTCTTTCTGTTGCTTTCTTATGACCAAATAGAATACAAAAACTGTCTCAATTCTGCATGTGTTCAGACTCTCTCAGTGCCCTATACTTTTCTCTATTGGGAGACTTTTAACTGCTAGTTCTGCCTAGTTACCTGCTACGAGTCAGTGTAAGTTGTTTATCTTCTTGACTTAACTTTAGTAAATCATGTGTGTTTAGTAATTTATGTATGTGTTCTATACTTGCTTTGTAGACCAGGCTGGCCTCGAACTCACAGAGATCCGCCTGCCTCTGCCTCCAGAGTGCTGGGATTAAAGGCGTGGGCCACCACACCTGGCTGTAGAGAATTTTTTAAAGCAACACTAGAATCCATTACTATTTATGACCCCCAGAGAAGAATATTTCTACAAGTAGTACCAGACAGAAAAATAAATCTATAATTTTGTTTTTTGTTTTTTTTTTTTGGTTTTTTGAGACAGGGTTTCTCTGTGTAACAGCTCTGGCTGTCCTGGTCTCACTTTTGTAGACCAGGCTGGCCTCGAACTCACAGAGATCCGCCTGCCTCTGCCTCCCAAGTGCTGGAACTAAAGGCGTGCGCCACCACTGCCTGGCAAATCTATAATTTTTGTAAGTGAAGGTATTATGGGCATGCATTTTTGCAAACCTTAATAAATTAAAGTCCCGTTGAGTGACAGAGAGAACCAATGTGCCTTTTGCCTTCCAATGACATGTGAACAAGGCCTGGTTTCTCCTCTGAAAACACAGGAATAACATAATAAGTACATTGAAATGGGATCCACGTAGAAGCATTACCAGAAACTGATTCAACTGGATTTCAGAATCATGATCCTGTGATGGCCCTAGAAGGTTGAAGAGAACAACTCAATGCCCAACTAAAGAAAAAGGTAGCGATCAAAGAAAATGGCCCCTGAGCCCGAAGCTGGGAGAAGGCTGAGCCCTTTGAACTTCTTTTACGAGACTGGCCAAGGGAGGGAATACTTTAAACTGAGGAAACAGGAAGTACATAGATAAAAAGTTTGTTTTGTTTCTTAGGAGGATGGTTGTTCTAGAAGCATTCTTCCAGGAAACCAGTCCTTTCCCACCTAGAGGTTGAAGTTTCCTGAGAAAAACACAAATAGCCTCTCTCACACAGGCATAGCGTGGAGGCTCAAACAGTCAATAAAAAGCTGAAAAAAGGGGGGCTGTCCACCCCCCACCCCACCCCCGAAGTTATCGGCACAGGAAGAGGATGAGTAACTTTGGAGAGAGAGAGCCTGGAGAGACAAGGGGCAGAAATAAGGCAGGGAGGTAGGGTGTGTACCCGTCCGTGCAGCTGGACAGCAGGGCAGCGTGCCATCCCCCTCGAAGAAGCCAACGAGTAGAAGAAGCCTGCAAGGCTGAGACCCTGAGAGCAAGCCCTTCTCAAATCTCTGCCTTCCCCTCTGTGCAGGAGCCAGAAGGGGCTGGTGTAGTGAGCCACAGCGCCCCTGGGGGTGGCGTGCTGCAGCGCAAGCCCCGTGGAGGTGATGGCCTGCCAGGCAGAAGGGGAACAGTTACTTTCTCCAGCCTCCCCTGGGACGCAGGCTCCTCCAGGACACGTACCACTGAGGCTGCGAGCCTGGCACTCATTTCACACTCCCAGACTTACCGTGATGCAGGGTGAGGCCACTGGCTGTACCTCTTGTTGAGACGATATGGGCTATTTAAGGTCCTTGGTATTACGTGTCTTTTGGTTTTGTTTTGTTTTTTGTTTTTAGTTCATATCCCCACCCCCATGAAAACTGCTTCTCTTCTGTCTCCCTCAGTTTCTTACTCTTTAGTCCCTGCTAGTAGTGTGTGGGTAACTCCTCTATTATAAGGTTCACCTGGAAGGCAGGGGCGGACGGGGAACCGCCTCACACAGCCAAAGTGAAGTAAGGTAACTAAAGTGTGTGTGTGTGTGTGTGTGTGTGTGTGTGTGTGTGTGTAGGGGTGTTTTTCCTAAACGGACCTGTCGGGGTTCTTTATATATATATATATATATATATATGTGTGTGTGTATGTATGTATGTATGTATGTATATGTATGTATGTATATGTGTGTGTATATATATTTTGTTTGTTTGTTTGTTTGTTTTTCGAGACAGGGTTTCTCTGTGTAGCCCTGGCTGTCCTGGACTCACTTTGTAGACCAGGCTGGCCTTGAACTCACAGGGATCCACCTGCCTCTACCTCCCGAGTGCTGGGATTAAAGGCGTGCACCACCACGCCCAGCTAGAATTAGATTTTACAAGGATGTTCTTTGATACATCCAGGATGGGATCCTGTGTTAACCAGGCCCGTTTTCCAAAGAGTTTATTCACGAGGATGGGCTCCCTTGAAGATATGCTACAGGGTTGGCTTAAGCATGGAGAGGAGTGATTGGAGAAAAGAGATGTGATGTCATCTGTGGGGAGACTGCGAACAGGGCTTGCAAGAACTCATGGAAATCTTTCGTTTCTTTTGTCCCTAAAAATGTTCGCTTTCTGGAGAGTTTCAGAGAAATGACATGATCATTAAAAATAAATAAATAAAATGACTCTAGAATGTAACAGTCAACGGCCAGTGGAAACACCGCATCCCTGGATCAAAGAAATCGCCCATCAAAGAAAGCAGACAACACCAGGAATTCCACCTTTCAGATTGCTAGGTAAGGGCCACCAGAAAAGGAGCACTCGGGCTGTTTCTGTAAATGTTGAGGATTAAAAAAAAAAGACCAACAACACTCAACAGGCTTGAATCAAGCGTCTCCTATGATCTGACACACTGTGTGCTAAAAAGCCTTATGTATTCTGGTTACTTTTTAACCTGGGAGAACTCCTGTGAAGTCAGTCCTATTGTTACTATTTGAAAGATGAGGAAAGAGCGCAGAGAGGTCATTAATTTGCCTAAGGCCGCAATGGCTGCCCCCCTGAGCTGTGTGCTGGCCTCCTTCCTGGAGTATATAGGATCCAGTTACTTCCTGGCACCTGCAGGTTCCCAGGCTCTTTTCAAAGAACTCTGCGGGTGCCCCCCTCACCTTAATGCACACAACACACAGGAGGACATGCAGTGTGGAGACACCACCTCACACCGAGAACCTGAGACCCAAGCAAGTGCCAAGGGCCAGGATGGGGCTCGGAGGCAGGCAGCTTCTGTTCTGAGGCCAAAAACCTTCACAACCATATGTCTTATGCAGCCCTGGGGGAACATTCAGTCTTGCCCATGCAGCTTCTAGACAAATAGTCTAACAAGTCAGTTTGGTGGTTTTGACTTTTATTTTTTTATGTTTCACAAGGTGTGTGGCCCTGGCTGATCTGGAGCTCGTTATGTAGAACAGGCTAGCCCCAAAGTCACAGAGCTCTACCAGAGTCAGCATCTCACATGCTGGGATTAGAAGTTTGTACCACTACACTCGGTCTAAACAATGATTTGAAGCAACAGTGAGAATGAAGACAGTTGTAGCAAAGAATGAAGGAACGCCCACAAGATGACAAGACTTGTCATTGCTAGCAACCGGTAATGTCACTAACAATGACAAAATCATAAGATGGGCCATAAATGGGAGGGTTTGGGTCACAAAGTCAAAAAGAAAGCAAACCAGGAAAAGAAAGAATACACACCCTCAAACATCCGGCCAATCAAAGTTTTAGAAACAATGAGAGACAAAAGATGATACAGTCCCCACTCGTCCCCTACCCAATGATATATGGCTTAGTACTCACTCCCCACCCACGATGAAAGAGTACCTAATACTCTCCCACCCCCGATGACACACAAATACACACTGGCACACATATACATGGTGGGGAGGGGGCGGCGGCACAGGAAGAGAGCTTAACACAGTGAAGTTTATTTCCAGCTCGTGTTACGTGTCCAGTAAGGGCCAGGTGGGGAAGTATGACTGTCCACAGACTTCAGCTGATGGGTGATGGGCAGTCACTTCCTTACCATTTGTAGAATGGGAACTGAACTGGGCATAGACTCTCGTGTCATTCTGCCCACATTACTGGGGCCAAAGCAAGTCACAGGATGTGCACAACTTTAAACGAGGCAATAAAACGCAAACTTAGAATGTGCCGAGAAAAGAGAATTCACTTACGTCCAACCCTAATGACTGGGACATCCCGTAAATGTCACTGGAGAAAGGAAATTGGAGCAGGACACAGAAGTGTGAGAGCTCCCAAAAGGGGGGGGGGGCTTCTTTAACTCTGTGACCTCAACTAAAGACTAACAAGAAGATTTTCCCAAGAACAATGGTAGGTGTTGAAAAGCAATCAGCCAGGAGGTCACTGGACCACAGTACGCTGGCTCCTTAGGTAAGCAAGCCAAAGCCCACCTCAGTGTAAGGGGTACTACTACTTAGCCCATCTGCAGCCAACCTCTGACAACGGCCGTTCCCCTGCAGTGAGCCAAATGAGGACACCTCTCCACTGTAACAAGCCAAATATTGTCTTTGTCACGTTCATATTATGAAAGACTGGCCCTTCCCTGCCCTGGCACCTTAGTTGGAGTTCCAAACTTCCTAAGGTCTGGAGCGACCCCATTTATGAATGAATCTCTGCCTGCTCAAATAAAACATGTAGCATGTTTTAGCAAGTGTGTGTAAGCACAGAAAGGAGCTGCAGGGAGCTGGTGGCCACTGATGAATATTGATGGGACAAAGAGGATGCAAACATCATTGATTTAAGACTTGCCACTGAGCCCTGGTGTCACAAAGCCCTGGGGTGGCATATGTGAAATATTTGAGATTATCTTGCTCACACCCCGTAACTCTTAATGAATATCTGACGGCAAAGAGTAGTCTGGTAAGGAAGAGCTGGGAGGATGGCTCAGCGGCTAAGAGCACTGGCTGCTTTAGCAGAGGACCTGGGTTCCATTTCCAGCACCCCCGGGTGGTTCGCAAGCATCTGTAAATCCCTACACGCTGATGGAGGAGCTAGTGGCCTGGGCCGCTTCTGCAGGAAGCGGAAGTGAACTGAACACAGGTTTGCTTCTCACAGTTGTGTCATTTCAGTGACGGGCACATTCGTCTGTGTCCCCCCCGGAGACAGACAGAGCCAGAGAACGCGCTGGGAAGTGCCGGCCATACAGCTTTGTCAGTGCAGGAAACTAGGATTATCCCTCCAGTAGCATCCCAGGTGGCAGGGACACAGCGAAAGGTGGTGACGTGGTTCGTGGTTCCCCTGAAGTTCAGACTGTCTGAGAAAGCCTGCGCGAAGTTCCAGCAGCAGGCTTCTCTTCACATCGTGTTAAACAGTAAAATGGGCTCCAAATGCCCAATGACCAGCTCACTGCCTCAAGCCTTTACAAAATGACCCATGTTTGTACTTTCTTAGAAAGTCAGTGTATGCCTCAACTACTAAAAGGACACATTTTTTAAAAATCATTTTTAAATGCTGACTTCTAGTTCGGGGTCTGTTAGTGGTCCTGGGCACTGAGCCCATTGCCCTCACACTCGGATGTACAGTGCAGGCTACCAAAGAGTTACATCTCCAGCTCTCTCTCTCTCTCCTTCCTTTTTTTTCTTTCCTTCTTTCCTTTTATTTTGAAACTGGCTTTCACAGCCTTTGAAGTTACTCTTTGGTCCACATTGGCCTTGAACTCTCAATCTTCTGCCCTGGCTTTCCTGGGTAGCTGGGTTTATAGCCCCTCCCCACCAGGCATGGCTGCTTACTTCCTTAAATGGTCTCTTTGGGCTAGGGGTTTGCTTGGTGGTAGAATGCTTGCCTTACATGCGTGATGACCAGGGTTTCAGCTCCACCATCATTAAAAAAAAAAAGAAAAAGTCTTCAAGAGTATACTTATTTTCCCAAGCTATTAATTAGGCAGATTTGAGTAGGGTCATTTTCTTTTCTTGATTTCTGTTTTCTTAGAAGCTGAGTAGTATGGGTGAGCCCTTGCTTTGGGTTGATCTTCTGGTCTAGTGAACTCTACACATGAAGCTTGAGGGAACTGCAGAGAGCTCAAACAACCTCTTAAAATGCAGTAGAGCAGCCAGGTCGTGGTGGCATGGTGGCGTGTGTCTTTAATCCCAGCACTGGCAGGCAGAGGTGGGCAGATCTCTGTGAGTTAGAGTACAGCCTGGTTTACAGAGTGAGTTCCAGGATAGCCAGGGTTACACAGAGAAACTCTGTCCAAAAAAAAAGCAGTAAAGACAAAACTGGATATGTGTTTGTATACCCAGCATTTAGGAGGCTGGGGCAGGAATGTCTTAATTCCAGGCCAGCCTGGGCTGCACAAGGAGATCCTGTCTCAAAAACCAAGTTCAAGTTCATAAGCATCATGGTTTAACTCCCAGACCTTTATTTTGAAAGTAAGATTTAATTGTCCTCTAGCAAATGTCCGAACACTGCTCACATCAGCCACCGCTACCTGTTTTGGAAATTCAAGGGGACAGGTGTTCTAGTCAGACCCAAGGAGCTCACGTCGGAAATGATAGTTTTCCTTCTCAGTAGCACTTGCTTCTGACCCCAAGATTCTCCTCCAAAAGATGAAGTTGGAGCCGGGCAGTGGTGGCGCACGCCTTTAATCCCAGCACTTGGGAGGCAGAGGCAGGTGGATCTTTGCGAGCCTGGTCTACAAAGTGAGTCCAGGACAGCCAGGGCTACACAGAGAAACCCTGTCTCGAAAAACCAAAAAAAAAAAAGATGAAGTTGGTAATGATGGGCTCAGGGCATGCCACTCCAAAATATGGTGTCCTGGTGTGCAAAATGAAGGCAGAAATGTCATTGTCACTTCCCCTCCGGAAAGAGGCTGTGGGTGTGGCTCTTAGGACCCGTGAAGCCCTGAGTTTGATCCCCAGCAGCAAGCGAGTAACAAACTAGAGAAGATCCTCTAACCTGAGAGGTACAGTTCCTATGCCTGCTGGAAAGATCAGGAGTTCCTGGAGTTACGAATTCACAGAGAAGCGCCTGAGTAAACAGGCTTTCTGTCCCACCTTATTATGGGACGAAATGATACTCTGTTATTCAATCACACATCCTCACAACAACCTGGTTCTTCATCTAAACTTAGAAGAAAGGAGATGAGCTCACCTCCCCTCTCTAGCTACAAGACTGCAGTTGCAGTGGGCCCTGGACCAGTCAGCATGGCCTCCCGCACACGGAATCTGCTTTCTCTGACATTTCTAGGAGAGGCAATCTCACATTGAATGTCCTATTCCTTTGTCTCTTCCCATCTTCACCCCCACCCATCTTCCTGGATGAACCCTGAGGCTTAGGTAATCTTCCCCTCCCCCCTCTTCCTTAGTGAACTCTGGAGGCTAAGGCACAGGAATTGTGTTGAAGATGTATCGTTGGGACTGGGATCACACAATCTCTTGTTCTCTGCATTAGAGATGTCAGACAGGCTACACCCATGATGTCTCATCAAGATGGCTGCCCAAACAAGACCTGAATAATGGCACCAATGGACACGCTAACGTGGAAAGGCAAAACTCGAGGGGCCTCAACTCTGAATCAACAACTAGCCCCACCCCCCGATTGGTTATCTAGTACCAAGTGGACAGCTCTGAGATCATATATGTACAAGTGACATCATATGGACTGAGCAGGTTGAATATTTGTGTTTATGTATTTAGGAATGCATGTATATATACAAACAATTTTTAAAAGACATGAATTTGAGAGAGAGAGCATAGGGGTTGCATGGGAGGGGTTGAAGAGAGGAAAAGGAAGGGAGAAATAATGCAATTTTATATAATTTCAAAAAATAATTTATTACTTTAAAATCTGCTTTATTGTCTTTAATAAAAAGAAAAGAGGATGGTGCATACCTTTAATCCCAGCACTTGGGAGCCAGAAGCAAGACAGGGTTTTCATGAGTTTGAGGCCATCCTGGTCTGCAACAGAGAGCTCTAGACCAGCCAGGGCTACACAGTGTGACCCTGTCTCAAACAACAACAACAAAATGAGACAATAAGAACCCTAACACTAAAAACATATAGGTCAACCGGGCGTGGTGGCGCACGCCTTTAACCCCAGCACTCGAGAGGCAGAGGCAAGTGAATCTCTGAGTTCGAGGCCAGCCTGGTCTGCAAAGTGAGTCCAGGACAGCCAGGGCTACACAGAGAAACTCTGTCTCAAAAAACAAAACAAACAAACAAAAAACATATAAGTCAACTCTTTTCATAGGATCTTCATTCCCTTATGAATTCTTCTTTCGCAAAAAAAAAAAAAAATATATATATATATATATATATATTAAATGGATTTCTGTGCTTCCCCCTCACTGTGGGAGCCTCTGCCCTGAATCTAAGATGGGAAGGGAAAATACTGATGAGTTGCATGAACATTTCCACACACTGTTGGTGGTGATCCAAAACAGTGTCCTCCGGAGGGTGTCTATGACACACTGCTCTGATGAAGCGGTAGAGGGAATATTCCTCTGAGACAATGGGGCTGCAAGTGATGTGACGTTTGTACGTGATGAGGTACTCATTTCTCCAATAAAAAAAAAAAATCTGTGAAGAGAAGAATTATGACTACTATTTACAACAACTTTTCATAAACATCCCCCAAATTCCAGGCACAGGACAAAAGACGTGACTCACCATGGCTGGGAGGGCGGGGACAGCCAGGGAAGCGGCTCTGGGGAGGATTGCTTCCGCAATAATGCCTGCGGGTGGCTCTCGAGAGGTCTGTAGGAAGCTGATAACAGGACATTTTGCTGGAGGGTCGCTGGTGAAAATCTAAGTTTTGAAGAGCATTTCCTTAGTTAAAAATGTCTCATTTCCAGATCTTAACTTGAAGTTTTACAGGTCTGTGAGTGGAAGGATTTCAGGATTGAAATGACAGATAACTGATTTGTGTTTGCCATTGTGTCTCAGGGTGGGACGGTCCTTGAGAGTGTGGCTTGAAGTCTCCTGTTGCCATAGTTTGGCTCTCTCTCTCTCCCTCCCTCCTTTCCTCCCTCCCTCCCTCCCTCCCCCCCCCTCTCTCTGTCAACCTGAAGCTGGCTGTCAGTATGCCCACAATCCTACCTGCAGGAGGCCTTCCTGGGATTGCATGTATTCGTATTCGCCTGCACTGGGACTGGGGCTTGTTAAAAGGCCTCCTTGGTCCCGCTTGATCTGAGATAGGATTAAAAGTCTGAATGTTACAAACTTTCCACAATGTTCTGAGGCTGGGGCCTTCAGAACAAGTTCAGAAATATAACCTAGTCAATTTCTCATATTTAAAAAAAAAAGTAAAAACTAAGTATTGATATGCAGAAATCTCAGACCCTTGCACATTGCTGGTAGGGATGCCATACAGTGACCATGGGCAGAAATGTGCAGTCCCTCCAAAAGTTATGGATTAAAGAACCATGTGATCCAGGAAGCCCTATTGTGGACATACGCTGGGCAGATCTGAAAGCAAGGTCTTAAAGAGAGATTTAAGAGAAAGCTTATTTATGTTCATCATAGGCAGGAGGCAAAAGCACCCCTGAGTTATCTATTGATGGATTATTGTATATAATTTGTATATGTACTAGAATGTGATCACCTCAAAAAAGGAGGCGAATCCTAACAAATGGATGTGCTGTGAGAACATTATTCTGTTTGGAATAAAGCTTTCCCAAAAGACAAATCCCTGAAACCCGATATGGGACCTAAATGAGTCAAATTCCATATACAGCAGAGAAGAAATGGGGATGCCAGGGCGGGTAGCAGAGGGAAGTGGGCAAATAGTTGTCTAGTGGGTACAGATATTCAGGTGAATGGTCGTAATGGCCACACAATGCCATGAACTGGCTACTAGCTGTGACCTATTAAGAAACTGTGAGCATGGCAAGCTGAAGCTGGCACACACCTGTACTCCCAGGGGAGGCAAGGCGGGAGGATCCTGAATTCAAGGCCATCTGCAACTATAATTGGAGTTCAAGACCAGCAGGAGCTACATGGGACCTTGCCTTGAAGAAAAAACAAAAGGTAAACAGTGGTGTGTGTGATCAACACAACTGAAAATGGTTCATTTTTAAATCAAATGGAAAGGACGCCTCACAAAGACTAAACTGTTAGCCATGTGTCTGTGTTTTTCAGGAGGAAGATGGAAAAATCTGAGTCAAAATTCTCTTATGGAATACAGGATTCACAGAGACCGGTGATGTGCACAGCCAGACAAGCAGCGTAACAATACAGATGGAAATCTAGCACACTGACATGGTCAGCAATCCACAGTCAAGGACAGTTTTTTAAAGATCTCAAGGTCAGGGCTAGAGGGAGGGCTCAGTGGCTAAGAACACCCAGTGGCTGCTCTTACAGAGGGCCTGGGTTCAGCTCTCTGTCAAAATCAACCATACATATAAAATAAATCAATAAATCTTTTTTTTAAACTTTTTTTTGTTTATTTATTATGTATACAGTATTTGCTCTACATATATGCCCGGGCAGATCTCAATGTAGATGGCTGTGAGCCACCATGTGGTTGCTGGGAATTGAACTCAGGACCTTGGGAAGAACAGCCAGTGCTCTTAACCTCTGAGCCACCTCTCCAGCCCATAAATCAATAAATCTTAAAGGAAAAACAAAACAAAAACTCAAAGTGCCTGGATCCAAGGATTCAAGGTCTCATACAAATAGTGGTTCGCTTCTTCAAATGTTGATTGAAATTAATTAGCAACTTTGGTGGCAGGAGAGATGGCTCAGTGGTTAAGAGCGCTGGGTACTTTCCCAGAGGACCTGAGTTCAATTCCCAGCACCCACACGGCAGCTCACAACTGTCTGTAACTCCAGCTCCAGGGGATCCAACACCCTCACACAGACGTACATGTAGGCAAAACAATGCACATAAAATAAAATGAAAAAAATGGAGAAAAAAGAAATTAGTAAGCCATTGATCACTGCAAATTCATCAATAAAGATTTTCCCATTCTGTCATAAATACATATTTCCTTAGACAAAATAGACTATGGCACCGTATTACAGTTTACTTTTAAATCTCACAATTAGACAGAAGGAGACAGAGCAGAGCCATGGAGAGTACTTGCTCTTGCAGAGGACCTGTGTTCTATTTCCAGCACCCATGTTCATCAGCTCACAATGCCCTGTGACCCCAGCTTCGTGGAATTTGAAGCCCTTTCTTGGCCCACATGCACATGTGTGCTTGTGCGTGTGTGTGTGTGTGTGTGTGTGTGTGTGTGTGTGTGTGTGTGTGCAGGTTTGATAGCTAGGTTTCAAGTTGACTTCGGGCACTCTAGCTATACTCTGTCCTCCCAAAGGATCTCTAGAAATTTCCCAGGCTCCAGAACATTGACCCTTGAACCTTGACCAAATGCAGAGAAAGTTGTGTCGGTACCCAGTGCTGGCCTCAGGTGTTCTGGCTTCACAACAGACCCAAATTCATACCCAAGCTCCCTACCTACGGCATTCTATAAAACCTACCAACCTCCATGACTTAAAAAACCCTCCTTTAGTATTTACTGTGGATGGCATGCCCACTGCTCTCTCCCGGGTCCACTAGGGGCCCTCAGAAGGCAGGAGACAGATCTAACAGTAGCGAAACCTCAGGACTGTCTTTCCTCATGTCTGGTTTTCAGGAAGTTTCCTTCTAAATCTTTGAGCATTTCCTGCCCTCCTTACCTAGTTACGTGTTTGGCTCAACATGACTTTTTTTTTTTTTCCCTATAGGGTGTATATGGACCTGCTAGAGGAAACAGGACAGACATAAATACACTTTGTTGAGGCTATAGGATCTGGAAACAATAGCCCATTGCTAACAGGGATCACTCGTTTTCTGCATGAATGTGTCAATCATATTCTTCATGGATACTGCAAAGCTGCTTCAAAGAAGCCAAAAATCTCCTGCAATTTGCAACCACTTCCAGACCCACTGTCCACGTCAGGATGGGGAGGGGACCAGAAAGAGCCTTGGGTGCAGCTCCTCCCAACCTGTCTCACCTCACTATCAGGTCTCAAGATAGGGAGCCAGTGACACAACAGAGAAAGGGGAAAGGTTACAGGACTGGGGTTACCTCTGGTCACTGGATCACTGTGGAAACACAGCCACTCTCCTCAGATCTTCCAGGGTGTCCAGCGCCTCCCCTCCTCTAAGGCCAGTTCTCCTGTAACAATTATAACCAAAGTCCACACTCAACTCGCCACTTAATCTGTCCTGTGGCAACTGCAGAGAAAGCGATTTTTTTTTTTTTTGAAGTCTCACTCCACATGATTTTCATCTCCCAGACTGCTGCAGAAAAGTGCAAGTACTTGAAACCCTGGGAACTTAGAAAGGGAGTTAAATCTGGCCCAGGGACAAGAGAAGCAGGTACAACAGCCTGTAACTTTTCTTTCTGTAGAATTAGAGGCTCTCAGCCCCCAACTAAGAAAGAGCCACCAGGTGAGAGTGAGGAGAGAATTGGGTGATAAAAGATCTTAGTTGCTTTGCCTGGCCCTCCTTCCTTGTCACCCTCCACTCTGGTCCCTCTACTTTTTTGTTTGTTTGGGTTTGATTATTCTTTTCTTTTCTTTTCCTTATTTTCCTTTCTCTTCTTTTCCTTTCTTTCCTTTTTTCCTCCCTCCTTCCCCCCTCCCTCCCTCCTTCCCTCTCCCTCCTCCTCCTCCTCCTCCTCCTCCTCCTCCTCC
>CAJQZJ010032578.1:1753412-1776074 GCA_907164525.1 Lophiomys imhausi | reverse complement strand
CTCCTTCTCTCTCTCTCTCTCTCTCTCTCTCTCTCTCTCTCTCTCTCTCTCTCTCTTTCTTTCTAGACCAGCTCTTGCTGCACAGCTGAAGCCGGCCTTGGACTTACCATCCTCCTGCCTCAGCCTGCTGAGTTCAGGATCACCGGCTATACAGGCTGCGTCATCCTACCCAGCTCTATGCTGGCTTCTCTTCCGGAAGCAGTTCATTTTGAGGAAGTAGTGTTTGGAGGCATTGTGTTCCTTCCCCCGGAGAGAAAGAAAGAAATGATGGAGTGTGTGTGTGTGTGTGTACACGTCTGACCTGGTTCCCTGCAAGCTGGAGGAGGCAGAGACTCGAGGAGGACCCTGGGCTTTGGGAAGCCACTGGAAGGTGCCACTGGGCACACCTGAGAGAGAGGGAAAGCAGACAGAGGAACAGCGACAAAGCGGGGCACTTTGGGTGGGCTGGCCCTTTAAAGTTGTCCTGATGTAAGGCGGAGCCTCCTTATCCCTCGGGTCCGGAGGACCTGAGAACACTGTACTGGAGACAGGAAGGCCCTTGAGAGTGGTGGTTTAGGTTAGCTGAAGCCATGGGGATGGGCTCCCTTTGGACCTGGCTGTGGGCCTTTTACGAGGAAGAAGGGCTGGGTTTGGTGAGGAAGGGTCACGTGAAGGGGGGCGGGCAGCGGGGCACCCTGCAGGGCCGAGACTGCTCAGTCTCAGGTTCCACGAGGGCCTGGGACAGCATCATATGAGCAGGGGAACTGGGAGGAATCTAACATGGCAAAGGCTGGGAAGGAATCATCTCAAATCAAGTCTTCAAAAATCTCTGTTAAAATTACCTTCATAAAACAGCAATTCTGGACGGGTCCTAGAGATAGTTCCGTTGAAGACCTTTTTTTTTTTTTAAAGCTGGAAGCAAAGACGCTTAGAGGAGTTGACCTTCTCCTAAACGGAGACAACCTGAGAGAACCTGGCAGGACTCAGGACACTGGCTCCCTGTTGCTAGCTCCAAATTATCTGATCGACGCCACCTTCACTCTCACCACGCTGCAATTTTAATAAAAGGCTTGTTGTATTTCACTTTTTCCATTAACAAGATGCCATCTTGGACTTTGTCCCCTTGTAGCCATGGTAACTACCTCAGATTAATACAGCGCTACTCAGGTCTATGGCAATGGTCAAGGAGATACCAGCATTCCCTAGGGGTAAAGAACCTCAGGGTCAGGACACCCTCATCTGCAAGTGATCTGTGGGAGACGTTGGTGCTATAGCTTTCTGGGAGGTCACCCAGACTCCTATAAATAATCCTTTATTCATATGTGTCTCTTAAAAAGTGCAATGAACTCACTGGGTTCACCAAGCTAGACTGTGATAGGATGACCCTTTGGTTTGTTGGTGGTGCCCATCTGTGCTGCATAGAAATCTTCCCCGGGGAAAGTGACTCCAGGTCTCAGAATAAGAGCTTCCAGCCCGATGTAGATAGCGTTCCGTGGTCCGTTTACAGGGTGCTGACTTGGCATTCTTACCCGCGAACCCACGGGACCGCATTGCACAAGGCTGCGTTGCACAAGCCGGTCCAGAAAATAGGCAGTAGAGCTTCCCCTCGTGAGTTTGTTTTGGCCTGAAAACAAATCAGATTCTTCCAGAGCTGGACCAACCCAAGAAGCTCCTAGGGCCACGTGTACTCTCACGGGCCTCTGCCTCCTGAGTGCTGGGATTTAAAGGGTGTGCAGCACCACCACCACCACCTGGCTCACCCCCTAAGTTTTTTACTCTCTAAAACTGTGGAGGAGGGGGAGGGCTTCTCGAATCTTGCAAGTTTCCACATTCCCAGGCGTGACTTTTTTCCCCACTTCCGGGGCCTCCGGGGCCTTCCCCTCCTGTTTCAAATCATAGAGGACTGCTATTCAACAACCTGTCTTCCTGCAGCCAAGGGAGTCCTCCTGGCCTTTGTGGACTGTGGAGAGAGGGTACTCTGTTAATGACCCACAAAGGGTCACTGAAGACAGCACCTGTTCTCCCCTTTTCTGTCCTCTCAGAGACAGGCCACAGGAAAGGAATGACACACCTCCAGGTCCCTCTGTGTCTTCCCCCTTAATAAACTGTCTCCTGCTGCAGCTCTCCACCATGTCTCTGTACAATTTATTGTAGAGGGGCACAAGAATCTGGAAACTTCGGTGTCCATAACCCCAACCCAACGCCCAGACACGCATCTTCCTTTTCCCTCCTCCTGCCCTTTCTTCATCTCCCTTACAGCCATCTCATTATCTGGACATCCTTGGGGACAGAACCTCAGTGTAGAATGGAAGGAGCCAGAGTTTCCATCCATAGAGAATAAGGCTGTTTATCAGACACGAAGCATACACATTTGCAGAAGTGATCAAGTACAGAGAGGGAAGAACAACCTCAAGTCTACCTCCTGCCGAGTAGGGTTTGGGGCAATTTGTGGGTCAGGCCCAGGAAAGTAGTTGGAGGTGACGGAGAAATAGTCGGGCTACGCATGTGTTGTCAATTCCATCGTCCATTAGCATCAGCCATACAGAGGTGTCGTTTATGACTGAGGGCAAACATCTTACAGTAGGTGGAATGGGAAAAGGTTCACAGCTGGGGGGAAGTGATAGCAACCCCTGTGTCGGGGACTGAGCAGGAAGAACTGCCCTGTCACACTGTTTCTGCTTCTCCATGACAACAGGACACATCTGGACACCATGCTGGGGAATATAGCTCACTAGGCTCAATCACAGGGAAATTAAAGAAGAAGGGCATAGGGGTATGGCCAGAGAGGTAGCTCACTGGTCAAAAGCAATGACAGCTCTTCCAGAGGACCTAGTTCAGGTCCCAGCACCCAGATGACAACTTGTAACCATCTGTAACTCATGTTCCAGAGGATCCAGTTCCCACTTCTGACTTCTGTAGGCTCTTCATGCTAAATGGTGCACACACATACATATAGGCAAACAGTTGTACACATAAAATAAAAATCTTTATTTTTAAGCAGAAAAACTGGCCCACAAGGGCTGAGCCCAGCCATACTCACTGGCTTGAGGAGTGTTGCAAGGCAGGGTGCCTTCTGGAACCTCAAAGACAGCCCGAAGCTGTCCTGGGCCAGCAGTGCCCACAGGACTCTGGCAGTAGTGAATCCCATAGGGAGGGAGAGAGCACCTCCACCCCAGACCTTTCAGACACTGTTTCCCACAGGCAATGTCCTTTGCATAATATAAATGGCAAAGAGGACTCCTTGAAAAAACAACAGTAGAAAAAGGAGCCAACAAAAGCACACCTACACAAACTTCTAAAAACCTTATCAAGTATAAACTGTGCCTGGTGTTTTAAGGAATAGGAAGAATATGTAAAGAAAAGCATGCCCCGCTATGGCCCTGTTCAAGAGTTTATCTTGGAACCTGAATTCTTCCTCTGCCCTTCTGAGGCCTTCTGCCCTCAGCCTACTAAGAACTTTCCTGATGGACATAAGATGGCTGCAAACATTCCATATTCTATAGTCTTGTGACTTACAGCGATTAAAGCTGTAGATCCGCATATGTGAACCAAGTGAGAACTATAACAGCAAAAAAGGTAAAAGCAAATGTATACATGGTGGGAATAAATGGGAATGGAGGGAGGAACCTGTCTGTCAACGCCTCCTTCTCCCAGGTTTCCAGGCTGTGAAGTTTGATGGTAAATTGTTCAAGTGTCCTTTTGGTTGATTAGAGAAAACTGCCCCATTCTTCTCTGCCAAGGCAGACATTTCTAGTGAAGTATAAGTCATATTTTTATAGTGTGGTTAGTGCAGAACAGAATACCACACTGGCAGTGCTTTGCAGGTTGTAGGCTCTATGTTGTATCTTTGGAGGAAATGCCACACGTCACAAGCTACTATCTGACCTCCGATCTGGTGACAAGCTTAAACTTCATGTGAATCAATCAGCAAGTTGTGGGTTTTTTTTTTTTGGGCGGGGGGGTAGGTCAAGTTCTGAATTTTGAGTATTGAAGAGTGAGCACATACATCAAGAGCTTGAGGAAGGGCTGGGAGGATGGCTCAGGGAATAGAGCACTTCCCTTGAGTATGAGAACATACACACCAGGCAGAGAGGTAGCTCACATCTGTAATCCCAGCACTGAGGAAGTGAAGACAGATGACTGGGACTAACTGGCCAGGCAGCCTAGCCTAATGGTGAGCTGCGAACCAATGAGAGACCTTGTCCCAAAGGAGGTGGCCAAGTGTCCCTGAGGATGACACCCAAAGTTGTCTTCTGGCATCCATATGCATGTACACACACATACATGTGCTCACACACATACATGTGCTCACATACACACAATTTTTTTTTTCCCGAGACAGGATTTCCCTATTTAGCCCTGGCTAACTCACCCTGTAGACTGGGTTGGCCTTGAACTCACAGAGATCTGATTCCCTCTGTCTCCCGATGTTCGGTTGGATTAAAGGTGTGCACCTCCATGCCTGGTCACACACAATTTTTGAAAGCTTGGGGAAGAAGAAAAATAGAACCCACAAGTGGAAGGGACTAGAGAGATGGCTCAGCAGTTAAAAGCACACACTGCTCTTTTAGAGGACCGACTTAAGTTTCCAGCACCCACAAGGACCGGCTCACAGACACTTGTAACTTGAGCTCCAAAGGATCAGGCACCCTCTTCTGATCTCCAGGGGCACCTTCACTCATGTGCACATACCTGTCCCCGCCCCCCCCCACCCGCCACTTACGCACAAAATTAAAAATAAAATTTTGTTTAAACTGATGGAAACCAAGAGTGAAAAACAGATGAGGGGCCTTTCCAGAACTGCAAGAGTTATACAGGGGTTGGCATTCAAATAATCTGCTTCATTAACTTCCTTTAGTCATGAGGCATATCAGAGGGAGATCCCCTTCTCCTAAGTCAGGGAGGGAAGGTCCTTCTAGTAGCTGTACTCTGAGTCACCCCAGAAATAGCCCGCAATAAATCACAGCAATGGTTCTTGGTTCAGTTTCCCCATGCACCCCGGCCTTGGTAGAAACATTAATCACACCCCTTTCTCTTTAATAAGCAGCTGGGTTTGAAAGAAAAAAGAGTCACCCTCCTCTTGATCGATGATAGCCCATGACGGCTGGCACACTCAGTTCTTGTTCTTCTATCCATCCATTGCTTAGAGATTAACATCATTTTGGGAGCAGATCCCCATGAAACCAGTATGGGTATGGAGCTGAGACACACCTAGCTTCTTGAACACATGCTAACCTTTCCGGACAATGAAATTATCTTTTCTTCCTTTCATTATCACAGATAATAGTTCTTGGGAATATTTGACTTTTATCAAGGACCTCCATGTCTGCCTGGAACAAGTTATTAACCCCCTTTTCCAGTGCAATAAGTAACTGTTTGCCAGGCATTCTGGCTTTCAGAGAAATTTTAACTTGAGTGTTTCTAAAAAAAAAAAAAAAAAGGAACAAACCTCAGATGTTGTGGTATTAAATTCTTAGACTGACACTGGGTGACCTAACATTATCTCATGAGTGGAATTTTTTTAAAATTCTTTTTAAAGATATATTTTATGAATATGAGTGTTTCACCTGAATGTATGTCTGTGTATCACTTGCATGCAGTGCCCCTGAAAACCAGAAGAGGGGTGTGGGATCCCCTGAAACCGGACCAACAGATGGTTGTGAGTTACCATGTGGGTGCTGGGAACTGAACCCAGGTCCTCTGGAGGAGCAGCCAGTGACCTAACCACTGAGCCATCACTCCAGTTCCCTCATGGATGGAATATTGTTCATGGCTTGAAGCCTTAATCTTTGCAGTGTCAATTTTGGGGGGAGATCTTCCATACTTAAAAGGCTAACTAGGGTCACCATATCTAATAAGGTAGGGAGGGACCCCAGGAGAAAGGTTGTGAAGATACACTGAGAATGGGCCAGCTGATGTTAAGGGGGAAGGCTCATGAGACCAGGCCCCTCTCACTGGGAAAGCCACCCAGCACAAGGGCACAGCCGAGCAGCTTCTCACCAACTCCTCCCTGCCCATCATGTGTCTCACATACAAGGGGAAGAAAGCACCGTGCATCATAAAGCTGGCTTATGTAAGTTTTGGGGGTTATGAGAATAGCCCCCCCCAAGGCCCCAATGCTAACTTTCTAGAGCTCTCTTTTAGTTCCCTATCCAAACAGAGTAAGAAATCCCGTGACTCTTACTGTAGCTTTTCCCCCTCAAAACCACCCATTTCCAACATGCTCAACACTGTTGCTTTCTGTCGCCATCCCCTGGAGTTTCCTCTCAGTAGAGAGGCTGCACAGAAACAGTCTGCTTCATAGTTGAGGCAGATTGTCTTCTGACAGCACCACAAAGAATGAGTTACAACCGTGCAAAGCTGAAAAGTACCACCAGGTGTAAAGGTTTTAGAGCAGTAGGGTGTTGGCTTAGAGTTAAAGAATAGGCTTGTACACTATGGCAGACAGTGGAGAAGGAAGGACAGGAGAGATAGGCACGAAGGATGAATAGATGGCACCTTTGTCTTCTGCTATAACTGCATGGCTGAGACTGGGAGATTTACACGCACACACACACACATTCACAGACACACACACATACACATGCATGTATGCACACACGCAAGCACGAGGACGCGCATGCACCGCTACATTCTAACAAGGCTGATGTTACAGAGCCTAGGCCTCTTTTCTACCCAGCTCTTAGAACCTCATCTAACCCTATCTCTCCAGGCACCAGCTCCATATAACATTAGCACATGAATACCGGAAACAAAGTTTCCATCATCCGGAAGATGGGATTGAACCCAGTCTCTCCCCCACGCTCCATCTCACGATCACCATACCCATTGCCACGCCCCTGTGAATAAAACCTGCCTCGCCATCGCCATCATTAACTAGCGTATTGAATTTTTTTCTTTAACCAAGCTGAAGCCGGAAGTCTATTCATTCACATATCTTTGTGGAATAAAAAGAAGGAACAAGGGTTGGTGAGATGGCTCAGAGCCTTTACGGTTCTTGTCACCACAACCAGTCGACTTGAATTCAATCCCTGGGACCCACATGGGGTGGGGGGGGGCGGGGAAGAACCAATTCCTGAAAGTTATCCTGCGACTTCCACAAATGTGCCATGGCAGGGGTGCTCCCCCAAGACGCAATTAATTAATTAGCTAAATGAAAACTAAAAATGTTTACAAAGCAGCAGTAGCAAGCCCAAATGAACAATTCCGTGGACAGAACGCACCTGAGGAAGGATCCATGGGTGGATACAGAGTGTGTCTGGTGAGAAGGGGGCATTGGCCAGGGGGGTGCAGTACAGCAACACAATGGTCAAAGAAATAAATATCTGAAAAATAAACGGGAAAGAAAAGGTCACCAGCAGCGTTAGGTTTAGGTATATTCTGAACGGAGAGTCCCTTGAAGTCCACAGGGCCTGATACCAAAAGCCACAGTGCTCTACTCCCTTCTCTGAAGTGGTGTGGTGTTTACAGCGGAGCCAGCAGCCCGCCGGCCCACACACCTTCAGTGGCTTCTAGTTGACTTACAATACCTGATACAACACACAGGCTGTGTGCTCGGTGGACTCACTGTACTTGTTGAGGAACAGAAGAAGAAAAAAAGACGTCTGTACATGTTTAGCGCAGGTAAAATGTTTTTATGAGTATTTTTATTATTAGTTTTTTTTCACAAAGATGGGTTCATTTCTTCACATTATATTATTACATTTCAAAGGCAAAAACTACAATTGTCTGTTCTGAACACCAGCGTCAGATACAGTCCCTTGTGTCGTTCCTCCCCCCAACCAGAGCCCCGTGCGGTCCCCTGTGTCCCTTGACCCCACCCAACATTCATACTGAAGGCTGGGACAGCTTTTTCTCAGATCTTTCCCAAAGGCCACTCCACACAGGTCACCAACAAAATGACAGACAGACAGAAGAAGTCACAGGATATGACATCATGATCATAAGTCCAGGATGACTGAACTCTCCTGAACTCTCAGTCCTTGAACACCCACTGAGGATGCTGACTACAGCATCTCCCGGCCCGGCAACCGTCCAGGCCAAACACTGGCTTTATGTTGTTACCTTGGGCCTGGGGTTAGGGGAGGACCTGAGATCGCTAGGAGGTCAGCAAGTGGGGAGGGAACAATAGGAAAAAAAAATTTCCCTTGACCTTACGAGAGAACCCATACTTGACATGAACGAGATGTAACAGGAGCAAATAAGGGACAAGGCAGAATTTGGTTTTAGGACCCCTCTGTACTTGGGGTCCGTTCTCTCAGGACAGAGGTTGAGGTCTTGGCTGCTTAAGCAAAGGGCAGAGTTCTGACAGGTGACTATCAGGGCAGGGGCGGGCCCGGGGAAGGGGAGAGGGCGGAAAAGTGGGGCACCTGCTACAACCCTGAGTGACGATGGGAGGCTCCGGCAGCAGACTTCTCCCCCGAAGGAATGGGGGGTGGTTTTGGCTGAACTCTCTCTAAGGAAAGGACCCAGACGCAGTGGAGAATGATAGCTGTCTTGGTCCCAAGTGCCACAGGCAAGTTTTCAGGAACAGAGCGGAGGGATGAAGGGGAAGAGAAGGTAGGAAGGAGAGAAAAGCAGGACCGGAGAGACAGAGAGGGTCAGAGCAGGTAGCCCAGAGGGTGTCGGGAAGGGGCCCCACTGAAGGTGCTGAGACTTCACTCCCACAGCCTAGCACCCTGAGGAGTCGGCTCCAGAAAGCTGATGCCATGTCGCTAGTTCCTGCCCCAGAGATCTACTGAGGAGAACGCTGACCAGGAAGGAGAGCTTGCCTTCATCGAGGGATTTACTCTTCATAAAACCTGGACTATCAGAGGCATCTTTGGGGCCGGTATGGCCTATGTTCATTTTTCCCCTAAAAAATTCTCAGTCCTCTACCCATATTTAAAATACCACAATAAAATACAAAGGAAATTCAAGTAGACATATTATGGCCCCCCAAAAAATTATGACCTAGCACTAAACATCTGTTCCAATTTGGAGCAACACAAAGTCAAACCACAACATAATTAAACCTCATTTTTTTTTCTTTAAAACACTACAAAATTTTTAAAGTTTTTCATTTTGTTGAAAATAGTCTTTTCTCACAAAATATATCCTGATTATGGCTTTCCCTCCCTCTACTCCCCCCCCCCCAATCTGGATCCATTCCCTTTCTGTTTCTCATTAGAAAAGAACAGGGTTCTCAGAAATGATATTACAATATAACAGAATAAAATATAAAAAAGATAAAATAACAACTCCCAGAACTAGAGAGGCAGAGTCACCGGATCTCTCCTGTCAGCCTGCTCTACATATGAGTTCCATGCTAGCCAAGGCTACATAGTGAGATCCTGAATAAAAAATAAAATGTTACAAATTACTTAAGAAAAACACAAAGAAGACCTTTGTGTTCAGAACTCAGACAATGAATCTAGAGACAGGCCGCCCTAAACAGGGGTACCTAAGGTCCCTGCTCTGAGCTCAAGGTCTCTGGAATTCACACACTACCAGGACAAATGGGATGCCAGGCTCAAGTTTTTAAATTCTTCTGCTAAGAGAACACACACACAGTGGCTACGGTCACATACCAATGAAAGGACTGACTATGAGACTGCTTGAAGTTTGTAGTTTACTGTAAAAACAAAACGAATTAAAAGAAAATCCTACCAATCCAATCCAGCAGCATTCTCCAGCTCCTCAGGCAGACACATGACATACCCGGGTTAAGATGGAGTTCTTACCCATTTCGCCATTTAGCAGTTTCAACAGTTTCTCCGTAGTCACCACTTAGGGTAACACCTTGGGCATGTCCAAGAAATCCCAAAAGCTGATGGGATTTTTACACTGTCAAACACACATCCCTCTGCCAAGTTGTGTGCAAAGCATTCTGTTAATTCAGGCCTTGAGTAATGAGGGTCTTCCCAGGACTGGCGCAGGCATAGCAGCCGAGGTCCCAAGTCATTCTTCAGATCTGATTGCTAGGCGCTCCAACATCCACTGTGATATAGGAATACAGTGGGTACCTTTGTTTATCCAACACCTCGTAAACGAGTGAGTTAACACCATCAGAGCGCATCATCTGCTTTGTGTGTCTGAGCCTAGTAAACCTCTGTGGATTGGGCTCGTTTCTGTCGTCGATCTTGTGTCGGATCATGCGACACCTCCCAATCATAGAACTTGGGCGAGATATGGACATGCCTCTGTAAACTAACCTGTTGAAGATGTCATCGTCCTCTCCTCCCCAGCCCCAATAGCTATTAGAAAATCCGTTGATGGAGAGAAACTGCTGTTTGCTGAGAGCACAGACGCCTCCAAAATATTGGTGATAAGGCAGCGTGAACCCAAACTTGTCCATCGACACAGAAATGTGCCGGGGCTGGGAGAAGCACCTGTAAGCGTTGCGGTCATCCATGGGAATGATGTCCACATCGCTAAACACAAAGCAGTGGTAGTCATAATCTTTTAAAGCCTCCCGAAAGCCTACGTTGAGGAGCTTAGCCCGATTGAACTGAGTGGCCCCGGCCTGGTTGATGACGTAGACACCGTAGTCCAGTTGCTGCCTCTGCAAGAAGGGATGTAAATAATACAGCCAGTATTTGAGATGCTCCTCCCTGTTGCGGAATGGGATAATGACGGCCACCTTGTGAGGAGAGATGCAGCCCTTGGGGGCATGTCGGCCGCCCGTCTTTATCTCTGGGTTCTGCCTTGCCAAAAGATCCAGGTCCACCTGTATTTTAAAGTCAACCTGCGTGGGACCAAGGAGCAGCGGGGACTCCTGGGGACAAGCAGGCAATGCTGTGGGAGACCCTTCAACCAGAGTTAGGTTGCTGGGATCCAGGCCAGAATGTAAGGAGGAGCTCAAGGGAGGCGTAGGCCGGAGCTCCAGGGAGGGTGGCGTGCTGGTGGCGTCCCGCAGCCCCTGCCAGGGCAGGAACCTCAGGTCGTCACTGTAAAGGTAACAGATGAGAGTCACTCCGAGGCACAGTGCGCAGAGGACCAGGAATAGGCTGCAGGCCCGATGTAGAGTCACTGTGAATTTGAAGGTGCTTCCACCGGGGAGACACATCTTCACGCAGCTGTTCCTGGGCACGGACTCCGGGCACCCGGGCCTGGGTGGGGCTACTTTCTGGGCATTCTACATACAGGCTTGATTGAGGTTCAAACCTATCTCTTATCAGCAGGCAAGGGAGATAGCATCCGGGAAACTATGAATGGGTCATTTGAAAGCACCCAAGGGTGGGGCTGTTCTTGTGAGAGAGCTGGGGTAGCATGGCTGCCCTATCTCATTAACTCCGGGGGAGTACAAAATGGCCCACGCAGCCAAACCTGAGTGACAATGCCAGCAGCAGCTGTGGCAGTAGCTGTCAGAGTAGAAAGACTGAGGATTTTGAACCCAACTCCTCTTTTAGATTCATCTTGAACCTTGGAACTCGCCAGGTAAACCATGCTAGCCTGGAACTCACTGTGCCTCTGTCTCTACCTCCTGCGGGCTGGGATTAAAGGCAAGCGCCACCACTCCTGGCCCACCTTCAACTTTTAACATAACGTGATACACCCCTAAAACTTCCTGTTAGGAAAATAAAGGAAGATGGGGGGGGGTCTGAAAAATACTCTGTAGCTTCAGTTCTCAGCTTGGGTGCCAAACGGCTCTTTCACGGGGGTCGCCTGAGACCCCTGGAAAACATAGGTACTTATATTATGATTCGTAACAATAGCAAAATTACGCGTATGAAATAGCAATGATAATGATTTTGTGGATGGTGTCACCACAACATGGGGAACTTTACATTAAAGGCTCGCAGCGTTAGAAAGGCTGAGAGTCACTGGAGTTGCGTTTCAGTGTGCCTGGGTTTAAACTCATCGATCCAACAGTCCAAAAGTTCACCCTAGTTCCTCCTTCTCTTGTATTTTCCAATCTCTTAACCTTGTTTTCTAGATAATGGACTTACACTCCCTGTTCAGTAATTAGCATCCATCCTGGCTTCTCTGTGGCTATCTGTGACATTGCTAGGCTATTCCTGAGTCAACCTTAAAGCTGTAACTCAGGATTTTCCACCTTGGTCCAGGTTTGACTTTTGTTTCGTTCTGTTTTTAAAGCTTTGTAATGAACATGAAGGGCATTGCATATAGCTATTTATTATTTATGTTCATTTCTTTGTCATTACTATGTTATTTTGTTTTATTTTATTTTATGGGTAGGGGTGTTTGCCTGCTTGGATCTTAGAGATCATTGCCATTAACATTTTTATATGACTCTGTGAGCTTTTCTATTTTTTAGATTTATTTTCTTTTATTGTGTGTATATGTGAGAGCCTGCAAATATGTATATATGTGCACAATTGTGCCTGTTACCCATGGAGCCAGAAGAATTTGTTGGACTACTGGAACTGGAATTACAGGTGGTTGTGAGCCTCCTTGTGGATGCAAAGAACCAAACCCAAGTCCTTTGCAAGAGCAGCAAGTGCTCTGAACTGCTGAACCATCTCTCCAGCCCCAACCTTATGAACATTTCCACACATTCACATGTATACTTATTTTAGCAAATTTGGGATATAAATTTGCTAAATTTAGTTGACTGTTTTTCTCCACTTAATATCATAACATGAATTTTTTTGTTTTTGTTTTTGTTTTTTGAGACAGGGTTTCTCTGTGTAACAGCCCTGGCTGTCCTGGAATCACTTTGTAGACCAGGCTGGCCTCAAACTCACAGAGATCCGCCTGCCTCTGCCTCCCAAGTGCTGGGATTAAAGGCCTGTGCCACCACACCGGCTAACATAGATTTCTTTTCCCTCTTGATTAAATACTTTGTGAAAATAAAATGACCTTTCTAAACATAAAACTACATGTAGACACTATTCTACCATTATTTTATATAGGTATGTATATATTTCTAATTACATATTTGAATGATTTAGATATTTTCAAAGTAAACAACCCCATGATATATAATATTAATCCAACTAGCTCATGTGGGTCTATAAATTCATACCATTTCCTCAGCAGGACTTGCCAGGCAGAAAATGCTTAATAATTTCAGTGAAGTTCGCTACATTGTTTTTCTAAAAAAATATTTTCTAAGCCGGGCAGTGGTGGCGCATGCCTTTAGTCCCAGCACTTGGGAGGCAGAGGCAGGCGGATCTTTGTGAGTTCGAGGCCAGCCTGGTCTACAAAGTGAGTCCAGGACAGCCAGGGCTACACAGAGAAACCCTGTCTCGAAAAACCAAAAAAAAAAAAAAAATATTTTCTAATTTGAGGATTTTTAATTTTTTTAAATCCTTATTTAGTACATTTTATTTGTGTGCATATGTGTTTGAGCCCTGTCTGTGTCGCACATGCATGCAGGAGCCCTCAGAGGTCAGAGAGGGTTTCAAATCACCCTAGAACTGTAGTCACAAGCAGTTGTGAACCACCCTGTGGGTCCTGGGAATTGAACCTGGGTCCTCTAGAAGGACAGCCAATGCTCTTAACCACTGAGCCATCGTTCCAGCCTCTAAACTGAGGTTTTTACTAAAGATGTACAATGATGTATTCCTTTCACGTCAACCTAGCCAAATGAATTTTATCTTAAATAAAATAGTTGCCCAGTTGGAAGGTAAAAGATGGCGTGTTTGTGAATTGTCCTAATTGTGTGTTTGTTTGATTATGAATGAGATTGAACATTTTTCCTTTTTCCTGGGGGGAGAACAAAATTTCAGTTAGAACTGCAGTTAGCTCAGGGCTTCACATTTTAGACTGGCTTATGACTGACTATTTCCTCTTATTATGAGCATACCATATATGAGTATGTTTGTAATTGTAGTTTTCTAAATGCTCTGGTTCATCCTTACTTCAATAAGGCAAGGGATGCTGTCATAGACTCAATCTCTCAGAAAAAAATCAAGACATCAGAAAAACGAATCCATCAGATGGTTCCCAGGGGCATATTTTTAGTGTGTAATTATATGATTTGTGGGTATGAAACAAAACCACCTCATTTCATTCATTTGGCGGAGATTTGCTGGGGCTGGACATGAATGTGGTCTCGCTCCAGTCAGACTCAGCTGCTGTGTCCTTACTAAGAACTCACCCTCCCTTAGCTACACTGACCAAGAGAGATAAACCAAGCCACATAGAATGTGATGTGTTGAAGGAAAATAAACAGGTCACTTGTACGCTAAAAGACAGCAAAAGATGGTCAGAGCCTGCTTCCAACATGACATTAAGGCTAAAAACCTAAACGATATGTTGGGTTTGAATGTGTCCCCTGGAGGTTCATATGCTAGACACACACTCTCCCAAGACTTGTGTAATGAATGAATCTGGAGACCCAGCCTGTACTGGTTACTTAGTTAATTAGCTGGTTAGTTTCAGGAGCTAGAAGCATCCGGGAAGGGGAAACCTCAGTTGGGAAAATGCCCCTCCCATCAAGCTGGCCCGTGGGCCATTTGATTGATGATTGACGTGAAAGGGCTCAGCTCACTGTGGACTGGTCCATCTCTGGGCAGGTGGTCCTGGGTTGTATAAGAAATCAGGCTGAGCTAGCCACGGGGAGCGAGCCAGAGAGCAGTGTTCCTCCAAGATCTCTGTTTCAGTTCCTGCCTCCAGCTTCCTGCTCTGACTTCTTGGATGGTAAACTGTGAAATTAACGTTGAGTTGTTACAATTGAAAGGTGAAATTAGCCTTCTCCTCCCCAAGTTGCTTTTGGTCATGGTGTTTGTCACAGCAACAGAAACCCTAACTAGGACATGGATTTTAAGAGGCAACTAGGATTAGGTGACATAATGAGGATGAAGCCCCCATAGTGGCAATTAGTTACACTACAAGAGAGAGATCCAAGCTAACACATATCACCGCGTGGCCGCTGATGTTATAACCCAGCTAAAGGTCCTCAGCAGATGGCAACCCAGGCTTAGACTTCCAGGCCCAGAACCACGAGCCAAATAACGTTGTAATGTAATAAATTATCCCATCTCAGTGATTTGTTATAGCAAGGAAGAGCGAATTCAGACAGAAGAGAAGAAGGGCTAGCCATCTTGATGTGGCAGGGAGTTCTGGCTCAGTGTGCAGAATGCTGAGAGGCCCGATTATCTGGGGTCTTTGGGGCCATGGTAAAGGAGGTGAAATTTAATTCTGAATTCATTGACAAAGCGTTGAAGGTTTCAGAAGGAGGACCGTGCTTTGTTACTACACAGGAAATGGGTTAAAGAATGAAGGCTTTTCAGATAAGAAAGTGCAGTGATGGGTCTCAGTGGAAGCCCGGGACAAGGAGCTGGAGACACTATGGGTCATCCACGCGCGCGCCCACACACACACACACACACACACGTGAACTCAGCTCAGTCTGTTAACCTTAAAGCCCCTCCCTCACGTGAGCCCATTAAAGACTAGATCAGAGCCGCCAAGGACAAAATAATTTCTTGGAACAGTCACCACGTTATCCTCTGTAAATCATCCAAAACAGAGCTCCGTGTGACGATCGAGACTTAGATTGAAACCCAAACAGTATGGAAAATCCCGCATAAGGCAGAGCCCCTTCTGGGGCCTCCTTCCATTTCCCCTGCTGGGGTGGGTAGTACATAGTAATGAATTCACTGTACACAAAAGACAATAGGGGCTTTTCTCCTGTCCAGGAGAGCCATTCATTTTCTGGGGGCTCCCTTCCTGGGAAGGTTAACTCCCCACCCGGGGAGAGGGGAAGAGGGCGGGGTTTACTAGGTCCAAAAGACTCAGTCCCGCCTACTGGGAGTCCTGCTCACTGGCTGCTGGTCCCAGCTTCTAGCTTCCCTCTGCTCTGGGGAAGTGGGAACAGAGAACAAGAAGTCCACCGTCAGGTATGAAATTCTCGAGAATCCGCGGCCTGGTTTCACTTTCAGCCGACGGTACTTTTCTAAAGGGCCACAAGGTGCTCATGTGGCGCGTGCGCACAGCCTCCGCATTCTGCGCCTCCGGGACACTCCCCGGACCAGGCACTGCTAATCACCACCTCTCCACCAGCACCTTCATTTCCGCTTCGGGGTGGTGGCTGTGCATTTTGGACACGAAGCTTCCTTAGGGCCATCCAGGCCCCGCAGAAGTAATAGCTAATACCCTTAAAGGTGGAAAGTCCTGATTTCTGATTGCCCAGGGGGTGCTTTGGTCCTCCGTGTAATTTGTCCACCTCTTCTCCAGCGGGCCTTCAAAATGTCACCTTCCAAAAGGACGGCAGTAAACTTCTCACCTTAGTCAAGCCAATGAAGAGCTATTCGACCTAAATGCCCCCAAAGCTAAGGTGCTCACGTGTCTTAGAACCACACGGAGAACACAGGTATGGATAAAGCTATATGCAGAATATAAAAGAGTCACCGTGCACAAGCTGATCAAAAAGTCAAGGGTGACACCCAGGACTCTGCCTCTGCTCACTGGACAGGTGAGGTCCTGAAGGACACAGGAAATAGGAGGCTGACCGGTTATAAGGAAGATGGTACCTGTTGAGCCTCCCTAATACGAAAATCTGAAAAGCTCCAAAATCCAAAATCTTTTGAGCATCGGCATGCCCCAAATTAGAATATTTCACATTTTAGGGATGTTTAGCCAGTAAACTCTAGGTAAATAGTGTTTTCTAAATACACCTCCTGAGATCAGAAACAAGAAACTCCTCTTGTTCCAAGCCTTTTGTCTAAGGGTTGCTCAGTGTCTACTCCTCCAGTGGAAGCTCTCTGGGAGTAGGGTGTAGAAGAGGGTGGGTTTGAGGAGTGCGGTGTGGTCAGCATGTTCCAGACCCACATTCTCGGGAGAGACTGAGGGAGTGGGGTGGAACACTGTGCTGCTGTAGGAAGCAAGTTCTCAGAGGAAACCAGGAAGGATCTCCTAGAGCAGCAAGAAGGCAAGGCCCGGTCCTGGTATCTAAATGGAATCTTTTGTATCAGTTTCTAGGCAATGGAGGTCACCGAAGAGAAGTTACAGGTTTCTCAACTAGATAAATTCAGGTCTCTTTTGACAAATCATATGGTCTTATTACATTTCCTGTCTACAATGTGCACTCACGACAGAGCCATAGCACACTCTTATCAGCTCTGTGTTGGCCAAGTAAGGCTTGGTGTAAGTGAGGGATTCTCATCGCATCTCAGTCGACTTGAGAGATGAAAAGTCACATTCCTTTGGAAAACAACAACTAGTCGTAGCCACAGTTCGTTTTGCTGGTTTCCTGTAGAACATGGCTCTAGCCTGCCCAGCATGGATTCAACTGTGTCTTCTTAGGGGAGGACTCCACACTGCCCTATAGGGAGATATTCTCCCGAATAGCATGGCAAGACACCGTCCCTTCTATTCTTAGCATGGGCATAGCATTTGTATAATCAGCCCACTTTCTTTTTTTTTTTTTTTTTTTTTTTTGGTTTTTCGAGACAGGGTTTCTCTGTTTAACAGCTCTGGCTGTCCTGGAATTGCTTTGTAGACCAGGCTGGCCTTGAACTCGCAAAGATCCGCCTGCCTCTGCCTCCCAAGTGCTGGGATTAAAGGCGTGCGCCACCACCGTCCGGCCAGCCCACTTTGTTGTTGTTGTTAAATTATTCATTTGCATTTAATTTGTCTCTGTTTGGGGGGTAGGGTGGGGTGCAGGCATGCCACAGCCCCTATTGGGAGGTTAGAGGACAAGTTGTAGGAGTCAATTGTCTCCTTCCTCCATTTGGGCTACGAGGTTTGAACTCGGATCATTAGGCTTGGCAGCAGGAACCTTCACCCACTGAGCTATCTTGTCAACCGTTTGTGTGAAGTCTTCTCTCATGAGTCTGACACATTGAAATAGTCATGGTAAGCAAGAATCCAATGATGAAAAGGGGAAACTCAAATATGGGCACTGACATTAAATGTCACCACTTGATGGCAATTAATAGGACATTCACTAAAATTAAAATTTCTAAGTCAGTGAACTAAAAATGTAGAATTTCAAACTCATCCTTAAGGTTCTGCCCTGTGGATCCACTTTATGTATTTATGCAAGCATTTTTGTTTTGTTTTGTTTTTGTTTTTTAAATTGTTTTGCAACAAGGCTGAAGCCCAGACTGGCCTTGAACTTGTGATCCTCCTGGCTGACCCCACTTGGCTTAAAATCCACATTTTTAGAAAACACTGCCAGGAACATAGACCTGATAAGCAGTATTACTCCTTGCATAACCAGCCCTTATTTTCAGCTTCTGGCTCTGAAGGAAGGAAGCCCGGGCCTGTGTGGAGCCTACAGCTCTCTCCTGATTTCCATACCCTCTCAGTTACTGTTTTCGTCTTTTCTTATCTTTTCTTTCCAAATAAAGGAAAGGCCATTTGCTGTTTAACTCTGGCATTCTGATTTTGGGTTTCACCACTGTGCCCAGGCCAGCAACAGGGTCCAATCAACAGTCAGTGACAACTCCTTTAATATATGATTCAAGTACTTAATCGTATTTGGAAGGAAAGAAGAAGGCTTATGTAACCATGGTCACTGGAATTTCCATAGCCAACTGATGCTCTTTCTTTGTGGAGAAGGGTGGGGAATAGCAGAACATCATAAGAGAGAGGATGCTACTTTGGCCCCTTAAGATGCATACCTTTTAAGTACCTTTTCCTGCCTGTTGATTTCGAGAAGTATGGACTGGCGCATAGACGACATCAGACGAGCTAGCTGCCCTAATTTCTCCTATCAGGTGCTCCGGAGCACTTCTCCACGTGGTCCTGTGACCTGTTCTAGCCAATGGCACATAAGAGGCTTCTACCCTCTCTGGGGTAAACCTTTTAGAGCTGGCATCAGCTCCATCGAGTTCCTGTCCCTCTCCCCTTGTGGTGGCGATTGGGTTCGGATGAGGGCTCCCCCGACCTGTGTCCATGAGTGAGAATGGTAGGAAGTGAAGTTTCCCAAGGTGAGCCTGTGGCTTGAGAGATGGTTGCTTTCCCAGGGTAGTCGATCTTGGAGCAATATCATGGCCTTTAAACGGAACACGTCACTCCGTGTAGTTAAGATCATTAACAAGAGGTTGTAAATCAACCAAACTCTGTAGAAAGTAGGTTCAGCTAGCAGCAAATAGCAAATTAGCTTAGACATACAAAAATTGTACAGTGCTGTGAAACCATCAAAAGTGCTGTTTCGAGAGTTACTTCCTTAATACTCTCTGTATTTTTCTGGGGGTCATCAGACTGCCGTCTCTCCAGTACATAATATCCTTTACTGGTTAACTCAGCTCTTCTCAGTAGCTGTACCCTCTCTGAAGGCGTCCCAGATCTACCACTTACTCCAGTGCACTGCAGTCTTAAAATGTGTCCGGGGCTGGAAAAATTGCCCAGCGGTTAAGAGCACATACTGGTGTTGCCAAGCTCCCAGGTTCGATGGCCGGGATTTGTGTCCAGACTGCTACTCGTTTATCAGTTAGAGTATCAAATATACGTAGGTGTGAGCTGCCCCGGGGGTGCTAGGAACTGAACCCCAGGTCCTGTGAAGGAGCAACAAGGGCTCTTCGACAGGGTGGTGGTGGTATGATTTTTAAATCTCGCAGAATGTCTATTCTGCAACTCTAGGGAATCTAGCACCTTCTTCTGACCCCTCCACGGAGTGCACATACACATAAAAAAATAAATATGTGCATAAAATGTAATAAATACTTCTTTAAAATTTCCCAAGCCCATCACCTCCCACTAGGAAATCATTCTTCGTGTCCTTCCTGCGTCTTCTCTCTTGTATTGCTTGGGAAGAAACTTGCAGGGTCCAACCGTTTTCTACGGTGAACTGAATGAAACCCTAGCGTGTGACGTTTCCAACCACTTTTGGTCGTTTCATTTCATTTTATTTATTTATTTATTTCCTGCTTTGGACACGTGTCTCGCTATGTGGTTCCGGCTGTTCTCGAACTCTCAATCGTTCCGCGTGCGGCTCCGTGGGGGCTCCAGTAGAAACCAGAAACCCTTGCCAGAAGCTGCGGAGCCACCCACTGGGCAGCCGGGCCTCCGGTGGCGGGGGCGGGCGCAGGAGAGTGACACTGCGTAGACCAATCCCTGCGGGGGCGCCGGCCGCGAGGCCCAATCGCAAGCGAGCTAGGGAGGCGGCTGACAGCCCGGGCGGAAAATTTCCACCTTCACTCCCGAGTGAGGATGCTTCGCGGCCGAGTCACCGCTAGGGCCCAAAGACCGAGACTGCGGCGGCGCGGGGAGCAGCGGGGACCGAGTCCAGGGCCGCTAGAGGCCGGGAGGTGCGCTTATCTCGCTTTGCCTTCAAACTGGGCTCGAGTGTCCTGTCGCCGTCCAGCTCCACCTCGCTGTCCCTTCCTCCGGTTCTGCCCAGCTGGGGAGCCGCGCTGGAGAGCTGGGGGGCGCTGCGCCCCGCGCTGGGTAACCGAGAACACAGTCCCGAAAACGGTCCCACTTGCGCCTAGCCTGGCAGGAAAACTGTAACGGTGGGGTGAGTTTAAAAAAACGAAAATAGAAGCTCCCCGGTCCGATCCGGAGCTGCTTTTTACCAGGCTCTTAACCCGCGGGTAAATAATAACAATTGCGTAACACGCCCGGCAAGGGCGCTCTCTCGGAAATCTGGAACTCTCTCGCGCGCGCGCGCTTTGCTTGCTCATGTTTCTGACATGTTGTTCCAACTTCCCCATCTTTGAGAATTTAGCCTCTCGGATATTAAAAAAGAAAAGAAAAGAAAAATCAACGAATGATTCTCTCCCCTGTTCCCCTCCCTCTCGCTAATAGACTCCACCTACCCACCTGAGCAATATGAAGAGCTCATTCATCGAGCCGGCCATTCTCCTTAACGCGTTCGCTATGACTCTGACCCTCCCGCTGACAGCGCAGTATGTGTACCGGAGGATATGGGAAGAAACGGGTAACTACACCTTTGCCTCCGGTAGCAATGTCTCTGAATGTGAACAAAACAAAAGCGACCCGATCTTTGCATTTCGGGAGGTAAGGATTTGAAACCTACCATCTTGGAGTCAACGGGGAATGGAAACAGATTCCAAAAAAAGAGGTTCTCCAGGGTGTGACCCGCCGCCCCCAAAACTAAAACCCTTAAATCAAGCAGCCTTCTCTTGGTCTCTTGGTTCCCATTTCCTTTAACAGTTCCTCCTAACACCTCTAATCTGCCCTGACCCCGGTGGGGCCAGCTCTTCTCTCCTTAGGAAATCTCACTACAACCTCACCCACTCTTTGTCCATCTCTTGAAAACAAAACAAATATCTGAAAAATTGGACCAGCACCGCTGTCACCCATGGGAGTGGGGCTGGAGGCCGTGACATTAGATAAGATAAGCTTGGCTCCCTGAGAGTTGAGTCCTCTACCCACATCTGGACTTTAGCTCTGGGCTTCCTAAAAATGTTTAGCTAGATATCATGGGCCTCCCTCCCTCATGTCTGTATGTTTCTGATAAGTCATCATTCCCTGGGTCCTGAGGCAGCCATTGTCAACAAAAGTCTCCCGGGGTCCAGAGTGGGGGGATAACATCAGCTGTTTCCAGCAGCACCATATTTGTGCGCTCTCATTAGGGACATTCTGTGGGAACAAAAATCACAGATGAGAGGAGGCTCAGGCTGCTCAACTGCCTTCTCAGACCTGAGGGTCTCTCTGTGCTGGCAAATGAGTCTGAGGTAAGAACAAGGTAGGGGGCCCCCAAGAGAAGGCCTGAGGCCACCCCAGCTGCCCCAAGGGAGCAGGTAGATGCTGGATGGGACAAAGTCCAACTGCTTGACTCAGGCTTGTCTTCACTTATTTCCTCATCATACTGTGGGAGACTTTTCTTGGAACAGCATTTCTGACCATCTGTGGGAGCAGCAGAGTCATAAGGAGAAGGGTAAGGGCCTCACCAATGGTTCACTGCCCTCCACAAAGTCTTCTCAGGCCACAGCACTCAGGAAGCTGGGGAAGGAGGGTTGTGAGTTCAAGGCCAGCCTGGGCTACCTTGTCTTAAGATAACAGCAACCATAAAGGGGAAGGAAGGATAGATATATGGACGGAAGAAACTAAGTACAATATCACATGACTATGATATCCAAGGGCCTAGGTTGGATTCCTCAGCTCTTTACCCCTCCCCACCAAAAAAAAGGGTTGAAGATCCATCTTTCCCAGGACTCAGAAGGTTCCAGGGGCTCATCAATTTTGGGGTTGAGTCAGGGATTTTCTTCAACCCTCCCCAGCTGACAGGAGCAAGGCCCCTGTCTCAGGTGTGGGAGGGGCCTGGGAAGAAAGTCTCTCAAGGGAAGACCTATTTTGGCCCCTCCAGCCCTGGTTGCTGACCAACACTCCCCGCTCACACACACACACACACACACACACCCCCTCCAGCCCTGGTTGCTGACCAACACTCCACACACACACACACACACACACACACAAGCGCGTCCCACCCACAGCTGGGACAGGACAGGACGAGGAGAAGGCTGATAGCCTCACTTTGGCCTGGATCTACTTCCTTATGGGTTCTTTCAGGATGCTGCCCCTGTATGGCTTCTCAGAACACCCTCCTTCCTCTGAATCTGAAAGCCCCGCCCCCTGCTCAGAGCTTGGTCTCTAGCAGCCTGCTTTGTTGTGAGGTTGGCCCCTCTGATTTCCAAATGGAGGGAGGGGCCAGGGGGTTGTATACCCGTCACCCTGTCACCCTAAAAAATAAGGAGCCAACCCTGGGAGAGTATTAGAAAAACAGGAATTCAGCCGGGCGGTGGTGGCGCACGCCTTTAATCCCAGCACTTGGGAGGCAGAGGCAGGCGGATCTTTGTGAGTTCGAGGCCAGCCTGG
>CAJQZJ010032578.1:1732374-1753012 GCA_907164525.1 Lophiomys imhausi | reverse complement strand
GTTTAAGTGGCTTTAGAGCCCATCATGGAGGGTCGCCAAGGCAGGAACCTGGAGCAGAGACTGCCAACACTACTTACTGGGAGTGCTCCCCATGGAGCACTTGCTCAGCCTGCTTTCTTACCCAACCAGGACCAGGTGCCCAGGGATGGCTGGGCCCTCCTCCACCAATTAACAACCAAGAAAAATGCCCCACAGCAGTGGTCACAGCCAGTCTGATGGAGGAAGTTCCTCAGTTGAGGCTCCCTCCTCCAAGCTGCTGCTAGTTTGTGTCAGGTTGACAACTGAAGCTGACTGTAACACATTGGAATAACATATACACCCATGTGTGTCTGCCCATGTATTAGCATGCAGCATCATCTCAGGGTGTGGAGAGAAGAATACATTTAACTCAACTTGGAATGGTGGTACATTGGGGGTAATTCTAGCACCCAGGAGGCAGAGAGACAGGAAGATTCATGAGTTCAAAGCCAACCTGGGAAACTTAGTGAGACCTGTCTCAAAATCCCAGGGCAGGGGATGTTGCTTAATGATAGAGGGCTTACTTGCCACGCACAAAACCAAATAAGACTTGACACAAACTAGTTGCAGCTTGGAGGAAGAAGCCTCAACTGCCTCCATCAGATTGGCCTGTGACTATGTCAGCACTAAGGAGAAGGGTTACAAGTTCAAGACCAACTCAGACTACATAAGGAGATCTTGTCTCAACAAATTAAAGTAATTAAAAAACCACACTGAGGGGCTGGAGAGATGGCTCAGCGGTTAAGAGCACTGGCTGCTCTTCCAGAGGTCATGAGTTCAATTCCCAGCAACCACATGGTGGCTCACAACCATCCATAATGAAATCTGGTGCCCTCTTCTGGCCTGTAGATATACCTGCAGACAGAACACTGTATACACAAAAAATAAATCTTTAAAAAAAAAAAAAAACACTGAGCTCTCTCAGCTATATTTAATATTTGAAAGCCTGTATTTTTAATGAAAGTCTTATTTTCCAACCCTTTTTAATTCACATTCACACACACACACACACACACACACACACACACACACACACACACATGTTTTAGGGTTTTGTTGCTATGAAGAGACACCATGACCATGGCAACTCTTATAAAGGAAACCATTTAGTTGGGGCTGGCTTACAGTTCAGAGGTTAGTGTGTTATCGTTATGGCGGGAAGCATGGTGCTGGAGAGATAGCTGAGAGCTCTACATCTGTATTTACAGGCAGCAGGAAGAATCAGTGCTTGGCTAAACCTAGCCTGAATTTCTGCAATCTCAAAGCCCGCCCACAGTGACACACTTCCTCCAATAAGGCCACCCCCTATGAGTCTATGGGGGCTGTTTTCTTTCAAATAACCACAATATATATGCATACACACACACACACACACTATTGCTGAGACTGGAGAATTACAAAGTAGTGGCCATCCTGGCCCTACCTAGTGAGGCTTTGTCTCAAAACTTTATTTTTGTCTTAATCTATTTTTTCAGTGTTCCAAGTTCTTGGAGCCTTGTGATTAGAAGGCTCACCTCCATACTTGTCACAGGCAATGAGCTTAACTTCCATGGGGCCCTTACACAGTGGTGGGCATTTTTGGCTAAGAAGTAAAGAAGTGGGTCCTAGCCATGCTTGTTGACTTTTGTGGAAGAAGCAATTTTCTAACCACTCACTACACCCTTTCCTTGTTAAATTGTTACCTTTCAAGCAGTAAGTTGATAACAGGACTCTGTTCTTCTCAGGCAATTTTTGAAAAAGATGGTTTTAAGTGTTTGAATGTTTTTGTCTGCATGTATGTCTGTGCACCAATGCATGCAATGCCCTCAGAAGCCCGAAGAAGGGGTCAGATCCCCTGAGACTGAAGCCACAGGTGGCTGTGATTCATTGTATGGGTGCTGGGAACTGAACCCGGGTCCTCTGCAACAGCAGCCAGTGCTCCTAACCACTGAGCTGTCTTTCCAGCCCCATCGTTTGTTTTCTATGTCCCAATTATAACTCCAGATGAAACTGTGCTTTGAGTTTGTCTTGTTAAAAATATTGTTAAGTAAACTATTTTACCAAAGACTACCGAGGAGGATGCAGCCTTCATTCAAGACTAGGTGAGGGATAACAGAAGCTAGGGAGGACAGACTTGGGTGGACCCATATAATTAAGAGCAGGAATCCCGACAAGAAAACCTGTTTGAGAAGTTGATTAAAAGACAACTTTGTATTTATTTACTCAGTAAATACTTGCCTGGTGGCTTCTGTAAGTACACAGCTATATGCTCATATAACAGCCAGGTCTGAGCGGTGAACATGGCCCAAGGGCTTTCGCCAGGCAATTCATATGTCTTTCAAATTCAACCCTCTCAACAGCTTGCAAAGTGAGTTTTTATCCCCTCCTCTCAGAAGAAGCAGAGACAGACACAATAATTTGATAATGTCTTCTACGGCCATCAAGTGGCAGAGGGCTTCTCTCCTTCAGCCATGCATGTGTTTGGTACCCACCAGGAGCCTTCCCTGTACTTAGCACTGTCCTCAGAGCCGGTGACCCTGAGAGTAAGGAGATGAAGGTGTTGCCCCCTGTGGGTTATGTGGTAGTGGGGCAGAAAAAAAACATTTAATTTTTTTTAATGGCTCCTTAATTATCAGGCTGCTTTCTGACAGGATGGGCCTTTTGCTCCTCACAGTATTTCCCATTAAAATGCCACAGCCCTGTGCATGAATTGGAAGAAAATGAGGCCTGAAAAGCACAGCATGTCTTTAAAAGACTTTTTAAATGATCTTTTTGTACGTGTATGGCTGTTTTGCATGCATGCATGTATGTGCACCATGTGCATGCCTGGTTGCCTGTGGAAGCAAGAAGACATTGGATCCCCTAGAAGTGCGTTACAGATAGTTATGAATCACCAGGTGGGTGCTGGGAATCAAACCTAGGTCCTCTGCAAGAGCAGCTGGGGCTCCTAACCACTGAGCCCTGTCTCCAGCCCCACAGAGTGTCTTTAAATAGCCCCCAAATTCTTCCCTTCAAATGGCTGCCATAGTGACTGTCCTTATTCCCATCAAATGGCTGCCATAGTGACTGTCCTTATTGCACACCTCCTCTTGTCTATCGTCATTATAGTCTCAGTCCGTGGACTGCAACTCTTCTGAGCGATGCAAGATGCTTCCAGAGCTATCTCTTTACTTCTTTAGTAAATGAAGGAATCCGCTCTCTCTAGTCTGTCTGTGCCCACAAATATTAAAAGGGGAGCACAGGTCTGCTTACATAGAAACTACCAAGCAAGCGTCTATGAACTGTTCGCTTTGCTCCTGTAGTCTAGGCGGGAAGAGCCATCATAGCATGGGGTTGGATAGCTCAGGCTATCCAACACGAGTCCCAATGATCTCTCAGTGCCAATGGTTCATGGGGAGGGCAGGAAAACTACCATTCTATCACCAGCACCAGAGTCTGTGAGGCACACACGCCCTTTGTATAGACAGACACACCAATGCAAACATTTTTGTTTTTGTAGCTTCGACTCGCTACCATGAGTGGTGTGTAGGTATCATGTCTAGGTGTGGGTATGCGGCCTTCTGACATGTGCTTTATGCACTGCACAAAAACGGAATTGGTACTGTCCCCTCACATACCCAACCCCTTCCACTCATAACCAGACGCAATACCGAGGAAGCGTACACTACAGACTTCTTATGGTCATCGAATCTGTAAACTCTTCGTTTTTCTTTGTCCTTGCAGGAAGTTCAGAAAAGGACGTCTCTCTTCAGCCTGCAGGTGGAAATGAGTGGGTTAGTTCCTGGTCTGGTGTCTACCTTCGTGCTTCTATCAAGTAGCGACAACTACGGGCGGAAACTCCCCATGGTCCTGTCCTCTCTTGGCTCTCTAGGAACCAGCATTTGGTTGTGTGTGCTGTCCTACTTTGACCTTCCTGTCCAGCTGCTGATCGCGTCCAACTTCCTTGGTGCGCTCCTTGGGAATTACACCACGTTTTGGGGAGCTTGCTTTGCCTACATTGTGGATCAGGGTAAAGATTACAAGCAGAGAGTTATCCGCATAGCCATCCTGGATTTTCTGCTCGGAGTCGTGACCGGGCTAACGGGCCTGTCGTCTGGCTATTTTATCCGAGAACTGGGTTTTGTGTGGTCCTATTTCATTATCGCCGTGGTTATTATAGTCAACCTGACCTACATTTTGCTTTTCCTCAGTGATCCCATAAAGGAGTCTTCATCTCAGATTGTCAGTATGTCCTGTAGCGAAAGCCTCAAGGACCTATTGTACCGGACTTACATGCTTTTTAAAAACGGTTCCAGTAAGCGGCGGTCTTTGCTTTATCTGCTGAGTTTTACCTTAGTTTTTTATTTTTTTGTGATAATCGGCATTTTCCCAGTTTTTACCCTTTATGAGCTGGGCTCTCCGCTCTGCTGGAATGAGGTTTATATCGGCTATGGTTCAGCTTTGGGCAGTGTCTCCTTTTTGACGAGTTTCCTAGGCATATGGCTGTTTTCTTACTGCTTGAAGGATATTCACATTGCCTTCATTGGCATCTTTACCACTATGGTGGGGATGACGCTGGCTGCTTTCACCAGGACCACTCTGATGATGTTTCTAGGTGAGTTACAAATGTGTCTCATTTTATGGAAAATGAATTCAGTCTGCTGGGAGGAAGGGTTTACACATAATATAAAGCTCTCTATGAGCCCATTCTATTTTAATTTAAAATAAACAACTAGCTTGCCAAAGGTCAGTAAACATAATGTCAGATTTACTAAAGTATGACGAATACTCGGAATCACCACGATCTTCCAGATTTGTGTGTTTGCCAAAACTATGCTGAGGGGCATTCTCTGTGGGATTCAATCCTTGAGCTTAACTTTCACTGCAATGGGAGCTCCTTGGAGTGCTGATTTGAAAAGGACGGTGGGACTGTAATGTGGAATCGTGGTCCAAGCCAGTTGTTTGGACTGGTGAACCAGAAGTCCTTGCCGATTGCTGGAGAAACCCTTTGAAGAGTCAGGATTAGGGTTGATTTTTTCCCAGTACCGCTGGGTGACCCTGGGTGATCTGCTCCCCTGAGCCGTTCCTCTGACTGGGACAGGAAGCCTTCATTTAGAGAGCTTTCTACTATCTTGGAGAGTTAGAAAGCACTTAGTGCAGTGCCTTGTAGACAGCAAAAACCACCTGTCTGTTTCACACAGACTGTGGAGACCACATTAAGCCAATATATGCAAATACTCTGGAAAATGTAAATACATGATATGCAAAACGCAAATGGCACTTTAAAAATTTGTTTATTTTTAATTTCATGTGCATTGGTATTTTGCCTGCATGTGTGTCAATATGAGGGTGTAAGAACTGGAACTCCCTGGAACTGGAGTCACAGACAGTTGTGAACTGCCATGTGGGTGCTGGGATTTGAACCCAGGTCTTCGGGAAGAGCAGCCAGTGCTCTTAACTGTTGAGCCATCTCTTCAGCCCCAGAAAATGTCATTATTGTTCTATGATATGACTAAAAATGATTCTATTCAGAAGCACAGTTTTAAAGCTGGCTGTCATGGAGCACATTTTCAACCCCAGCATTTGGGAGGCAGAGGCAGGGGAGAGTCTCTGAGTTCGAGGCCAGCCTGATTTACATGGTGAGTGCCAGGTTAGCCAGGGCTGTCTAAAAACCAAAAACCATATATATATGTATATATATATATGTATGCTTGTGTGTGTGTGTGTAAATACATAATTTAAGAATAGAGGTGATTGTAATGGAATAAAAGCCTTAAGAATGCCAAGTCTGAAGAATAAAAAACATATAAAAGGAGCTGGAGAGATGGCTTAGTAGTTAAAAGCAGGTGCTGGCTGCCCTTGGAGAGGACCTGAGTTCAGTTCTCAGGCCCACAACCACCTTCACGACAGGTCCAGGGGATCAGCGCCCTCTTCACATACCCACGCTATAACAAAATTGAAAATAATGTTTTTTTTTTAATGAGTAAGAGCTAATCAGCAGTCAAAACTTGGTAACTAAGTTATCGCATTATTAGAAAAACAGGCAAGATGGGTCTCATCCGGACCAAGTAGGCAGACTGAATACGCCTGTACCAAAACATCCATGGATACTATTTGTAAGACTAAACCCAGAACCGTAGACTAAAGTGAGGTCCAGACAACGGGTCAGCAGTCTGTGAATTTACTAGGCAAAGCTGCAGTGAGCTAGGGTGCCATAGGAAGAGGTCTAGATGAGCTAGCATTCTGACGTAGCCTGATCTGACGATTTATCCAGTGGTTTCCTTATCTTACAGTCAGGATACCATTTTTTTTCACCATCATGCCGCTTTCTGTCCTGAGGTCCATGCTGTCGAAGGTGGTCCACTCGACTGAACAAGGTGAGTTTACTTCCCAGCTGGCTACTTCAGTCTGCAGTCAGTGCTTCTGAGTGGCCTACCCTCCCCTTCTGCTGGGGTCTCCTTTTGGAGGAAGTGCTGAGCTTTCTTGGGGAGTAGTTTACACTCAGGCAGAGGGAGGGGACCTGCTTTAGAGGGATTCTCTGGCCTCATCTCAGCCAGAAGAAAGTCTGCATCAAGGGGCTCTCCCACTGTAAACCCTCAGCACTCCTAACTGTTCTGACTGCATTCTGCCTACCGGGGGTGGTGTCTACTATGGGCCTGGACTATATCCTCTTCCGTGGACTGTGAGCAGCCCTCATGTACTCCCTCTCCGCTGTGGTGGGGGCGGGGGCAGCAGGTGCTCTTCATCTGCAGGTCTGTGTAGTAAGAAATGTGAAGGTGTTAGCTTTTTCTAACTCGGCTGGCTCCCAAATAATGAGACAGAGGCCTGTGAGCTTTAGTCAACAAACTTTAAGCACAAAAACGGAGCAAATATTCATCTTTCTAACCCAACCATGAAAGTCTGGCTACTTCCTGGCCACATGCCTGTATTTAGTCTGTCTGTCCTCAGGGCAAACTCCTCTTGGCCACTTGCTCATGGTCTATCCTCATGGCGACCTCCTTCTCTCTTCTTCTACCTCGGACTCCTGGCTGGGATCGGAAGTTCAGCCTTCCTCTCTCCTCTGCCCAGTCATTGGCTGTTCAACTTTTTATTAACCACAATAATTGGGGAGCATTCTTTACACCACATTGATAAAGGAGATGGCTCAGTAATCATTACAAAGCCCCTGTCCCGACTGTAACCAGATCTCTGGGCACAGAAATCAGCATCTGAACACACAATGCACAAGACCAGCCCCCAACACATTGGAGTTTTACAGCAAAGGTGTTTACAGGTGGGTGTGAAAGGCCCTTCCGAGCTAGACAGCAAGGGGAAGTCAAGTGGGGTGTGTTGCAGGCTGGCGAGAGCTCTCACTGCTGACTGGTTTCTGGATGAAGTTCGTAAAAAGCCTGGGAATTGTGTGTTTCCATCTGGGACATCTGGCCTTCCACACACTGAACAGAGAGACACAACACACTTTATCCTTAGTGGTTTTTTTTTAAGCTGTATTTATAGCATCTAAATATTGCTGTCCCTTTAGGTCTGAAAGAGAAGGTTCCAGAACCCCTCACAGACACCAGCATTCTGAACAAGTTGCGATGGCATACATATGAAAATTTCAGTCAAATTCACCATTTTGCTCACTAACCAAAAAATTCTCCGAAGTATTTAAAATAATTTGAAGCGGGATACAATTTGTATAGAATTTACACATAACATAACCCTTGGCTTTCACCACTTCTAGAAGACCCATAAAACCTAAGGTGATGTACACTGTGTAAATAGTCATTTTACTGTGTTGTTTAGGCATGTTTGGCACCTAACTGTAGGTTTGATGGGTGGTTGGCTGAACCTTCGGATGTGAAGCCCACCGATACAAAGGGCCATCCTTGCTTAGGAAGATGGATTATTATCATAATATAAGGTTATTATCACCTCCAGCTACATTCTTATACCGGACCCAGAAATGCTTTCTTCTGTGCCTGAATCTGAGACCAAGTTGGAAACACAGAGCTGATTCAAACCAAGGGAATGCCACAGGATGTAATGCATAGGCTTGGGAAATGTGGAGGTAGCCAGACGGGTGGCCCAGGGCGAGAAGGCGCAGGGAAGATAGACCAGAAGCTAGCACTGCACCTGTCCCTTGACCTAGTGCTTCAGCAAGGTGGCCAGCGGGGAGGTCCCCAAAGGCAGATCAGCACAGGAGACTAGAGCTTTGGAGGTTCAGGTAAGAGGATCACCATATGGGGTAGACAAGAACAGACGTTAGTAGATACTGCCATAGAGTACTCGTCTCCCTCAGTAGTCTATGGATATCAACAGCCTTTGGTACTTTCCTGTCTCATATTTTAGCCTTGTACAAATGTTCTTACATGAGCATCCGTGAGTCGCTCCTAATAGTACGCTTGTATTCATGTCAGTTTAGTTAATGCTGGAGAAAACTGCGTACTTCAGTCAGTTTTAAAGTTTAAGTATCGGCCGGGCAGTGGTGGTGCATTTCTTCAATCTCAGGACTCTGGAGGCAGAGGCAGGCGGATGCCTGAGTTCAAGGCCAGCTTGGTCTACAAAATTATTTCCGAGACAGGCATATGTGTTTGTGTGTGTGTTCTTTTGCATGCTTGTAAACTGAAGCTTGGTCTTCTCATAGACTTTGTCATGAACATTATCACGAGAGAACTTAGGAATAAAAAACTTTAAATTTGCCATAGATAAACAGGCCTGCGCTTGTGGCTTCCACAGTGGTTTCTTTGATAGGACCCAAAAGGAATAACAACAAAAGAAGAAGAATGTAGTTAGAGGGCTGAGAGGTCGCTCAGTGTTTAGAGCACTGGCTGCTCTTCCAGAGGTCATGGGTTCAAATCCCAACACCCACACAGGGACTCAGAACCATCTGTAACTCCAGTTCTAGGGGATCCAATACCTTCTTCCAGTTTCCATGGGCACCAGGCATGCATATGGTGCATATTCATATCTGCAAAGTCAAACAGTCATACACATGAGATAAATAAATCTCATAATTATTACTAGTATAGTACTTACCTTGTTCTTACCTCTAAACTGAGAAGTATTTTTAAATTGTGGCAAATTTTCCATATCTCAATATAGTCTCATCCTTTTTTTTTTTTTTTTGGTTTTTCGAGACAGGGTTTCTCTGAATATCTCTGGCTGTCCTGGACTCGCTTTGTAGACCAGGCTGGCCTCGAACTCACAAAGATCCGCCTGCCTCTGCCTCCCAAGTGCTGGGATTAAAGGCGTGCGCCACCACCGCCCGGCTCCTTTTTTTTTTTTTAATGGTTCCTCTGTGACAATATGATGCACTTTAATCAAGGGAGAAGGGACACACCATAGAGGCCACCAGGTCCCACCCACTCTCTGCTAGTTGAAATCTGACTGTCCAGAAGCTTGGCCACAGCTCAGTGGGAGAGCACATGTTTGAGTAACCAGAAGGGAGAGGAAATAGCATTTTTGTAATGTTTCTGAAAATCCTTGTGCTTTTAACAATCATGTGCTCTGGACTTGCTACCTTGCTTTGGTGCTAATCACAAACTTATAGTGAGTATAAATTGGGACACAATAAAATGGTCTTGGTTTTCGAGTTTCTTGATTTTTCCCTGAAGTCTAGAAAGCACACTCATGTTGATACATTTAATCCAGTTTATGTCTACAACCACTTAACACAAGATAACGCTATTCCGTATATTGTGTCAGACAGATGGCACCCAGCCCGACCTAGTTACCTTAGAGAATGGACAGGACCAGCAGTGTACAGTCTGTTTTTTGTACTGTAGCACTCTTCCTGGGTATAGCAAGAAACACAAAAAAGATACTGTAATTAGACAAGTAGGAAAACCAGTTAGACCTACTTCGAGCATCATCATAAATCTAGAGGGCAGAACACGTACGCGCCACCTGGTGATTGATGAGTTGAACCTTTATTCATTCATTTGACAAATGCTTCTTAAGTGGCAGCCATGCACCAGGACAGCTGGGCCCTGGGTACATCGCAGAAGCTGAACTGATGTGTGCATGAGACGCCAGAGGCGTGACTCAGTCAGGAGCTACATAAATGCTTTCTGTCCGGAGCAAGATTTCTGTCTGATGGGATGGCTGGGTTTGAGGCTGTGGGAGGAGACGCTGCAGTCTGGAGCTCAGCTCTGCTCTTTGGGATTTTCAACGTCTCTTGCGAAGCCACGGCTCATTGCCATTTCCAGCGAACAGGTTCTCTTGGTTCACTTTTTGACTTGATTTGTAATCCAGCCCTTTTATTTTTCTTTCTCCCTCCATGCCCCTGCCCCAAATAGGTGTGTTGTTTGCTTGCATAGCCTTCTTAGAAACGCTCGGTGGGGTCGCCTCATCCTCTGCATATAATGGAATTTATTCAGCCACTGTTGCTTGGTACCCTGGCTTCATCTTCCTGCTGTCTGCTGGCCTCCTCGTCATCCCAGCCATCAGTCTATGGTACGGACTTCTCATCCCTTTATCAAAAGGCAGGTGGGTTAAGTGATTCTTCCAACCCTGCCAGGAAAATAACACAGGTTCTTGACATTTTGCCTCGGGGGATGTTTTCCTTAAGACTAGTTGGTCACGAATACACCTGTCAATAATTTGAGAACTTAAGATGAGACAGTGTCATTGGCTGTTGAGAACTAGGGATAAGTGTCCCTGAGTCACAGACATAGACAAGTCCTTTTATGGGGACTCTAAGAGTAGATGGCATAACAAATTAGTATCTTGGGGGTGTATGAGAGAAAACTCAAGTTTATTTTACTAATTTTAGAACACTATACATAATGAATCAATGGGGTTCAAGATGCCAGGATATACCTGTTACATAGAACTTATAGAATTCATTTAGTAATTTATTTTTATTTACATACATTGGTGTTCTGACTGCATGTATGACTGTGTGAGGGTGTTGGATCCTCTGGAACTGGACTTACAGTTGTGAGCTGCCATGTGGGTGCTGGGAATTGAACCCAGATTCTCTGGAAGAGCAGCCAAGTGCTCTTAACCACTGAGTCATCTCTTCAGCTCCATTGTAGAATTTATGAAAAGCCATGTAGGGAAGACAGAATCTTGGTGAATTATGTATCTGTTAACCCGCTCCAAAAGGGTCTTTGTTTTTGTAGCGCCGTAAAGTGCATTGGCTGGGAAGAGGTAAGCTACATGCTGCTCATCCAGGAAGAGCCCGGGGAACACACATCACATTGAAGACAGTCAGCAGCAGTGCACAGGTCCTGTGCACGACACTTAAAGAATAGAACTCTGCAATCAGAATTCCATTAGCCATCCTGGTCCCAAGGCCCTGCCTCCTGAACCGAGAGAGCTGTGAGGCAGCCTTGGGCTTTGTTGCTTTTGGGGCCACCCACCACAGTCTTCTTCAGTGCAGGAAGAACAAGGCCCAGCACCCTCCTCGATTTTCCGTGGATCAGAGAAACACAGTGGACAGTGGAGGAGGGCTTGGGAAACCTCAACAAGACTTGAATCAATATCCTCACTGACGTGCTCGGGTCTCTCGTGGAAGCCGAGGAGCCCTGACCTTTGTCTGTCTGTCTGCATAATGGGCTTCTGACCTCTCAGGGATTCTGGAATATAATGAGGAAATTTTATGCTGAATAATCACTGGTATGAAAATAATGTTCTAGGCTTTTATAGTCCTTCCGGTACCTGACTGATGCTAATGCTACAAGAGCCCGCCAAGGCTCTCCCAATGCACAGTCCTTGAAGATTTTTCACTTTTCCTAATAATTTTCCCTCAGTGACAAGCCTGATAATGTTTTTATATGGAATAGGAATGGGAAAAAATTCCAGTCACAAATAAAATTGGCTTAAATCTTAAAACTGAGCTGACAGTTCTCTGTGGTATAAAGCCACTCATACCTTACAGCCTGCTTTTACTCCCTGGCTGGACGGAAGGCTATCATGGCACACAAACCCTGGCCAGGTTTCCCACCTGGGGTCTTTCTCACCTTCCCCTCTCTTGGCCTCCATGCTCTGCTGAGGAGGGTGTTTCTAAAATAAGATCTTATCTTTTCCAGCTAGAATCCTTCAGCAATGTGGCTCATAGGCAAGCATGTGACCACATCCTGATCCTGCCCCACCCTATGTCACAACACATTACACCCTTAGATCCACCCTCATACCCCAAATGCCACTTCCTTTAAAAATTTTTAAGTTTGATTCATTCATCCTTCCTCTCATGTTTCATTAAAACTACATGTCTCAGCCAAAACACTGCTTTCCTTTTGTGGTCAGGGTTCTTGACCTGCGCACACCTCATCCCCAGTCACTGTGGGGCTTCCACCACCCTTTATAAGAACAAGAAATCCACAAGGCATTTCCCAATGTACTTTTTAAAAGATTTTTTAAGTATAAGAATTTGACTCCATGATGTACCATATGCATGCAGTGCCTACAGAGGCTAGAAGGTGCTAGACCCCCGGGAGCTGGAGTTACAGACGGTTGTGAGCTGCCACATGGGTGCTGGGAACTGAACCCAGGTCCCAAGAGCAGCCAGTGCTCTAACCACTGATCCATCTCTCTGGTCCCAGACTATTTGTTTTCCTCCTGACAGGTCTTCCTGAAGACAGGAACAGTCTTTGCTCATTGCATGCTCATTAAATCTTTGCAGGACTAAATCTGATGACAGTTTCTTTGTAAGAACTGTTTAAATGGTTTATGAAGTAACCACTCCCCGTGGTTAAAAGTTTTTAAAGTTAGCCCATGGACACCTTGGTTTTTTGAGAATGGGTCTTTCTTTGGTCTGGGCCTCTCCAAGGAGCCTGGGCTAGCTTGCATCACCCACCAGAGTTGGGATTCCAAGTCACACCAGCAGAGGTGGCTTTTTAGATGGGTTCTGAGAGGCTGAACTCATGGCTTCTTGTCTGCAAGGCAAGCAGTTACCTAGCTGTCTCCCCAGCCCTCAGCCCCTTAACATATTTCTAACTTTTCAGATGTAATGATGCTGGTGCTGTGGCTTTTCTATAATCTGGGGTGGGGGGGGAACACTTATGGTTTACAAAATCCATTCCCTATCAACAGTCTGTATTCTTAGTAACCCTGTAAAATGGATCTTCGTTTTCCACATGTGACAGACAGGAAGGTCAGTCTCAGAGATATTTGGCTGGACTGTGGTCATTCTGCAACAGCAGTATATGCAGACAGACTGGACACTAGGAAGGGTCTCCACTGCAAACTCATGTCCAAAAGCAAGAACTGCACAATGCACAGTGGAGTGCCTACCCAAACCACACCAGCGGGGATGGGCATGTGTGCTGAGTGGCAGAGCTCTTACCTGCCAGATGGTTGGCCCCGTGTTTGATCCCAAAACCACAAAGCAAGCAGGCAAGCATGCATCCTACCTGTGCTAACCTGAACAGCCTACAGTGTCTGCTGCTTTAGAAACGGGGGGGGGGGGGGGCCTGATCCAGCGTAGGGCCAGCTGATGGCTTCTTGGCACAAGCCTACTTTGACATGTGATGTTTTGAGGAATTCAGCTGCTAGCCCAGGGTCAAAACTGATCACGAGTGAGTACAGCCACCACCAATGTGCCTGTCTGAAGAGGGCGCTAAATATGATGAAGGCTAGAGAGAAGTTGATGGGATGAGGCTCTACTAGGGGGTGAAGTTCTGAGTTGGAGTGGGGGTGTTAATGGAGCAGGGAAATAGGAGAGGGTAATGGGGAGAAAGGTGAATGTTTTCTCCTGTATATGAACTCTAGATTTATATGTGAAAAAGATGAACTAACTGAAGGTAGGCAGGGAGAGGAGGCAAGACAGGTACGTGAAGGACCCAGCAAAGTACACTGAGGCGCTGTATCAAATGTCATGTATCAGGCCAACGACACTGTGTTGAATGATGAAGCCTAGTGTGTGTTAATACATAAACAATACTAACTTTCCAGGGGCTGAAGAGAGGGCTCAACAGTGTAGTCATACCTTTTTAGTTATTTTATTAGGTTCCAACCTCCCAACACCAAGTAAGAAAGAAGGATTAGAGGGGAAAGGGGGTATAGACTCCTGCTGATTAGGCATGTTGAGTTTCTTGGGGCGGGGTCCACTCTTCGTTGGCAGAATGTCTCCAAACAGCAATCCAGCAAAGCAAATGGATCGTAAGAGGCAGCAACAGGGCAGCAGCCGCTGCCACAGGCCCTCCCGGGGCTTTCCCGTTCATATCCTCTCCAGAGTCCCCAGAATTAAACTATCTTTGGCTGGTAAAAATCACACCCCTGCTAGGGCACAAGACATAGTTAATGGCTGTGGGCTGAGACAGCCCCATATCCCACATCTGGGATTAAAACAAAAATATACTCACATAATATAACTGGGCTTTTAAAGAAACCATAACTCTCATTACATAGGAAGAGGACCTGGGCTCAATTCCCAGCTCCCTATGTAACCATCTGTTACTTGGTGCAGAGGATTCTGTGCCCTCCTCGGGCACTGTACACACATGATGCACATACATATACAGGTAAACACTCATACATATCTTTTAAAAAATTATAGGGCTAACTTTTTTTTTTTTTAAAGATTTATTATGTATACAGTGTTCTGTCTGCAGGTATATCTGCAGGCCAGAAGAGGGCACCAGATTTCATTATGGATGGTTGTGAGCCACCATGTGGTTGCTGGGAATTGAACTCATGACCTCTGGAAGAGCAGCCAGTGCTCTTAACCGCTGAGCCATCTCTCCAGCCCGTATAGGGCTAACTTTTTTTTTTTTTTTTTTTGGTTTTTCGAGACAGGGTTTCTCTGAATATCTCTAGCTGTCCTGGACTCGCTTTGTAGACCAGGCTGGCCTCGAACTCACAAAGATCCACCTGCCTCTGCCTCCCAAGTGCTGGGATTAAAGGTGTGCGCCACCACCGCCCGGCTAGGGCTAACTTTTAAAGAAAGCTGTCATCTAATATCCACATGACAACCTGATTATTTAAATAAATAATATTAAGGCAGGACTGTCTGGGCAGCTCAGAAATGAAAGGAAGAAAATGATCCTTTGGTTCAGTAGTATAGAAAAGGGTGGGCTCACAGCTCCTGAAATGTTTTTGTCACTGGAGAGGATCGTTTCCAAAGCATACCGTACGACCTTCATGTCCTTTCTTCTCGCTCTTCATCCATGTCTCTACAGTATCATTTTAGCTCAATGGCTTGTTGGTGTGGTCAAAGTCCAAAAGCATTAATGTCTTGCCTTGGGACCCAGTCACAAGATTTTATTACAGGATACTGCAGCAACTGCTTAGGCTTAGTATCAGCTATTGTGGTTAACCTTTGACCTTGCCTAACTTACAAATTATAAGCATATGTTTGGGGTAAACAGTATGTAAGGGTTAGGTAATATCCGCGGTCTCAGACATCCACTAGAGGTCCTGGAATGGGTCTCCACAGACCAAGGGGCTTAAGTATCACTAAATTATGAACTTGGTAACAAGGGTAGGTGGCCTTGGGTTCAGTGCTCTGAAGAAATGCGTGTGTATGAGAACTGCGAAATAAGAGTGGAAAGGGTAGGGGGACGGACAGGAGATGGGGAAGGACGGAGGGAGAAGGGGACTCCCCTGCTTTTATGCTCTGGATATCTGAGTCCAGAAGACCCATAATGGGCTCTTGCAATCTTTAGAAACTAACCCAGGGCTGGCAACATGGCTCCTCAGATATGGTGCTGGCCACCAAGACCAACAACCTGAGTTCAACCCCCAGGACTGAAATGAAAGGGGAGAACTGACTCCTACAGGCTGTTCTCTGACCTCCTCATAGGTGCTGCCCTGTACACACACAATGAACATTAATAAATTAAAAAATATTTTATTGAGAGCTTCATACAGTGTGTTCTGATCAAATCCAACACCCTGAAAATCCATGCCTGACTGTCCCCCCTCCCTCCCTATCCAACCAACTTCAGTTTTTGTTTTCCAATTCTTGAGCCCACCTTGTGCTGCCCAGCTACTCCTGGGGGAGAGGCTGCCCTAGAGGGTGGTGGCCTGAGCCTAGTGGGGATCACACTTTTAAAGAAAACTGAATCCATAGGGCGTGGTGGTGCACGCCTTTAATCCCAGCACTTGCTGGGCAGAGGCAGGCAGATCTCTGTGAGTTCAAGGCCATCCTGGTTTAGAGTTGAGTTCCAGGACAGCCAGGGCTGTTAGAGAAACCCTGTCTCAAAAAAAACCTAAAAAAAAGAAAACTGAATCCTTCTCCCAGCACCTATCAAATGCCAACAGCTCCTGAGCTAAGGGGGGGATTTCATGCCCACACCCTACATCCACGCTAGGATTTTGGCTTACACAGGCCTGAGCATGCTACGGAGTACCTACATGCAATTGCCCTGTTGTGTCTAGAAGCAGGTTCTCTGAAGTTTCTAGAGGTGGTTGGCACGATCCCCAGTAAATAAACACTAAAAGTGGGGGGGGGGGGGCACTACACAGCCACCACACAGGGACTGATGAAAGGCAGTAGGTCTGTTTGTATTTCCAGAGGCAGGAGTGGACACGGGTGCATGCTGAATGGGAAATGTAGTGTGCCAAATTCCCAGTTCATGTTAAAACCCAATTCCTCACTGCACCCCAATTCTATATGCTTCTCCCTCATCCTTAGTGTTATGAATTTTAATCAAATACTGTTATGGTGATCAAAGCTTGGAGGCCTCCCTCCCCCAACCTCAATCCCCTGAGGGAAAGGAGCAGAGAGTACCTATTTCCTGACACGCCATGGAAATCCCTCAAGAGGACTGATGCTCCCAGCCTCTTCCATATATATCCCTTGCCCTCTGTATGCCAGTCTTCTGCGTGGCTGTTCATCTGTCCAGGAGGGTATTCTTTTAAGCAAATGGCTGTCTCCCCTGGTTCTGAGCTGTGCTTGCAAATCACTTAACCTGAGGGGGGCACATGAAACCATTTGTAACCAGTCTGTCATCAGCACAACACTTCACAATGGACTGAAGTCTGAATCAGGGGCAGTGCTGTAGACAGAGCCCTTACCTGACCCTAACTCCTTGCTGACATTCAAAACAGAGTGGGTTTACAGGACAGCCTGTCATGTCTGCTGGAGAATTGCTTGGTTGGGAGTACTGAGTGAGCACACAGAGCCCGTTTCCATCAGATCTGGAATCTCCCTAAAAAGGGCCTTGAACATGAAGATTGAAAACTCAGCAGTAGAACGGATGCAAGGCAAGCATTAAAGCATCCTCCAGCAGATTCAGAGCACCCCAGAGGACAGACACAGAGGGGCTTGCAAATGTTAAGGGACCCAGCTAATTTCTCAACTCCAGACAAGTACCATGGAGTCCAGACTGGGAACAGCCAATGCGCTTCTCGGCTTTAGACTGCTCGTTGGTAGCTCTCCTGAGACACACACACAGGGTGCTGCTATTTTAATAGAAATGATGAGTCTTAAAATGCACAAAGGTGGCATGGCACAGGCCTGGAACCCCAGCACTCTGGAGGTTGAGGCAAGAGGACTGATAGTTCAAGGACAACCTGGACTACATAGCAAGACCGTCTTACTATCCAAAAACAAGGGGCTGGAGAGGTAGCTCAGTGGTTAAGAGCACTGGTTGCTCTTGCAGAGGACCCAGGCTCGGTTCTCAGCACCTACAAGGCGGCTCACAACTGTCTGTAACATTGGTTCCAAGGGATCTGACGCCCTCTTCGGACTTCTGTAGGCACCAGGCAAGTGCACAGTGCAGACACATGCATGCAGGTAAACACTCACACACATAAAGTACTCTTTAAAAATAAAAAACAAAATTCATGGTGTCATTTCACCACAAATTAACGTCCCATGTGCTGTGCATGATCAGCTACCTTCTGCATTCTACCCACTGAAGACAGTAGCAGCCCAGGTCAAAAGCTGACACCCACAATATCTGCAGATACTGCCGAGTGCTTCGGGTCAGTAACTCAGCCAGCTAATAAAGGTGTTCTGAAAAGGGCAATAATTGAAGTACTTCAGAACTAGTAGAAAATGACCCATTTACCAGTGTTCTGAAAACCTTTAGATTTTTGTTTTGTTTAGACAGGATTTCTCTGTGTAGCCCTGGATGCTGTGGAACTCAATCAGTAGACCCAGGCTGGCCTCAAACTCAGAGTTCCGCCTGCTTCTGCCTCCCGAGTTCTGGAATTAAAGGCCTGCGTCACCACCACCCAGCTACAACTCTAGTTTTTCTAGAACAGGTCCATAAGCAGTATGTTTAAGGGCCATCATGTTGAAAAAAAAATTTTTTTTGTTTTTTCGAGACAGTGTTTCTCTGTGTAACAGCCCTAACTATCCTGGACTCACTCTGTAGACCAGGCTAGCCTTGAATTCACAGAGATCCACCTGCCTCTGCTACCCAAGTGCTGGAACTAAAGGCATGCTGTACCATGCCTGGCTGAAAATGTATTTAAATAAAGTAGTATGGAATTGTTTATGGATGTATAATAGAAATACTCTAGTAACTTAAAAAACATTTCTGAACCTTGATATGTAACTTAAAAACAAGTGGCTTGTACTTTTCTTCAACAGAACACTGCTGGATAAACCCCAAAGTGAATCTATGAAGCACAACAGTTCAATCAACAGACCCTGATTACAGGGTCTAATTTCTCACATTAAAAAAAAAAAAAATTCATGCAACTTAAACTTTTCAGCTTGAAAGAATACTTGGCTGAACTGAGATGCGAGTACCATCCTACAGTGCAGAGCCAGGTCTCTGCACTCGGTCCTAGGTGCAGCCACCAAACCCACCACCACAAATGTGGCTCTGAGAGACTCCTGGGAACTCTGTAGCTCAAGCACCAACAAAGAGCCAGCGGTGATGATGTGATGATGCATGCATTTTGGAGGCAGAGGCAGGCGGATGGATCCCTGTGAGTTCGAGCCCAGCCTTGTCTACATAGTTGAGTTCCAGGACAACTAGATAACAGAATGACTCTGTCTGAAACCAAAACCAGCCAAACAAACAAAAAAACCCACAAAACCCCAAAAAACTCTGCCCCCCCCCAAAAAAACCCCAAATGATGGATATTTAAAATAAAGTTTATAGGAAGAGGAGAAAGGCTGTACTGGAAGCAATGCCGTTTGTAACATTTACAAGAAACACATTTTTAAGAGGTTGGCTTTGCTGAATCCTCAGGGTTAGAAACCACCTCTAGGCTTTCATCCGACTCACAACCCAAAACTAAAGACCCAAACACCTGCATATGACTAAGCCATCTATAGTCAGTACTTTAATGCTGTGCACATCCATCAGACTGCAACAGAGGCAGCCACGAAGAGCACGCCTGGGTTTCCTGCACCACGCTGTGGGTCACAGCAAGCCCAACTTATATTCCACCATCACGTGTGGCTCGCCCATCAGTTCACTCTGTGACGGATCTGCAAAGAAACAAACAGGCAATGTCACTGGATGTTCAGACACGGATGGTGAATTCGGAGGTCATCATAGCAGATCCTGCATCAGTCCCAGTCAACCAGTGTGACGGTGGGTGGGGAGCTGACTGCCAAGGGGGTGGGCGTGACACAATTCTGTATTTTGCTTGAAGGGACTCAACTTACAAAGAACAGAATTGTCCACCTAAAAATTGATATGTCCAATACCATGTCAAACACATCGAAATACAGGTGACTTAAAAAGAAAAATATCAGGGGCTGGAGAGATGGCTCAGTTGTTAAAAGCAGTTGTTTCTCTTCCAGAGGACTTGGGGTCAATTCCAGCACCCACATGGCAGCTCACAACTGTCTGTAATTCCAGTTGCAGGGAATCTGACACCCTCATACAGACAAACATGCAGGCAAAACACCAATGCACATAAAAATAAATAAATCTTTAAGAAAAGATTTATTTCCCCAAGGTTCTGAGGCTTCCATTGTTTCTCACCTGAGATCAATCTAAAGTTGCAAAAACATCTTATCTTTCCTATTTTTTGTTCCATCACATACACAACAAACAGACATCTGAATTCTGAAGCAAGAACAGCTTAAAAACCACTACCCCGCATTTACAGACTGGGATCGCTGTACTGGGCTGTGGGGACACATCCTAGCAACAGGAGCTTCCAGGACCAGTCTCTGCCCTCTCAGCACTACTGCGCCCAAACAGTACAGCCTGCACCAATAAAAAAAAAAAAAACAAACTAAGGAATGAGGGAGCAAAGTGGGCTCAAGGAAGCATTCAGAATCTGCTGAAGTCTGTGACCACAGACTACGCTCAGTAGTTGACTTTCTTTCAGGGCTCTGCCTCTCTTAAGAGCGCGTCATCACGCTCGCCAAAACAGGAAGCACATAGCAAGGTGGCATCAGCCCACACGTTAGGAGATGTGTGCTGAGCTCCCAGGACATACAGAGGACAAGCTTTCCTCAACCCCAGTCACTCCCAGTGCATGAACTGAGAGTCGGAGAACTTAAGGACTGTAAGTAAGTAAGTAAGTAAGTAAGGGAGAGCACTTGAAAAGGCCAGGGTAGGTGCTGACAAAACGTGCAAAACCGAGTCAGCCAGCGCTGCCTGAGACCACACTGCCGTCTGGTCAGCCAAAGCTCCCTGAGGCCAAGCTGCCGTCTGGTCAGCCAGCGCTGCCTGAGACCACACTGCCGTCTGGTCAGCCAGCGCTGCCTGAGACCACACTGCTGTCTGGTCAGCCAGCGCTGCCTGAGACCACGTTGCCGTCTGGTCAGCCAGCGCTGCCTGAGACCACACTGCCGTCTGGTCAGCCAGAG
>CAJQZJ010032578.1:1700428-1731974 GCA_907164525.1 Lophiomys imhausi | reverse complement strand
TGGTCAGCCAGCGCTCCCTGAGACCACGCTGCCGTCTGGTCAGCCAGAGCTCCCTGAGACCACGCTGCTGTCTGGTCAGCCAGCGCTCCCTGAGGCCAAGCTGCCGTCTGGTCAGCCAGCGCTCCCTGAGGTCAAGCTGCCGTCTGGTCAGCAAGCGCTCCCTGAGGCCAAGCTGCCGTCTGGTCAGCCAGCGCTCCCTGAGGCCAAGCTGCCATCTGGTCAACAGGCAGAGGGGTGGTGAGTGTGCAGGTCACTCACTGAGGAACAAGAAGACGTCCAGGAGGGGTTATGCCATTAATTAGTGCAACCCAGGTAAGAGACACCAGGGTTGCTTCGGGTAGCCGTGGTAGTCTCCGCTACACCATCTATACACACACAGCTCCCAACCGAGGGGTGCCACCACAGGAGCACTTCAGCAGTCTCAATGTGGCAGACATCGGCTCCACAACAGGGGAACTTTGCGGCCAATTTCTACCTCAGAGAGATGCAGAGAATGAACACAAAAGAGACAACGGTCTCAATCAAGCTCATTTCATGATCTTCCCAGACATGAAGTGATACCGGATCAGCTCTGCCGAAGATCAATCACTAAGGGGTTCTGCATGCATTCTGGGTGTACATCCGATGTCTGTGTGTGGTCTGCAAGCACTGCTTTACCGGGCCATCTGGCTTTGCAACCTCCCCTTGCTCCATGCAGTATCTTACCCGCTCCCACTGCTCTAAGAGCCAGATTCACACACGGAATCTAGAAGCAAGCACCATTAAGGCACACTGCTGCGTCTACACCAACAGTTCAGACAATGAATGGCCTTTGAACTCAACAAAGGGAACGAAAGAGTCCATGATGGCTACACAAGAGTTCTTCTGCTTGCCGAGACAAGGCCCACAGCTCGAAGCTTCAAGGCCTGACATGAGGAGCCAGCCCTAGACATAGAGTCCCTTCCGGGAAAAAACCCACACCCAATACACAAGCAGCACCTGACCCTTTCTCTTGGCACTGCAGGAAGTGTAGTTCAGGGACCAACAGATCGCAGACACCTGGACATCTGCCATCAAGTCTCCCGTCTCTCCCTCCCTCCATCCATAAACCTCAAGCAGGATGTCAGCTTGCTCGTAGGCACTATCCCTCCCAGCTCTTAGCCGTCAGACCCGAGTCTACCGTTTCTCCACCTCAGACAGTCTTCCCTCTAATTTTAACTGAGGAATCAGAGCCGGGGGCACTGCACCCTCCCAACCCAACTTCACTCTCATTCCTAGAATTTATCCAAGTCCACCATTTCCGGTTTAACACTCACCTCCCCTATCTGAAAGCAGATCCAAGGTTCACTGTTTCGTATGCAGGGCCTCACCAGCTCCCTAATATGTGACTGACTTAATACTCAAAAGCCCCTTGCCTCTTTACATAAAGTACAGAAGATTTTGATATGAGTCAGCTGTGTAACTTAGTAACTTTTATTTGAAGCTAAGAATGGATGGACTGGACTACCCTCGTGGCAGTCTCAACGTGCTCAGGAATCCTGGGTTTTCCAGCATTCCTAAAGTCGCCTCGGGACAGCGGCTCACTGGACTTCTGCTATGCCCTCCACCGAGCACCAGTGGCATAAACTGGGCAGCTCTGCTGGGACTGGACGCAGGGGCTGCTGTGCGCACGGCCCTGACTCAGGCTACCCATCACAGCCACACCAGCATTCCTGGGAGGACTTGGTGAAGCACTGCACGGCAGGCTCTTCATCCTCCTCACTGCCCTTCTTAGCACACAGATCACTGGACTGGAGCACGGTGAGGGGGTATGATTTAAGTTTTAAAGAAAAAATTTTTTTTGTTTTTTTTCCAGACAGGGTTTCTCTGTGTAACAGCTCTGGCTGGCCTTGAACTCAGCAGACATCCTCCTGAGTGCTGGGACTAAAGGCATGCGCCACCACATCTGGCTTTTAAAGAAAGTTTTTATTCAAGTGTTCTGTCATCTGAAAACCAGTCCCACAGATGCTGTGATCGTGAGGCACACACCACGGACAAACTGCCAATGAATGGAACTGACATCAGCCTTAAACCGCAGGGCACGAAAACACGTGACTGTCAAACGAGCCGCCATGACTTTCAAAGCCATACCGTGAGATCTTATCTTAGGGCTGTGACTCCCTGATCTCCCCAGGACAGACTCTGTTGGCTATTGCTAGATATGCAATACTATCTCCTTGTATAGTTCAGGGCTGTGTGTCACTCACCGTTAAGGATATCCTCAAAACCAATGGTCTCATCGTTGCCCCTCAAGATATCCAGTGAGAGGTTTGAGCTCGGAAGGAATGGGAGACGCTGAACCTTGAGGAGAAAAGAAAAGGCAACTTTAGAAAAGCCAAGGGGAAATGGGAGGCAGAGGCAGGCGGATCTTTGTGAGTTCGAGGCCAGCCTGGTCTACAAAGCGAGTCCAGGACAGCCAGAGCTGTTAAACAGAGAAACCCTGTCTCGAAAAACCAAAAAAAAAAAAAAGAAAAGCCAAGGGGAAAGCAGACTATCTGCCACAATTCCGTGCTCTTCACTCTGCATTTAGAAAATTGTGAAACTAAGTAAAGCTACTGCTACCTAGCCAGTGGGAAAGACTAACTCACATTTTAGGTACAGACCAAGTTTTAAAGAGGGTTGGCTCTGGAACAGTAACTTTTACTAACTTAATAACCTCTCATGTCTGCCTATGTTTACTACCACTAAGTAACCCATGTCTGCCTGTATTTACTACCGCTAACTAACCCATGTCTACATGTGTTCAGTATTACTAACCCATGACTGCCTGTGTTTACTACCACTAACTAACCCATGTCTACACGTATTCAGTATTACTAACTAACCCATGTCTGCCTGTGTTTACTACCACTAACTAACCCATGTCTACATGTGTTCACTATTACTAACTAACCCATGTCTGCCTGTGTTTACTACCACTAACTAACCCATGTCTACACGTGTTCACTATTATTAGGTTTGCTTGTGTTTGGGAAAACTGTAGCACATGTCATGTGATAAAAAACGGGCTCCCAGAGCCTGACCCCATGTGCACCCACTCCAGCACAGGAGGACAACATGTCCAAGGAATACCAGGCGGGTGGTGAGCGAGCATGAGTCACTCTACTCGGCGAAGGACAGTTGGTGCTGTGCACTGCTTAGCACAAAAGTAAAAGGTAACCTTCTCAAAGGCAGCGGAGACCAACAATGCAGGTAGGAGGCCTTTAAAACCAGTGTCACTGTAGCCTAGGTGGCCTCTTTTGTCATGCGCTAGGCAGGTGTGGACTGGTAATGCTGGGGGTGGCAGTGCAAGCTGGGCAGACAGAACAAAAGCCTCTACATTCACTATCTACCACTGACCCAGTCCCACAGGGCTTTCTGCACGTCACCCACCCAAAAGACGAGACACGGACAGGGCGTGCTGACTGCGCACAGCGGCCACTGCCACTCAACGCAATCAAGCTGGGTTTTCGGCCTTGTTGCAGATCATTTTATGCTTTACCGAGAGTACTAGGTGGTCAGCAAAGGAGCCTACAACCATCACCGGCAGAGGCAGTTATAGGGACATCTACCCTCCCTCCTCAGACACAAGATACTATTCTCACTTGCCAACAGCCTAGAATGTTACTTAGTCTTTACGATCAATGTGACAAGAATTTCTACAGCTGCCATAACCCTGAGCTGGTCTCACTGCTCTTCCATTCCACACCAACAAGGAATGGAGAGATGGCTCCGCAGGTTCTTCCAGGGAAAGCAGGCCAGATTCCCAGCTCCAATATGGAAGCTAAGAACAGCCTCTATATAACTCAGCTCCAAGGGGAGCCAGCCACTGCGATCCCTGCACACATGGTGTACAGACACATCTACAAACACCCGCACACATAAAATAAAACTAAATAAACCATAAACAACAAATGCGCTCCAGACTGTTACCCTGGAGTTTTGAGATTGGATGGTCAGCCCATACTCAGGCTCCAGCCAGTCTCATTTAAAGGCATTTTAGAGTTTTCTTCTTGCAAAGAAGATTTGCAAAAATCAATGGCATCCATAGCCCTAACTGCAAGACTCCAGTTAGCTAGGTTAGAGAAAGGAATCCAGAGTAGCAGAAAACAAATACATGAAAGCCCAAAGCGAGAAGCAGGAGGCCAACCCATCAGGCACTTGGGGTTTAACCGGAGGGCAAAGTGAGGAGCCCGACACAGTTTAGAGGCAGTGTGGATGGCGAGCAGGGGTTAGGAGGTAGCAGGGCGAGAATCAGGAAAGATCTGTAAGGACCAGACATCTGGGGTGGGGACGGACAAGGACCTGAGTGAGGCAGCCAAGGGTAAATCTCCAACATCGGCCTCAGGCAGGAGCCTATTCACCCACAAGGACGTGAGGGATAATGAGTTATTATTCTGCATGGCTCTCATGTGGAATCCAAGATGCCTGTGGGCCTTCCAACCAGTAGAACAGGTCAGGAGAATTCTGAGTCAACAGCATATGAGTAAAAAAGGGGACAGGTAGGAAACAGGGAGGGAAGAACAAAGAGAGGCACTAACAAAACTGGCGTCTCAGTTAACAGGCAAAAGGACCAGATAGCTGGGAGTGGGTTTCAGAGAGGGAGGGGAGACTGGCTGGAGGTCTACAAAGATCTCGGAGAAAACGGAAGGAGGTTGGCGTATCAAATACTACAGTGCTCAGGTAAAGGGGGTGAGAGGACTCCGCACTGCTCAGGAGCAAGCTCCCCCACATGCTGGGAGCCAGAAGACACTGGCTCAAAGGAACAGACAGGGAACAACGGCTTCCAGCAACTGAACCTGAACAAGCGGATGAGCAAAAAGAGGCGTGGTGGCACACACCTTTAAGTCCTGCATGCCGCGGGCACAGGCAGGCAGAACCCTGGCGTTCCAGGCCAGCAGGTAGAGATACATGGTGAAACCCTATACCAAAAGTAATTAATGAGTTAGGGATTGATACGATTTTAAAACGGGACGTGAATGTACGCAGCGGGTACTGGTGAGCCAAAGCAGGAAGGGAGAAAAGAAAGGTGTTGGCTGCAGATAGGGCTGCTGACCACAGGGAGCTGTTCCCCGAGGGAGCATGATATGGCGTCGGAACCCCGAACACGGGCAGGGGACAGTTCTCACGGGCAGAGGGACATCTGCACACAGCCATTCCTTAGCAATAGGCATACCCAGATGTACATGCGCTGTGGCCCACAGAGGGCCGAGAAACAGAAAGGCATGCTGTTCTCAGACACCACATCTACGACATGGTGAAGGCATTCTCCACGTAAACTTGTCTTCTATGAAGTAGAAGCCAGGCTCACATACTACAGAGGGAGGCGGATCAGGCTGTAAGGGAACACGGAAAGCAAAGTCTGAACAGCTAGTGGGAAAACACCAGCAACCATGGGAGAGACAGACCCACCTGGTGCACAGCCTTCAATTCCATCTGTAACTTCAGGGGAGCAAACAGACCCTGGATATTCCTCAGGGTGGAGAAGTTCATCTTGTCTTGGTTGAGCTGGAACTACAGAAGACAGATCAGCTCTAACCCAAATGCTTGTTACAATCAGACCAACGCTGACAATGCCAAGGGCCAGGAGTTAGCCTCCATATAACTGATATAAAGTGTATTTGCTAATTTCTTCTTGATAAACCTTTTAACACTTACGTCTATACCTCTCTGTGTGTGAGCACATGGTGTGTGTGTGTGTGTGTGCTCACGTACATGTGTGCCTGCATGCTGAGGCCAAAGGTAAATACCACGTCTCTTCCTCAATAGCTCCCCACCTTATTATTTGAGACAGGGTCTCTCACTGAACCTGGAGCGGAGTCAGCTAGGCCAGTGAGTGCCAGTCTCCATTTGCTGTCTCCCCTCCCGCACCCAGCAATGGCACCTCAGTGTCTGCAAATGTGGCTGTCTAATCACCAAGTGTCCACTCCTACTTCTATGTTTCTAGCAGAGGATAAAAAGAAACAGTTGCTAACATACTCACATTTTTTTCTGATAATTCAAGAGGATGACTGGGCAAAAGTTCATTCTTCACACTGGAAAACCTACAGGGAAGAGGCCAAATATTTAATGGGGTATCCCATACCATCTCCACCACAGCTCAAGGCTGTGCGTGTAACTACGGTACCTGGGGCATAGGGTGGTGCTCAGCCTGCGCTTTCCTAGCTAAAGATCATGGGCAGTGAACAGCCAGCTCTCCTAGGACTTCACCAGCACCCAAATATTCTTTTTAGGACCCCCAGAGATGTCTTCACCCCATGTCAGCAGAAAGCACCCTAAAAGAACACAACGACCTGTGTGTGCCCTCCTCCTGCCTCACCACCTTCCTAGGTCCTCATTTTTCTTTTTAATTAAATAACAAGACAGGAATGTTAAGTCTGCAGTGTTTGCATTAGCCTGACCCTGACCTCAGTGTCCTTCAGGGCCCTGAACTGCTCATATCATCACCTTCCCACGGTGCCAGGAGAGAAAAGCTCCTCGCCCACCTCTTTCTCTCTGACCCCATTTATCTGTGTTCCAAATTCCTCTGTTCCCATGTCCTTCTTTCTCTCCCTCTTTCTCTATGTTCCAGCTTCTTCATGGCTCTGCCTCCATTCCCTGCCCTAAACTCCTCCTTTATACCTCATACCAGAGAACAAAAACAAAATCAAGTAAATAATAATAAAATAAAACCAAACTGGAACAGGACAAAACAAACAGAAAAAAAAAAAAAGAGCCAAAGGGGTCTGGAGAGGTGGCTCAGAGGTTAAGAGCACTGGCTGTTCTTCCAAAGGTCCTGAGTTCAATTCCCAGCAACCACATGGTGGCTCACAGCAATCTACATTGAGATCTGCTGCCTGGGCATATATGTAGAGCAAATACTGTATACATAATAAACAAACAAATAAATAAATGTTTAAAGGAAAGAAAAAGAGCCAAAGGAAAAAAAGCACAAGAAATACAGTCACAGAGACACAACACAATTGCACACACATAGAAATCCCAAAAACACAAAAACCAGAAACCATAATATACAAGCAAAGACCTGTAACGTTAAAACAAACAAACAAACAAAAACACATACAAAGCATTCAGAAGCAAGCAAGCAAACTCTCCCAAGTTACCACTGAGCTTCATTTATGCTGGCTGTCTACGGCTGGTATAGGGCCTGAACTGAGGTGTTAGACCCCAATGAAGAAAACACATTTTTCCTTTGCAAGCGGTTGTAAAGTGGAGACATGGGGTCTGTGTCCACCCTGTCTCAGCTTTGGGACCCCATCTGACTTAGATCTGCACAAGCCATGTGCATGCTGCCACAGTCTCTGCGTTCATACCTGCATGGATCCTACTGTTTGGAAGGCCTTGTTTCCATAGAAACTGGCGTGTGCACGTGTAGTACACATGCAGGCCACAACCTGACATCAGGTGCTTCTCCTGCTGCTTCCACCTTCTATTTTGAGGCAGGGTCTCTCGCTTAACCCACAGGTCATCAACTGGCAAGGCTGGCCTGGCTTTTCCATGGCCGCTGGGGATGCAAACTCAAGCCGTGCTTGCCCAGTACAGTATCAGTCATCTTATCTGCTCTATCTAGTGTCTCCCAAAGAAATGTGAATCCTCCCAGCAGTCAGCAGCGTAAGGACACCAGTGCCTCTATGCTACGAGCAGTAGGAATCTTACTAAATCAAGGGCTAGGGTTGTATATCCCAGTAGTGGAGTGCTTGCCTCCCATTATATGACACCCTGGGTTCAATCCCAAGTACTAATCCTCTTACCAAAAAACCTGCAGAATCCCACCAATCATCCTACTGGGTAGCATGCACCACGGGGACACCCTCCTGCAAGCCTGCCTGACCTTACTCTGCTAAGATGAAAAGGAGCAGGTAAGCCTGTCCCTCTCCACACCATTGCTACAGACAAAATCAAAAATACATTTATAGTCTTTCAAAAAGAGTGCTTCCAAAAGAATCCACAAGAAGCAGTGAGGCACACCACAACTCCCCAACGTACCCTTTCCGGAGAAGATCATGACTCTCGAAAGGACCACTCGCCGAGAGCTCTGTAACTGGGATGCTGTCCTTCAGCTGCGACCCAAGGCCTCTGGCGTTCTACAACACAGAGCCAGCACACTAGTTAAAGGAGAGACGATAAGGGCTGTGCCCTTCCAGAACCCAGGATCTACACAGAGGGAGCCCTAAGTACTGTGGTAGCCAGCCCACAGGGTACAAGGTGTAACTGACCCTTGGAAGGTTGATGGTTGAACTGTTTAACACAGCGTAAAGGCGGACTGGGGACCACCAGTCCTTATGGACAGGTCTAAGAACAATGATAAAAGAAATGGAATGGAATGCCGATATGACACCTGGGGGAATGAGGTCATAGGAACTAAGAGAAAGAGGAAGGGGCTGGCTTCTAAAAGTAAAAATAAATGCAGCGGGCTGGAGAGATGGCTCAGAGGTTGAGAGCACTGGCTGTTCTTCCAAAGGTCCTGAGTTCAGTTCCCAGCAACCACATGGTGGCTCACAGCCATCTACATTGAGATCTGGTGCCAGGGGGCATATGTGTAGAGCAAATACTGTATACGTAAAAATGGATGGATAAATGTCTTAAAAAAAAAACAAAAAAAACAAAAAAAAATAAATAAAAAAATAAATGCAGCTAGTTAAGGCAGCCACCCTATATATGACATCACTAACTGCTCAGGTGCAAATAAATGCAAGCCCAAGAGTAACTTGGTTTGTAAGACTAGTCTAGACCCAACTATTCTGAGAAAGCAGCTTTTTGACAGATTTACTCCACCTGTGTGTTTTACTTGGCAGCTTGGCACAGGGGGATGTCACCAGCACCCCCTGGCTCTTGCTCGAGGCTCACCAATTTTCCAATTCTCCTTAGCAAAGTTTCCCTAAAGCACACCACCTCACCACCCAAACTGCTGAGGACCCCCTTCTATGCTTCATTAACATCTGAGAAGTAGGCTCCGGGGCCCTGAGTCTGCACTGTTCCCATTCTTTCACACAGGAAACCACGGTGGATCAGGAAGAGACTCTGCAACCTAGCGTGGACTGTCATCTACTTACTCTCTGACTGGCAGCCAAGCATAGACTTCCAAGACTAGACCGGTTCGATTATAGCTTTCCCAAAGCGAACTGACATCACTACCCTACATTCTCCTCCTGCGGCCTGCTTTACTGAAAAATGACAAAGAAAACTTTCTCTATTCACAAAGGAGGGACTCTGAACTCCAGTAGTGCCGTTTTCATCCTTCCAAAGTCCTCCTGTAAAATATTAGGACTCTTGAAGTCTCTAACACAGTATGAGATTTTTATCCGTAAGTCTACAAAAAGCTAAAAAACATTCACTCTCATTCCAGGGTGTTTCTCACACTCCTTTACAATGGTTAGCGGTATTTGCCAAAACAAGCTTTCTGGACGTGGGCAGACGGGCTGCAAGGAGTGCTCGGGTATCAGGTCTGTGCCGGGGTGACTCAGGGAGTCTGCTCAAAGAGAAACAGAAAGTGGAAGGCCAGAGGGAGAGCGCGCTTGCGCGCGGGGGTGGGGTCCAAGCACTAACCGTACGTACAAAACTGGAGCATCAACAGAGTTACCTGCACCCCAACACACGGCACGGGCAGAGATGTTTGTAAACCGAGGCTGAGTCGTATAAACGCAGCCTGAGGTCGTGGGCAGAGCTGGGGGGGGGGGATTGTAGGCTCCAGTCACCCGGAGGGAGGGCGCGTGGCGGTGGTGTTCCAACACCCACGCAAGGTTTGGCTTTCAGAGGTGCCCTGTGCGTCCGCCCCAGCTACCCGGGAAGGGCGCGCAGGCCTGGGAGGCCCCGGGGGACGAAGCGCGCGGTCCCTATGGCACCAGCAGTACCCGATAGCGCGCAGCTCGGGTCATGCCAACTCCCGGCACCCTTCAGGAGCGCGCAGCCCGGCTTAGCCCGGACCCAGACACCCGCTGGGGCCGCGCAGCCGTGATCGTGCCCGCTCCATGGACACCCGGCCGTTCGCCCTCACTCACCATCTTGGAAACAGCTCTGCGAAAGATTCCTAAGCCAGCAGGAGTCCGCCGGCCAAGCCGCTCACTTCCGTTTCCGGGGCCGAGACCCCCCCACATCCGCCGGAAGTGCGTCCGTCCGGCCAGGAAGGAAAGAGGGCGTGGGAGGAGCAGGGAGTCCCGCTGTGGCTGTGCTCCCACGCTTGCTCTCCCTGGGGAGCGAGGGCCAAGGGCGCAGCTAGGGTGTGCGTTGGAGCTGGGCTTGCGTGGACGGTTTTAGATGGGCATGTGTCTATGTGCAGACTTCCCACCGGCCATCCAGGGTCTCGGTGGTGGTTTGCATAATCAAATCACAAGTTCTGCCGGTAATTCAAAACTCGGACAAGATGAGACTTTTACCGTTATATATATGTCGTAGGTTCAGGGCTGGGTATGTGTAGAACCCAAAGAAAGGACAAGCTCCCTGGGACTAAATCCTCAGTAACATGCGGGTGTGAGAGTTTAAGTCAGTGACATCAGAGCTAATGCATATTAGGCTCTTAGAAGTATGCATCAGCATGGATCTACATGCTGTACACGAGTCATCTCTCTAAATCTTTCAATTAAACTTTAAAAAAATTAATTAAAATTTTTTTCTTTAAAATGTGTTTTGTTTGACTGTATGCGTGTGCATCATGTGTGTATCTGGTGCCCACACACTCTTTTACAGTGGTTAGAGATTTTGCCAACAAAGTCTGGGACTCCCTAGAACTGGAGTTGTGTAAGAAGCAGATGGTTGTGAGCCAACCTGTGCGTGCTGGGGACAGAACAGCAGCCCTCTCTAAGAGCAGCAGGTGCTCCTAACCACTGAGCCGTCTCCCAGTGCCCCTTGGCTCACATTTGGATATGTAAATTTTTAAAAAGTTTATCCAGATAGTTTCTCTGTGTAGCCTTGACTGTCCTGGACTCACTTTGTAGACCAGGCTGGTCTTGAACTCACAGAGATCCACCTTCCTCTGAGCACCACAACCACCACCACCTGACTGGCTAACATTTTGAGAGTGAGCTAAAGTAAGTCTAGCTGTGGTTACCAGAGAATGAGACAGCTGGTCACTTTGGTTCTGCAGTCAAAAGCAAAGAGATGAATGCTGTTGTTCCTCTTGCTTCTCTTTGGTACTCAATCTGGGATCTCAACCCATGGGATGGTGCCTCCCACATCAGGGCACATAATTTTTAGTTAAAACTGTGGTGATGACCTCACAGATATGGCCAGACTGTGTCTCCTCTCAAGTTGGCAATCAAGTTTAACTATACTTGGGGCTGGATGAGCTTAATGGCAACTAGCATGTGCTACAATTGCAGAAGACCCGGGTTCATTTCCCATCTCCCAGGTCAGGTGGCTCACAGCCACCTGTAACTCCAGTTCGAGAGGATCCGATGCCATCTCCTGGCCTCCACAGATACTGCACTCATGTGCACAGACACAAACACATAAATAAAAATCAATTTAAAAAGATTAACCATCACAGTACCAGTATTGCTTCGATCCCACGAACTCTTTCTTAAGCATTTACTACACTGCCTTTAAGATATCTACTTACATGTCTACCCTTCCAAGAAAATTCTAGCATCTCATATATAAGGAAATTCCTTTTCTCCTTTATAGTTCCATTGCCCAGTACTAAATGAAATGCTCAATGAATAGTCAGGACTGACTCTATTATCACTCAGTGTGTATAGTCAATAAACACTGAATGATGCCGGGCGGTGGTGGCGCACGCCTTTAATCCCAGCACTTGGGAGGCAGAGGCAGGTGGATCTTTGCAAGTTCGAGGCCAGCCTGGTCTACAAAGCGAGTCCAGGACAGCCAGAGCTGTTAAACAGAGAAACCCTGTCTCAAAAAACCAAAAAAAAAAAAAACACTGAATGATTATTTGTGCTTTTGAAGTAGGATTTCAGTAGCCCACACTGCCCACAAGCTCACTATGTACCTAAGCACGAGAATGTACTCTTAATCCTTCTGTCTCTGTCTCCTGAATCTAGGACTACAGGTGTGGGCCATGAGGCCCTAAGATGATTTCTTTTTTTTTTTTTTTTTTCGAGACAGGGTTTCTCTGTGTAACAGCTCTAGCTGTCCTGGACTCACTTTGTAGACCAGGCTGGCCTCGAACTCACAGTGATCCCCCTACCTCTGCCTCCCAAGCGCTGGGATTAAAGGCGTGTGCCGCCACTCCCAGCTGATGATTTCTTTTTTTTTTTTTTAACTGCAGTTATAGGGCTGGAGTCATGAATGACTCAGCAGTTAAGAGCACTAGCCACTCTTTCTCAGGACCTGGGTTCAGTTCCCAGCACCCACAACCATCTGTCACTCCAGCTCCAGGGGATCTGATGCCCTCTTGTGGCCTCTGTGGACACTGCAAGCATGGAGCACAGACGTAAATGCAGCCAAAACACCCAAACACAATTAAAAAAGTTTTTTAAAAATTATTTAAATGCTGAAGTTTCATGTGTCTCTTACTAGATTGAACTTATTGGGAAGGGAAAGATATTAATGAAACCCTCAAGCTCATATCTCAAGGTAAACCTTGGAAGAGACACATAAGGACTGCAGTACAGAATACTTGCCACCCAAATTATTCCATAACTTCAGAAACTCTACAGCCACGGTAGTGGCCATGGACAACAAATTCTTCAATGCCCCTTTTCTTTATTATTATTCTTTAGTTAGCACCCAAAGTACTGGGTTACACTGTGTCATCTTCAGAGTATACAGTTACACTTTGTTCGTATTTGTGCCCCTCCCCCAACCCCCAGGCTTCCCTGGCTTTCATAAGAAAGGTATCATCCTCCATCTATCTCACAAGAACCCACATAAACTCTTACCTCCAGCTACTCCATGTTATTGTATCCTCACACTTTACTTTCTGATTCTGGCTAGACATACCCCCTTTTTTCTCTCCCCCCTCAGTTCATTGTTTGCCCGGGCAGGTGTAATAATATCCTACCACCAGATGAGCCAGCTCTTCTCCTTTTGACCAGCAGCCTAATGATTCCTTAAGTCATGATGGCTTTATGTCAGGTTGGCAGAACACAGGACTACTTTATCATGTTGTATTTGGGAGATAATACAGTGTAGTATCTGGAACACGGCTCTGAGCTCAGGCTGGGTCTTTGGGCATATTTACTTTACATGTCTTTGTTTTCTCACCTCTAAAATTAGGCAATGGTGATACCTATCTCCCGCAGCTATTGGGTGCATGGAGAGCAGCCTGCACATCACATTACAGTGTTCTAAAAGCTAGCCTTCAGGAAGGAAGCTGCCAGCTTGATTTTTCTTAGATCTTGCAAAGTGTGTCTTCACCAATAAACACTTATTATCTAGTTCTGGTGGACAACCAAGAGGAACAGCAAGGACATGTACTGTTTTGAGAGCATCTGGAGCCTTCTTTTTTTATTGTTGTTTTTTGAGACAGGGCTTCTCTGTGTATCCTTGCTGTCCTGGACTCACTTGTTGACCAGGCTCACAGAGATCCACCTCCCTCTGCCTACTGAGTGCTGGGATCAAAGGGTGTGCCACCACGCCTGGCAATTACAGACAGCTGTGAACTGCCATGTGGGTGCTGGGATTAGAACCTGGGTCCTTTGGAAGAGCAGCCAGAGCTCTTAACCGCTGAGCCATCTCTCTACCCCTTGGCACCTCCTTTTTGAACAATGCATCAAAAGGAACCACACCTGGTACTGGGATTCTTTTTTTTTTTTAATGACCCATGGCTTCTAGGATTCTCCTTATCTAGCCATGCAGGGTATCTCCAAACTCTTTTTGTTGTTGTTAAAGCTTATACTTTTTAACTGACTTACAAGATAGTAAGTTTCCATGTGGCATTTTTTTTCATACAGCCTTTGTTTTGGCTAGCCCCCTACCCACCCCCTTTTCTCCTCCATCCTCCCACTTCATCCCTATCAAAACATTTCTGCCCCTGTATCTCCTGTCTGCTTTCATATTACCTGTGTTCTACCATCCCCAGCTCTTTAGGCATCCCCTCCCCAGTCACACCTATCTAGCTTCCAGGACTCTGCGAGTATTCTAAGTTAAACACAGAAATCTGAAAACTCACAACTAGGATCCACTGAGAGGGAACATGCGATTTTTGTCTTTCGGGGCCTGGGTTACCTCAACTCAGTATAATATTTTTGTAGCTCCATGCATTTGAAACTGCAGGTTTCATAATTTCGCTTTTCTCTGTGGCTGGATAAAATTCTGCTGTGCATATGTGCCGGGCTTTCACTGTCCTTTCAGCAGCTGATGGACATGGAGGTGGGTTGCATTTCCCAGCTACTGCAAGTAGCCCTGCAGTAAGCACTTACAAGCATGTGTCTCCAGAAGATAGAGTCTGTTGGGTTATTGCCCAGGAGTGGTATGGCTGGCTGCAATGGTGTTCTGTTTCTAGATGAAAGGGTTTTCATTTTACCTTTACTGATTTTATTTTATATTTATGAGTGTTTTTCTCACGTGTATGGATGCACACCATGTGCATGCCTCATACCCACAGAGTCCAGAGGAAGGCAATGGATCCCCTGGAACTGGAATTACAGATGGTTGTGAGATGCCGTGTGGGTGATGGGAGTCGAACCTGGGACCTGTCCAAGAACAAGGGCTCTTAACCACTGAGCCATCTCTCCAGTCTTTATTAGTAAATTTTTGAGGAATCTCCACCCTGATTTTTATAATGGCTGCACCAGTTTGCACTCACCAACAATAAATAAGGCGTTCCCATGTCCTGCCACCCTTTATTGTCATTTGTTTGTTTGATTGTTGATTGTTTGTTTGAGACAGGGTCTCACTATGTAGTCCTGGATGTCCTGGAACTCACTATGGAGACCCAGCTGACCTTAGGCTCACAGAGATCCACCTGCTTCTGCCTCCTGGGTGCTGGCATTAAAGGCGGGAGTCTCCACGCAGGACCTGCCATTTGTTTTCTTGAGCATAGCTGCTCTAAATGAGGTGAGATGGACTCGAAAGTAGTTTAGATTTCCATTCCCCTGGTGGTGGTGATGCTGAGAGCTTTTAAAAATGTTTATCGGTCGTTTCACTCCTTATTTTGAGAGTCCTCTGTTCAGGTCTATAGATATTTTTTAATAGTTTATTTTTCTTTGTGTGCATTAGTGCACACTTGCATGTGTGTCTAAGTGAGGGCGTCAGATCCCCTGGGACTGGAGTTACAGAGAGTTGTGAGTCACCATGTGGGTGGTGGGAACTGAACCCAGGTCCCCTGGAAGAGCAGCCAGTGCTCTAACCACTCCAGCCCATATACATCTTTTTGTTTTTTAAAATATCAAAATGTTAATTAAACTGTTTGCCAACTTTATACTTCAGCAGACTCAGTTCCTGCAGCTCCACATTTGTCCTGATTGGTCTCATTCAATCTTTACATTTTTTTTCATCTGTCCACTATTGAATTGGATCATTGTGACTTCATTCTAATTCTTCAGAATCATTACTGTCATGACCTATGACAGTAATATACATATATATATACACACACATGCATACTCATATATATACATATATATACACACACATACACACAAACACATGCATACTCATATATATACATATAAACACACACATACACACAAACACATGCATACTCATATATATACATATATATATATACACACACATACACACAAAGACATGCATACTCATATATATACATATATATATACACATACACACAAACACATGCATACTCATATACATATATATATATATAGTTTTTGAGACAATTTCTCTGTGTAGCTCTGGCTGTCCTGGACTCATTGTGTTCACTAGGCTGACCTCAGACTCACAGAGATTTGCCTCCTGAGTGCTGGGGTTAAAGGCGTGCACCACCACACCCAGCTCCATAGGGCATATTTTTCTTATTATAAGCTGGTTTCTTTTTCCTCTTGTGTCTGATCTATTCGCATCTGTTCATTTGGTTATTGGTTTGTCTTTGTTACCTTTACATCATCGATGGTTTTTCCACTGACTTTTGTTTTTGTCCTGGGGATTTTATGGAGTTCCACACGATTTTCCCAAAATATCCTTGATAGTTTTATTCCTAGGCACCTTACATTATGTGGTACTCCAAATGATACCCTTTTAACATTACAGTTTGCATGTCTTTTGGCTGATATACAGAAATGCAGCTGACCTCTGCTCATTGATCTTCTGTGTAAATTCCCTCCCTCCCCCTCTCTCTCCCTCGCTCTCTCTCTTTCCCTCTCTTCCCCCACCCCCGTGTGTGTGCTGTACATGTTTGCATGGAGGATGAAGAGTCCTCCTCAGTCCTCTCCACTCTATTCATTGAGGCAGAGTCTCTCATTTGAAGCTAGAGTTCTTAGACTCAGCTAGCTCAGCTAGCCGGCTTGCTCGGCGGCTTCCCCTGTCTTCACCTCCTGATTTCTGGGGCTACAGGTGTCTTATCACAGGTCCTGGGGACCCAAACTCCCGTCATCGGGTTTGATCAGCAAGTGTCTTATTGGCTGAGCCACATCCCAGCCCCAGCTAGATCTTAGCATTTGTGGAAGTTTTCCGTGTAGACAACATTTAGAATAAATAATGATTGTTTGTTTTGGTTGGTTCTTCCTTTCCACGTCTTACAATACTTCGTGCTTTGCTGTTGCATTCAGAACTCTACAGTACCAGAACCTTCAGCGCAAAGCTGACGGAAGCGGTAAAAATTAATGTCCTCATCTGATGCCTCGTTTTTTAAAGGAAATGCTTTTAGCTTGTTTATGAAGCATTATGTGCACGGGAGATGTTTTTAAAGATACAGTTAATTATGTATGCTAAGAAATCTGTCGCAGTCTTTGTTTGACTGAGACACTTTTGTTTGTTTTATTATAAACAGCTTGTGGGGGTTTCCTGGATGCTTAAAAAAAAAAAAAAGGTCTTGTTTTGAAATGACCATGTGTTTTTCCTCTTTAAATCTCTTACTGGACATTTTCTAATCCTGTAGTAACCTTCCACTCCTGAAATAAGGAGTTGGTCACTATTTTACACTACACACACACACACACACACACACACAGAGAGACAGACAGACAGACAGAGAGACAGACAGAGATGTTGATATTTTAAGCCTCTACATCCATAATCAAGACTGGAATTGAATTGTCCTCTTGTCTGGGTGACCCTTGAAAGGTCCACAAGTCTATTAAGTGGGTCAGCAGCAGGTGTGCCTCTTTTCACGTGTTCTGAAAGATTTTGGGATTTAAATTATCTGTTCCTGGAATCTTGGGAAACTTGCCTATAAAACTGCCTCCACCTGTGTGTCCTTTATGGGAACTCTTTTAGCCACCAATAATGTCGTATTAGTAACCAGGGTTATAAACCACTCAACAAGCCCGGAAAGTGGTTCTGTGTGAGAGCACAGATCCTACACAGCTTGCATGGCCAGGCAGTTTTGTCTGGGTTCCACAGTTGATATTTTCAAATCCAGAGTCTAAATGTCTTATGTTGTGTGTTTCCAGGAATCCGCTTTCCTCAAATTTAAAATTTATTAGTAAATTGCTCATAGTATTTTAATCTGTGTGATGACGCCTGTATTTATTCCTTTTCCATTTTAACAGTGCATGTGTGCATACATGTGCACCTTCACCAACTTGCTAAAGTCTGTCCGTATTTTACTTTCATTTCATCACTTATTATTATTATTATTAATCTTTTGAGACAGAATTTCTCTACACTGGCTGTCCTGGAACTCAGGATCCTGCACATCAGGATCAGGCTGGCCTTGAACTCACAGTGATCCACCTACCTCTGCCTCCCAAGTGCTGGGATTAAAGACTTGCACCACCATACACTTGATAAAATTACAATTATTTATTTATCTGCGTGTTATGTAATATATATATATATATATACAAATGTGTACATATATATATCTACATAATGTTTCTTATGGTTAACATCTATTTTTATTTGGTATTAATATCTTACTTCCAGAAGCCCTCAACTGCCAATAGTTCCTCACATAGAGATCTGGCTTTTTTTAAAGTTATGTACATTGGTGTTCTGTATGTGTGTGAGGATGTCAGATCCCCTGGAACTGGAGTTACAGATGGAGTTGCCATATGGGTGCTGGGATTTGAACCTGGGTCATTTGGAAGAGCAGCCAGTGCTCTTAACCACTGAACCATCTCTCTAGTCCTGAGATCTGACTCTTTGACCACCTCCCCTCTCCATGCTGGGATTTCATCTAGTTTGAGCTTGTGCAGGTCTTGCGTGTACTGTCACAGCTGTGCACACCCCCCCCCCCAGTTCATGCGTGCAATTCTTTCATGTGCACACTGCATTCAAATGATCGGCACTTGGCATTTGTAAAATCGACATTGCAAGTCATCACTCTAGAGCTGTGGTCCTCTTCAACCTTCCTAATGTGGCAACTCTTTAATACAGTTCCTCATGTTGTGGTGACCCCAACCATAAAATTATTTTCATTGCTACTTCCTAACTATAGTTTTCATGCTGTCATTAATCATAATGTAAATATCTGTGTTTTCCAGTGGTTTTAGGTGACCCAGTGGGTCTTTCAACACCCAAATGAGTGGAGAGCCACAGGCTGAGAACCACTGCTCTACAGGGAGATGAATATTCACTCAAACCTTTATTCATGCAGATAAATGTATTTTTTCATGACATTAATCAATGACCCCCATCCCTTGGTTACTGAATAATTGCTTTATTCTTTGAATTTATCAATATTTATTGGTTAAAGTATCTAGTGTATTAGCTCCCCTGTTTGAAGTGCTTGCAGACATGGTTCCTGTCCTCATGGGGTTCAGCTTTTTGGGGGGGCAGTCCACACCTGTCAAGAAACCAAATGTCTTTGTTTCTTTTCTCGTTGCTGTGATTAAAATACTCTGACAAAAGCAAATTGGAGGAGAAAAGGTTTATTCTGGGTCATAGTTCCCGGTTACTAACCAAAGTAAAACAATGTTCAACCCTTCAATGATGTACGTCAAACAAGAATGAGAAACAATGTATCTATGGAATATCTACGGAAACACCAGGAAGTGCTGTTTCTTCTGCTACAAGCACAAGGCCTTGTTGGACCTGACCAGAGTTGCAAAGCCCCCCATCGTTCATGATGAATTTGACCATCTGGTCAAAGGATGGGAGAGAGAAGAACAGGAGAGGAGGGGAGGGATAGAAAGAGGTATTGAGGAAGAGGGAGGATGAGGGGGACAGACACAAAGAAGGAAGGGAGGAAGAGAGACATTCCCCTTTCCTCTCCCTCCATCACCCTGCCAACTCTGCTATTTTTTCCCCTCCAGCATATCTTTTGAAAAGGAAATGTGTGTGTGTGTGTGTGTGAGCTCAGAGGCAGAGACACCACTGGTGAATGGAACCTCTCTGCTGTTTATTAAAAAAAAAAAAAAATCCTCCTTATAAAGTGTCTGCTGCTGTAGAGCACGATTTGGTCCCCTACTGACACATAGCCCAGGGTGCCTGTGGAGCTTGGGGAATGCACAGTTCACCACAGCAGGATCCCAAACAGTGCTCTGGGTCCTAGTGGCTCACTCATGAAATCCCTGCACTTGGGAGGCAGAAGCAAGACAACTGCCATGAGACCCTGTCTCAAAACAGACAAGCAGGTGTAGGGATAAGTTTATTGTGTAATTTGAATACTGATTTTTGTACCCCCCCCATATCTGGTTTAAATCTGTGTACTTAGAATTTCCTGTCTGAGTGATGTGTAAACACTGTTCTCCACTTGTCCCCTGATATGCCAATAAAGCAGCTCACAGCCAATCACTGAGCAGGGGAGAGAATAGATCTGGACTTCCTGCTCTCCAGGGAAGGAGGAGTTAAAGAGATGAAGAGGGGATTCAGCCACAGGCAGAGGAGCAGCAAAGATCAGGAGAGATTCAGATGAAGCAGGAAAATCACAAAGTGCAAGTATCTCTGGAATTTACACCGGTGTGTGTGTGGGGGGAAGCCAGATTAGCTTAGTGGGTTAAGAATAGAGTATAACTGCTCAGTTATTGTGTTGTAAAGCCTGTTTAACAAATAATATAATAGAGTCTCAATTATTTGGGTGATAGCCAGGTTAAGAAAGAAACTGAGAAGCTAACACAATTGTGTAAAGTTACATTAACAAGCAGGGGCGGGGGAGGTGGCTCAGTGAGTAAAATGCCTGACGGGGGTTCGTGAAGACTTCAGTTCAGATGCCCGGCATCCTCCTAAACCAGGTAGATGGCCAAGTGCATCCGTAATCCGGGGGACCTGTGATCAGTTGGGACAGGAGTAATGGAAACAGGGAAATCCCTGAGGCTGGCTGGCCAATCAGTGAGTGGCAGGCTCTGTAAGAGACCTTTTCCCAAAAGATTAGATGGAGTGCAGTTGAAGAGAGCAGATCTCAACCTTGGGCCTCTATCTGCACACACATCATGTATTCCCCTCACACATGCATACACACACATACACACACACACTACATTTACACGTTAAAAAAAAAAAAAAACCTTAAAGGGCTGAGGAGATGGCTCAGATTGTGGAACATCTGTCATGCAAACACAAGAATCTGAGCTCAGATCCCCAGACCTACCCAGAACCAGACACAGAAGCATAAATCTAAAATACCATCACTCCTAAGTGAGATGGGAGGCAGAGACAGGATTCCTGGAAAACCAGTTAGTCTGCTGTACACACAGCCAAACAAGACCTTTTCTCACACAAGGCAGACATCAAGAACAACACCTGAGACTGTCCTCTGACCTCTAAATGTGCCCATGTCTGCGTTCACATGAACACGCGGACACACATAACCCCCCACACCATCCACATACATATACCGTACATGCATAGACATACACATATACCACATACAGAAACACAACTCATCTATACATCCTCACATGCATACTATACACACCCACACAGACACATTATGGAACTACACATAGGTTTCCCTCTTAGACACGCAAGGAATTCTAAATCACATTCTTTGTGGAAAGACAAGATCCTGAAGGAGTAGTTTGTGTAGATCAGCCAGATCCTATAATGAAGCCATGCCATCTGCCTCGGAACAGCCCCCCCAGTTGCATAGGGTCCCCAAAACACAAAGCTATCCTCTTCCGTACCTGGTTGATACAGCCAGCTATCAGAATGTCACCAGTATTTAAAATAACAACTGTAGTAATGTCAAGCAAGATAGATCTCTCAGCAAGCACCCAGAAGCCTTTATGTCACCCTGAGGGTACCAAGGAGAGTGGCTGCATTTTCTCCTCCTCCCACAGTCTCTAGAGTTAAAGTGTGTGTGTGGGGGGGGGGTCTCCATGGGACCTGGAGGCTATTTTATGCAGAAGGGCATTCAGTATTAGTACAACAAATGCTTTCTTCCCCAGACTATGGAGGAACTCCACTCACAAGACAAGGCAATAGATAAATCAGGGTATCACTCTTTTCCGCTCAGGTCCCATCGAGTCTTGTACTTCAGAACTGCTGACCTCAAAAAGAAGCATGGCTTATTTTTCTTTTAGAAGCAGCCCGATTTCCTTGTACGCTTAGATGCACATGAGGAAAAGAAAATGAGTCATTCACATTTCTATATTTAGTCGGTAGAAACAAAAGTGGTGGGTCACAGAACCTGTCAGGGACAACCCAGATATAGCTTTATCTAGATAACATGCATATTAAAGGAACCTGAAATTCTATTTCTATGCTGGAGTTGTGGGGTGGGAGCTGAGGCTGTCCACTCACTCAGAACTTGGCAGGTCAGGATGTGACCAGTCACAAGGAACCTTCCCACAGGGACAGCACGCAGTGCCTTGTGGGTCAGTCTTCCCTCATTTAGAGTCAGCCAAACCTTGGGCCAGGGCTCAGAAGAAACCATGAAATCAACATTGAAGCAAAAGTCATGGACTCAGTTGAGATAATAAGGGCTAATTGTGCTGCTGACCAAATGAAGTGCCCTGGAAATCAAATTAAATTGTATAGACGACACATGGGAAACATTTTTTTAAATAAAAAGAACATGAAAATATTCTCTTTCTGTATCCAAAGTCAAGTTTGTTTCCAAAGAAAACAACCCTAGTAGTTGATCTGGTAGACTTTAGTCTTTTTTTTTTTTACTTTCTGAATCTTCTTCCCTTTATAATGCAGGAGTCTCCTATTGTCTGACACTGTTTTGAGACAGTCTCACTGTGTAGCCCTGGCTGGCCTGGAAGTTGCTATGCAGAGCAGGTTGGCTTTAAATTCTCCGAGATCTGCCTGCCTCTGCCTCCGTTGTGCTGGGAACTCTCAGCCAGGGTTATTAAAGACCTTATTAAAGCCAGTTCATGGGGAGTGGGTGCAGCTCAGGGAAACATTTCAGTCAGCAAGGGACACAACAGCCTGTAGAACTGCTGACTTCTCAGAGCTGAAATGAATAAACACTATACATGGAAAAAAAAAAGTCCGAGAGTCTCCTTTCCCCATCATTTTGGATAAGGTGTGTTCAGGCCAATGGCCCCAATCATATGCTACCTTCTAAGCATTCAGAATAGCATGTATCCTAGCTCTGTGAATACAAGGTGTGGGAAACCTTTGTCTTGGTGGGAGTGGAGCAATAGAAATTTCTAGACTCCTTCAATAACCGGCTGAATCTCTCAAAGTGAAAGTACTTGTTTTTTGCCATTAGCAAATAAAACAAACAGCATTTGTTTGATGTCTAGGAAACCCTTTCTTGTTAAGGTAACAGTCAGTCTGACTTTCATGTTTCAGTAGTCATTGTAGGTTTAATTATTTTTTAAAAGTTTTGTTTTAAACTATTAAAGTTTTTCAGCACTTCAGATAAACATGGCTGGCTTTGTTAAAGATTAAAAATAAATTTCCCACAAAGCAGCATAATGTGGCAAAGATAATATACCTCATGGGGTCGGCCTGTTCCCAAACACGATTCTCAGGGGGCCCCTCAGGACAACAGTCTCGTCATTCCTTCTTGTTCTGAGAAGCTTCCGGAAGACCCCCGACTCTAACCCACCCACCCTATCCGGAAACTAGCAAAAAAGTATGGGAAAAAAATCACCACCAAAGTGGAGAATCTCTGGGAGGCATGCTTTGTCTGATTTCAGACTGCTAATGTTTTCCAAGATGCATCGAGACTAACTAACCCTGTAATGGCTTTCAAACAGAGAGCATGCTGGGAGAGCTATGATAAAAAACAAATACGTCTCTGCTGTCAAAGACTGCTTTGAATTCAATTTGAGAACGACCTAGAAGATCACTCTGAAAATGTCATGTCATTTTAGGCTCCTGAACTTTGGTTGTGATCTTTTCCAACTAAGACCTCCATTTTGAAAAAAAAAAAACAACAACAACAAAAATTAAATTAGAGTTTGGGAGCTAGAGAGAGATCCTTAGCGGTTAGGAGCCTTGTTGCTGTTGTAGAGGACCTGGGTTAGGTTCCCAGCACCCACCCACGTGGCAGCTCACAACCATCTGTAACTCCAGTTCCTGGGGTCCGACGCCCTCTTCTGACCTCCATGGGCACCAGACTCACACGCAAAGCTCATACATACATGTAGGCAAACACCTATAAAATAAAATGTAAACATCTAAAAAAATAAAATCAGGCATAGATGGGCTTCCGTTAGTGACTCGTTTTCCAGGCTTGCTACCTGGAATCTGAGAACATTTGTTTGCGGCTCACTTTTATTCTTTCCTCCTATGCTAGCGAGTTGCCTCTTTCTGGAGTGAGTTGAAGTCCCTTCCCTAGGGTGTTTGGTTTAGAGGCGATGTCCATGCAGTTCTCAAAGACGACGGTAGGTGGCGATGAAAAGCCGTGCCTATAGGGGGGCTGTCTTTTCTGAATGACCTAAATCAAGCGTTCATGGAATGAAAAGAATGCTGCCTAGGAGGAAGAGAGACTAGAAATCTAGCTCACCATATATCTATTCCTTCCCTGTGTCCCCTCACATGTCACTAGGACCCAACTTTCTACTTTCAAATGGAAAACAACTCTTCCCCCAACCTGAGGATTCTACTACACTGAAAGAAATGAATGGAAACGTTGCTAAGGTTGCAAAGCCAGTGGTGTTAACCACACAAATGGCCAAGCTGAAACAAAACAAAGATGTCTACAAGTGAGTTCAATAGCGTGTAAACCATTTAGAATTTATAAGAGTTCGCTTACAGATTCAGTCCTAGCCTCACATTCCTGGAAGGAAATGTTGCCCAAAGGGAATAAAGATAAAGTTTCTAAGCTCCCCCCCCAAGGGAACAGTTAGTCCAATGGATTACCCAAAGGCATAAAACTGAGCCCCTTAGCTCAGGGCGCTGAGTTGGCCGTCAGAAAGGAATGGAGTTTGGGTGTGCTGGAACGAAGGGAGTGCATTTCTTATCCTTTCCCAGGACCCCAAATAGACAATTGGTCAGCTAAATGAAATTGTTGGGGAAGGTTGTGGGAATAAGGAAACTACAAAACGATTTAGAGAGCTACAAGTTTGGGCACATTGTTGTTCTGGCTCTGGGCCAGTGTATGGTTGGTGAAAAGCAGAACAAGAAGGAAATTAATTCAAGGCTGAGCCTCGTATAAACTGGAATTATGTAATCTTGGAATTGGAGATCATGTGTTCTGACTCCTCTCCAAAAGCAAAAGTCCCCAGAACATGTCTGGAGGCTGGGTTCCAGGACATTCAGAACCAAGACCCAGACATCTTTCCAGAAAAGCTCACCGTCCAGGACCCTCGGGTGCCCGGACGTATTTGTGGGGTTCCAAGAATTCTGCACACTTATCTGGAAAAATTTGTCTTTTCTTTTGGGCAATGATTTTTATTTTTAACGTGAACACCCCTCCCCCAATTTTAGGTTTAAAGGGAAACAAACAAAAAAGAGATAAGTTTTCACTTTGCAGCCCAGGCTGGCCTCAAACTCACAATCCTTGTTCTGCCTGCAAGACTACAGGTGAATGCCACCACACCTAGGGTGGGGTCCCTGTTTTGAGCATCTTACATCAGTGTGGCCCATTTGTCACAGTTGGTAAAGTGCTTGTCATACAAGCATGAGGCCTTGGATGGTCCCTCAGAACCTATAATAAATAAAAGATCCACACATAGCCATGCCCACCTGTCATGCCAGCATAGAGGAAGAAGAGATGGAGATCCATGGGTGAGGCCAGCCAGCCTCACTGAATCCGTAAGCTTCAGGTTCAGTGCTGGACAGTGGTGGCACATGCCTTTAATCCCAGCACTCGGGAGGTAGACAGAGATGGATCTGTGTGAGTTTGAGGCCAGCCTGGTCTACAGAGCAAATTCCAGGACAGCTAAGGCTATATAGAGAAACCCTGTCTCAAAAAACAAAAATCAAAACAAAATAAACAAAGATGGAAAGTGACTGTGACTGAGGAAGATATTCGATGTTAGCCTCTGGCTTCCTCATACATGGGCACCCATGATCACACATCAACATGCACATCAGCATACATATGTGAACATTCATCACACACAGAACACACACACTCAAAGAGCCCAGGGGAGATCTATGTGAGCTCACTGAAGTCAGCCTGTGTCCAACTACTTCTTCCTAGAAGGAAATCTGGACAGAGCACAGAGTCAAGGGCAGAGATTTATGGCAAGAGACTCCTGTTCAGCAAGGAGGTCATTTCCCCCTCTGCTTCGGGGATAGTTCTGTTTAAAGAATGATGACCAGAGAGCAAGTCCAGGGTGCCTCCCTAAACTGAATTAATGCACAGAATCTATTGTGGGGTAAGATGGGCTTGGGTGCACATTCCAGAAGCGTGGTTCTCTCTGCCCTGCCTCAGCTCCTGCTTGGACTTGAGAGTCTGACTTCATTGTGCAAAGAGTGAGCTTATCAACTCCTTTTGCAGGAGACCTTAGGGAGCCCCTTCAGACAGGAGGTGAATCCCTAATACTTTCAGCTTCAAAGTGCATTCCTAGGTACTCTTCAATTTTATTTTTTCCATTTGCAGCTATTTGCAGGGCCATATCACAGCCCTCAAGTGAAATTTTGGTAGGCAGAATTTAGAGACCTTATAAATCCCAACAAACAAGACACAGCTGTTGCATGATCCCATACCAGTAATTAAGCCGTCACCCTAAATAACAGAGCGTGTTGCAGACTCTCAGGGTTCCCCATTCTCACGCAAGTTTCTGCTCGGCTTGTTCCACAAAACAAAACAAAAATAAACTTTCCCAAATCTTTAAGAACACAACACCCCATTCACTGATATCAGAATTAGTCTCTTGCTTTTTTTTTTTAAAGACTTGGGATTCAAATAAGTGAGAGACCTGTTGGCAAGGTGCCCCTTCCGTTTTTGTAGCAACCTAAGGAGTAGGTAAGTTGTGAGCCCATTATGAAATATTATGCAGAAATTAAACTCTGGAGTGTAAAGACTCTGTGGCAACCAGGAAATGTCTGGGTTATAATTAGTGTTACATGAACACAGAAGGACAGTACACACTCAGGGTCCGCCCATTCCACTTAGGGCTCTAGATGTGCCCCAAACGAGTTCCCGCCAACCACCCCAAGTATGGACACCCACACAGCTGAGGAATCAGCTCCCCCTTCCCCTCCTTCATTCCTCAGACAATGATTCTGGGGGAATTGATATAGAAGTACCCCAGCTCCGTTAGCCCAGGGCAGGATAATCCTGAGCTGTGAGTTTTGCACTGTGTCCCCAGAATTCCCTGGGGGAATCTCTCAACAAGTGTACTTTGTTGACAGCCTTCTATTCCCCGTATTGCTGTCCTGGAATTCTAGTAGTATCTATACTTCCCATAAAGTATCTTGTCAGGTCTGCTTCTAGAAAAAAACAAGGCCTGAGATGCTTACTTGGGGATATAGAGTATCCCAGCTTGCCACCATATAGATGCTGTGTTTGTATAGAGGTGGGGAGGCACACACAGAAAGACAGGAGGTGAGTGGAGATGTTGACAGTACTTGGTGCCCCAAACTGCCTGTAAAGTTGTTTCATCATTTTAAAGTGTTTGTGTTTGATATTTTAAGTGACAACACAAATATCTGTGCTCCCAAATCCATAGTACAGAAAGCTGGGGACATGGAGAGAGGCAGCAAGATGGCTCAGTGGGTTAAGACTTTTTTGTATAATCCTGAGGACCTAAGTTTGGTTCCTGGAACCCCCGAAGGGCCAGGTGTGGCTACAGTCTCAGTATTCTATTGGAAGATAGGAGATGCAGACAGAATTGATTTGTGGGTCCAGTTATCCTGGGTCATGTGGACAGTGAAAATAATCAGGGAGACTCTGTCTCAATAGGATGGAAAGAGAGAACCCATTCTAGAAAGTTGTTCTCTGACCTCCACAAAAAAACACCTGCACACACACAAAATATACATACACAACAACATACATAACAACAAATAAAAACCGTAAATGTAGCTTTTGGAGAGATGAGAAGCCCCTAGAATGGCCACTGACATGGAGGAGAGGAGGAAAGAGCAGGGACAGTGAAGTCCCTGGGTGACAACGTGGCATGTGACCTTGCAGAGCCCAGACAACAACCCAGACCACTTGCAAAATCCATAGAATCCAAAGTCTGCAGTTTTTAGTGCCCTGGGGTAAAATAAAAAGATGTATAAGTGCCTGGTTTTTAAGAAGCACTGGTAAACACAATACAGGCTACATTCTTTCTTATTTCCTATCAACCCCCTTGATTCCTTCAGGCATGCATAAGATCATTTTGGCTTTTAAAATTGTTATTTGCAGTTTATATGCTGAGAGATTCTTGGGTCCACTGGTGTGTTTTCTCGTTCAGACCTATTTTAATTGGAAGAGGCAAGTTTAGTTATCTTGTTTCCAGGAACATTCTAGTAGGCTTAGCAACTCACATTTTATTAGTCTATGACCTCTTCTTTTGAACTCTGAGCTAAAAAGAAAGGGCATAAACACATAGTTAATCTCACTGCAAAGGGGACTGAAGGACACATATAAACAGTTTCTAGATGTGAAACCATGCTGGGTGAGCATATGGCCTCACAGATAAAATTAGTATTTTTTGAGAATTTCATACATGAATACTGTATTTTTGTCATTTCTATATCTCCCTCTCCCCCTCCAATTCCTCACATGACCCTTCCTCAGCTCCTTAAATTCATGCCCACTTCTTCATAATTATTATTGCTAAATATATACACACGTTGTATAATTATATAATGTATGTATACACACACACACACATATATATATATATATATATATATAAAATCTGAATCCATTTAGTGTTGTGTTGCCTGTCTGTGCATGTGTTTAGGGCTGACTACCACATTCCTTTTTGAAGTGGGAGTGGATAGTTACTCTATCCAAGAGGATAAGTGAATTTATTTGAAAGAATAATTAACTCAACCTACAAGCTCTTCCTCTCTAGAAGGCACAGAGTGGGCAGAGTAACTTTCTAGCTTAAACGGGGAAGGAAGTTCCTTTCTTCCTTCCCTTGCTTCCTTCGTAGCAAAACTGGTCAGGGCTGAGTAATACCACGGTGAGAGAGCTCATGGTTTGGGCTCAAATCCTGGATTGGCTGCCAAGGTTGACTGGGAGGTCTTGGGTGAGTTACCTCACTCCCTTGTGCTTAACTTTTCATGCTCTGAAAAAGGGGAAGTAACTCAACACAATGCCCAAGAGAAACAGCGTTTCTGACTTCTGAAAATGGGAAGCAGCCTTCTAGCAGCCCACTAGCCACTGTGTGGAAAAATTACACAGCACAGAAAATGAGCGAACTGTGGCTATGCAAGACAGAGTGAGTGAACCTAAGGAATGGAACGGGAGGCTGAATGAATGAATGAATGAATGAAGTTCAAAATAAGAGTGAACAGGCCAGGTGTGGTGGTGCACGCCTTTAGTCCCAGCACTTGGGAGGCAGAAGCAGGCAGATCTCTGTGAGTTCAAGGCCAGAGTGGTCTACAAAGTGAGTCCAGGACAGTCAGAGAAACCCTGTCTCAAAAAAACCTAAAAAAAAAAAGTGAACAGTAGTCATTTTAGGTATAAAATGGGAGAAACAAGGAAATACAAAATTCTGCATAATGGTTTCATGTGGCCAGAGCCAGGGAAGGGGCACTATATTGATGTGGGTTATTGTTAATGCTCTAGTTCTTGAGTTCGTTTTATTAATTCAAAATATGGATAAGTAGGGGCTGGGCAGATGGCTCTTGGAGAGGTCCCAGGTTCAATTCCTAGCACCCATATGGTAACTCACTACTACCATCTGTAACTCCAGTTCCAAAGGACCTGACACCCTCTCTTGGCTTCCTTGGACATTCCATGCACATAGTGTACATGCATACAAGCAAGGAAATAAACAAAACAGCAGCAACAAAAAGCTCCAGACACATACAATAAATAAGTAAATATAAGACTATGTTTTATTTTTTATTTATTTATTTATTTATTTATTTATTTATTTTTTTGGTTTTTCGAGACAGGGTTTCTCTGTGTAGCCCTGGCTGTCCTGGACTCACTTTGTAGACCAGGCTGGCCTCGAACTCACAAAGATCCGCCTGCCTCTGCCTCCCAAGTGCTGGGATTAAAGGCGTGCGCCACCACCACCCGGCTCACAAGACTACGTTTTAAATAAAAGATGGATGAAAGAGAGTCATGTTTGGGACAAAGATGTGAACAGAAGATTCTTATTATTCAGTGGTAGTGGATCTAAAGTTGAAGGAAACAGAATTGGCAACTTAGTATCCAGCACTGAACATAATACAAGACAAAGTGGTTTTTTGATGTGAATTCAGGTGAGTGAAGTTACTTTGATGGCTGTTTTGGACAGGTACAGGTTTATACTAGGTTAGAGGTTGTGTGTGTGTGTGTGTGTGTGTGTGTGTGTGTGTGTGTGTGTGTCCTTGGGTCACTGATGCCCAGAGAGTCAGTGCAGCATGGTGTGTGGTGACAGAGATTACAGTGGCCAACCTCCACATTCCCAGCAAGAGACCAGCTCAGGACCTTGAGGAGAAGTGGGCAACGGAGCATGCATCAGGTGCTAGAGGGTGCTTGGCGCTGCATGTTGGTGTTAGAAATAAACAGCATGCTGTGACAGCTCCAAATGTCAAGTTGACATGATGTATAATCACCTGGGAAGAGAGTCCCAGAGAGGGACAGTCCACATTGGGTTGGCCTGTGCGTGTGTCTGTGGAGGGAATGCCTTATTCCACTATTGATGTGGGAAGACCCAGCCCGCCGCACCATTCCCTAGGCAGGGGATCCTGAACTGTGGAAAGGGGAGGAATGGCGCTGAGCCCAACCAGGCCACCCAGTCGGCATGTATTCATCTGTTTCTCTCCTCTCTTGTCTATGAAGGTCAACATCCTTCCTCTTACATTGCTGGGAGACACTGAATGAACCAGTGCACAAAGCACACACACAAAAAAATATTTTCAAGGCCCAACATTGTTGCTTTTATTATTTTTACCTTCAAATCTGGCTCAGGGACAACCTGTTATTCTTTAATATTCTTTCAATTGAAAGAGATGGTAATGAATGTCTTCATCAGTGAAGATGTCCTATCACAGAGTGTCCCATCACATAAGTGTCCGCCTTCACGTCCGTGTGCCCAGACATTGAGGTCAGAGCTCTTCCCAGTTGTCAGAGCCTGGCCTGTGGCCAGACAGTTCAGGACAGACTCATTGGTACCTGTTTTTGATGGACACTGGCACAGGTATATTATTACCTTACCGCCAAAGACCCTGTAGTCTCCACTACACTCCCCCACAGGGCAAGAAGGACACTTTGATTCACAAACAGGCAAATCAAGGTATAGTCTCCAAATGGCAGATGTGATGTGCCCAGTTAAGCCCAATTGTCCTACAAGACAAAATTTAGAGACAATTAGCTCCAACACATGGGACATTTTCATTGGGTAAATGGTCCTTAAATGCCATGGGTACTTTTCTCAACCATTTTGGGGGGGTGGCGGATATGGTTTTACTTTTCTCTGGGAATAAATGTGTTCACAAGAAGCTCATAACTACATTTCGACGATGCTTCAGTGACACACAGAGGTAACTGGGAGTCGGGTGTGGGCTGAGACCTTTGCAAGTGGAAGGTACGTGCTGGCATGACCACCCGGGACATTTTAGACCAAGGTGGAAACTAAAATCTATTCCTGGTTCAGAAGCCAAGGAGCTCAACGAGGGCTACACCTTCAAGCAAGTGAGGGAGACATGGGGCTTGTTTCCCTGTGGCCCCGAAGCAATGAAGAGTGTTGGAGGGTTGGGCTTGGAGGAAGGTGGATTCTGTCGCTGCCGTTCCTGCTGCAAGCACCCTTGCATGAAACACACACAGACATGTCTGCCTTGTGAAGGGGGACGAAGTTGAATCCTCTAGGCGCAGACAGGCCTGACAAAGGCTTTGTGACAACAGGGTTGTCAGGGCAGCAGCTCCAGGTGTTCACTGAGGAGCCACTTAGACCTGGGTCTGCAAAGGACAGGAAGCTGTCTCAGGCTTAGGCGCCAAACCTGAACGTGCATGTGCTGCATCCTGCAAGCTTCTGGAGTCTCTCGAGGAGCTTGCATTTTCTCTCAAGGATCATTTTTGATTGATTGATGAGTGAGTGTGTGTGTGTGTGTGTGTGTGTGTGTGTGTGTGTGTGTGTGTGTG
>CAJQZJ010032578.1:1654303-1700418 GCA_907164525.1 Lophiomys imhausi | reverse complement strand
TGTGTGTGTGTGTGTGTGTGTGTGTGTGTGTGTGTGTGTGTGTGTGTTAGTGCAGGTGCCCATGGAGGCCAGGTCCCCCTGATACTGGAGTTACAGGTGTTTGTGAATAGCCTGAATGTGGGGTAAGTGATTTTAACTGCTGAGCCATCTTCCCGGCCCCACAGCTACTTTTTTTCAAAGCACCCTACCCAGGGACGGAACAGGAACCAGACAGCAACTATGTTTCAATAGTCCTCTTCCTCCGTGCTATTCCTGCTCAACTCACCTGGGCTGGAAGACCAGGGTTAGCTTGCCCCGCTCCTGCCTGTTTTGTTTATGTTCCAGCTTGTTTGTTGTATAAACTATGAGGGTTTTATCAAAAGGAACTTACAAAAAAAAAAATCTTTTGTTTCAAGGCTTAAGGGATAGTGTTTGCCCTTAGACTCAACCCACAGCACCCCAGGAAGAAAATGACTTTAAAGTTTTGTATTAGATTGATTTTAATCTCATTTTATATGTGTGAGTCTTTTCCCTGTATATGTGTCCATGCACCATGGGTATGCAGAGCCCACAGAGGTCAAAAGAAGGCATTGGAGCCCCCGAAACTGGAATTGTGAGACTCCATGTGGGTGCTGAGAAATGAACCCAGGCCCTCTGCAGGAGAAAAGAAAAGTCCTCTTAGTGACTGAGCCATCTCTCCAGTATCAGAAAATGACTTTTAGTTGACACAGTCTAATTGTATATATTCCTAGGCTATGGTGTGATTTTACATGTAGCTACAAGTACTCAAACCTGGATAATTCCCTATATCCAACACACCAGGAAGGAAAAAAAAGCTTATAGGTAAATACAAGAATATTTATAAAGAAATAGATGAATTGTGTTGAAATTCACAAGCCTCAAGATGGTGAAGGACACAGTGGGTGGAATCAGTCTGTGTTGCAGGTTGAGGACCAAAAGGAAGGAGGGAGGAGAGGGCAGGAGAGGGGCAGTGGAGGAGAGGGGTATCCAGGATTTGTATGTGTTCCCCATGAATGTCTAGAGGCTGAATGTGAAGCCGAGGACTGGCAGTTGCAAACATTCCCCAGTGGGGCAGACCTGACTTGGCTAAGGGAGTTGTCCAGGATGGTGGAATGGCAGCCAAGCAGGACACACAGTTACAGATCCTTCAGGAGTGCAGAGGACCTAGTGTCTGAGGGACCGTTAGCAGCTTTAGGTCCCCAGATGTGGACAGGACCTGGAATAGGTAGGCAAGAAGGTGTGAAGCAGGCTGTGTGGGGGGAGGTGGTTCTGTTCTTGGCAACCTAAGGTCTGTGATGAAAACTAGAGAGGCGGCGGTGCAGATTACCCATGCCTCAGACGTGCGGAAGGGATAGGACAGTGGCCCAACTCATGAGGACAGGGAAGTTGGGCAACAGGGAAGGGTGGGGACTGTGAGGTCTCAGGGCTACTTAGACTCAGTGGGCGAAGTCCCGGAGGCCTTGGTACGTGACTTGGAGAAGAGGAAAGGCCAAGGGTGTGCCAGGGGTAGGAGGCTGGTGGGAAGCAGTCATGGGGTGGGCGCGGTCAGTGGAGGGGTGAGAGGCGGTTAGCCATTTGATCCCAAACAATGGGGTGCTCCACTCAGAAACGGGAAAACAGAAAAGGAGTTTGTAGGTTCTCTGACCCTCAGCTCCGAGCTTGGGATGTGGAGGACAGAGCCCAATACCCCTCTTACTTCATTTCAGTTTGAATTACGTCTAACACATCTTCAGCAACGCCAGCTGTACCATTGCTTCCTTGTATGAAAGAGCCGGAGATGGGCATACTCAGACACTTTGGATTAAAGTCATAGATCTGTATAGAAAATGCCAGCTGGCCACACAATGGGAATATTACTCAGCCTTAAACAGGAAGGGTACTCTGACACATGCTATGATGTGGAGGAAACGTGATGACATAAGAGTGAAGTAAAACAGTCACGGAGGGCCAGGTGCTATCTGTTGCTATTTCTGAGAAGCCCTGGGACAGCCGGAATCACAGGGGTCAGGAAATAGACTAGTGCTGCCGGAGCTAAGGGAAGGGGGGAAAAGAACCATTGTTTAGTGGGGACAGGGCTTCAGTTTGCGGTTGTTGAAGACGCCTGCGCTGTATGTTTAAAGGTTACCATGGCAACTTTTAAATGTTTATTTCTTCACCTGGGACACCTGGTGAGGGGCCTGGATCACCTGTCCATAGAGACATTGTAAGGACTGAACACCACACATCTTTCAGCATCCCACCTGGCACACACCACACGTATTTTAGTTAAATATAATAAAGATAGTTCCAATGTCATCAGTACTTGGGTGGTTTCCTCATAAGGACCTAGCCCTTGTTGGGCTTTTCTGGGCAAGCCTTAGGGAAATTCAGAAGCACTGAGGCTGAAGCGGTCCCCAGTCACAGCCCTGCTCTGCTCTGCCAAGAGCATCTGTAATAGGGATGTGCATGTAAGCCCTCCCAGCATTCCTGCTTTCGCTGAGGGGACCTGCCAGGAGGCTCTCACATGAAGGGGCCACCCTTCTGGTCAAAAGAAGCCACCTGACCTAACACACAAAATAGGAAGACGTTAACGACAACTGGTGGGAACCTTGGATTCGCAGAATTGCAGGCCCTTTGAAACAGAAATTCCCTCTACATAAAAGAGAGATAGCATGAACAACGGGACTGGTCTACAAAAGGGAGGTAGGTGGGGTGGGGTGGAGACAACAGCCCTCAGGAGCGGGACTGGAGACATTTCAGTGCTTAAAGCAAAGCCGAAGCATGTGCTGTTGAGGTGACAGAAGCTGGGTGGACATGCATGACAGGACCAGTGCAGCATGCTTACAACACCCAGCGTGTGAACACACAGGCTGCAGAGGAACACAGACCAGAGAGCAAAGAGGACGCTTTCTTTCCTTTTAAAAAGATTTGCTTTATTTTTAATCACATGTCTAAGTGAGTGTACGCCACAGGGGTGGTGGGTGGGTGCCTGGAAAGGCAAGAGGTGTCGGGTCCCCTGGGTCCGCCGTTGGAGTCACAAGTGGTTCTTTGTTAGCTGCCCTCTATAGATGCTGGGAACAGAACTCAGTTCCTCTGGAAGAGTAATGCACACTTTTAACCTGTGTGCCATCTCTCCAGACCCCCAAACACCACTTCCTTAACTGCCTGTCCCCTTGGCTAAGAGTTTTTCTTATTTCTAAATGAGAATGTGGCAGTTGGTGTCAAAAGACCTTTCAAGGACACACACACACACACACACACACACACACACACACACACACTGTTTTTGCACAAACTCACAGTTAATGAAAAGTAACCAGGCCGGTCTTATTTCATAGTGTGGGCTTAAAGGTTCCCCATACTTCCTCTGTTACCTTCAGAAGCTATTGGGGGATAAGAGCAGACTCTGATTGTTATTTCAGTGAGACACCTGGGCAGGGTGGACCCTTTCCGACTAGTCCAGTTCAGTCCCAGCACTGTGAGTTTCCAGGTAAGCAGCAAGCCTCACATGATGTTGTCTGGGTGTATTTTCTGTGCAACAATAGTGCGCCACGCCCAGAAAGACAACACACCAAAATATTAAAACATCCTTCTCAAGACACCATGTCACGTAGAACAGGCATGGCCTGGCACACGCCAGTGCCTCTGAAGACGTCTGGGCTTTTGACAGGGTCAGTCTCAGGTGACTTGACATTTGCATATTGCCCTCAGCTTTCTTGGGCTGTTCTTTCTCAGGGTGTCCCGGAGACCCTTCTCTAGTGGTCAGGACAGAGTGAAGGGCTTTGGCCTCACCCAGCCAAAACCCATCCCTAGTCCCTGTAAAGACCGTGAAACCCAGTGCCTCCTAACCCAGTCTCAGAACTCTTATCTCCACAGAGAAGATTGGGACAAGGTTTTCCGGTCCAAGCCGTGCCGTTTTAGAGGTGAGGTGTTTTCTCCCAATCTTCCCTCTGGCCATCCTTCTTCTCTGTGGTTGTAACGCTTGCCTCATCCTTTCTAGTCCTGGGATCCTGCTCTTGGCGATCACTCCTGTTTTTACAGATTCAGGTCCATCCCCCTTTCTACACCTCCTTTCTCTGGTCCCCCCCACTACTTTTTCCTTTCAAAAGGAACCTTCTCTGGGGATGGTGGGGGGGAGGCGGGGCTCCGTCCTTCTCCTTGAGATCACTGGCTGCTCTTCGGGAAGTCGTGGGTTTGGTTCTCAGCACCTACAAGTCACTTTGCAGCCATCTGTAACTCCAGTCCCAGGGATCTGATGCCCTCTTCTGGCCTCAGACACCGGGCGTGCACATGGTGCGCAGGCGAAACACTCGTACACACAAAATAAATCATTTTAAAGAGAAAATAGACTGACTTCTTAGTGCTATTGTCAGAAATGACTTCAAAGTAGACAAGCAAGCCAGGGATGAGTGGCACACTCCAGTAATCCCAGCACTTGGATAATTAAGAGCTGGAGGCCAGCCTGAGGCTACATAGCAAGACCTGTATTAAAATAAAAAAAAGTAACAACAACAACAAAAAGTGAGTGGATTGTTAATCTTTGGGCCTTTTCTGACTTGCGTTTAGCAGTATGTGGGTGTATTTGGTGCACAGGGCAGGCCCAGTCATTTGGTTTGTGTTCCATCCTCTTGTGTGTGTGAGGAGACAGATAACACGTGCGTGTTATCTGGACTGCGTCTGTTTTTCTCTCTGAAATGCCAGCACACACACTCCCCACCCCCTTTTAACCCCAAGCCTGCATGCCATTTGTCGTCATTGGCTCAGCAGGACAGTTCAGTCCCTACGTGCCTCTGGCCAGCTGCCCCTTCTACCTCGGCATCCTGCGCAGGAGTTTTCTCCCAAGCCGATGTTGCTAATTAGCTACGTGTTCAAGCGGAGTGTTCAAGCTACGTGTTCAAGCGGAGTGGCTAATTGTAGCTGGGGAAAGCTGACCTGAACTCGGCTTTCCCCAGCTACGTGTTCAAGCGGAGTGGCTGAGAGGACAGCGAGGAGCTTTCTATTTCCTGCAGAGGGAAGATCAATCTCTCCTTCCCCTCTTCAACCTACTGTTGACTTCCTCCAGGAAGCAGGCGTTCCCTGGAATAAGTCAAAAGTCATAGTGAAAGAATTTTTTTTTTTTTTTTTACAAGAAAAGTTCGAGGGTGGATGTTAAAGAAACATCAGAAAGCAAGCCAATTTTTCTCCTAGTTCTTGCCTGTGGAATTTTGTCTGTCTCACACTAGCTCCTGCTATGGTTTGGACTATGTAGTGTGCAAAGCTTGCGTGTTCTCTCCCACCCTCAAAGCAAAAGCATGTCCCTGTTTTGACAGAAGTCTGCCCTGACATTTAGAATCACAAGATAGTCTGTTGGTCCCCGGTGCTCTGTGGGGGGAAAGATGGGAATAAATGAGAGAGGTTTAGAAACGAGATTGGATATGACATAAGACTGGTTGCCTGCGGCTTCTTAGGGTGTGTGCTGGCCAGCTGCAGGTCTGCCCTGCAGCAGGGTGACCCCTGGTTCTCTGCCTTCCCCTTGGACATCTGTATACACGGGCCCCTGTTTTTGCTCTGACTCATCCCTATTTTTTTCAGTGCCTCGATGATGGGAAGAACAAACGACTCTTTAACATGTCCTAATCTCTGTCCAATGTGGTTTCGTAGGAAATCACAAATCTCCTGAGAAGTGGAAGCAAAGGGTCTGGAACCCTCCATATTGTGTTTAGCAGCCCCTTAAGAACTGTGTAAACTGAGATCAGAGCTGGGCCGGAGTGAGGATGGAGACTCAGGGTTAAAACGACCACTTGGGAACCTCAACTGAGAAAAATGCCTCCATCATATTGGCTGTAGGCAAGTCTGTGGGGTATTGTCTTGATGGATGTGGGAAAACCCAGGCCAGTTGTGGGGATGACCACCCCAGGGCGAGGGGTCCTGGGTGCTATAAGACAGCAGGCTGAGCCGGTAAGCAGCGTTCCCCCATGGCCCGCAGTGCTCCCCCATGGCCCGCAGCGCTCCCCCACGGCCTGCAGCGCTCCCCCACGGCCCACAGTGCTCCCCCATGGCCTCTGCTTCCATCCCTGCCTGCACTGCTTACCTGGCTGCCCAACTGTCACAAACCTCTGCAGTCAGAACTATCATAAGCCCGGGTTGACAGGTCCAAAGGTACAGAAGCAAAGCCCGGGGAGGACAGAAGACCTGCTGCCTCGGCCGAACCGTAGACCCTTTGCCTCAAACCAACACACCATGGATGACGTCGGCTACCAGTGTATGTTGGCTATTACAAACACAATTCGTGTTCATTGCTTAAAAGATCCACACATGAGAAGTACTGAAAGTATTTAAAGTTAGGAGGCCCTACTTTCTGAGAGAGGAGTTAGCAGTTGAGTGGCCATTCATTCAGACGATGCTCAGTGCACGCACACTGAGCAAGGACTGTTTGTTTGAACAAAACTTAGCTCATAGTCTGCATTGTTCTTCAGGACACTGACATCTTTATTTTTAGGTAAGAGCAACGCTGGAGTTAAGCACAGCGCACATCAGAGCTCTGTTCAGTCTCGGCCCCTCCTATCCCTGGCTGACAGCCTTTGGACAGACCACGTGATTTCTTTGAGTTTCATCTTTAGGGAGGTCTCTTGCTATTTAGCCTTTAGGCTCTTCTAAACATGACAGGTGACAGATGGAAAATTCAAGGCGTATGCTAAATTGTGGGTTTCATTATTTGCGTTAATTTGCTTTTTAAATTTCAGTGTGTTTCTCATTCCTTAACTGCAAAGATATTTCCCCCTTTGCTTCGACAAAGTGGACTGTAGTTGATTTAAAAAAAAGCTCACTTACTTTATGGTGATGAGTCCTCAGAAGGGTTTGCTCTTGTGTTCATTTTTATTATTTCATTATCAAAATACTGAGAAAAATTTTAAGGAAAAAGAGCAATTCATTCCTAGTGCCATCATTTTAAACTGTGCTTTTATTGTCTCTATAAAGACACGCATCCGATCAAGGACAACAGCAATAGACCCTCTAATGTGGATGGGAGAAAGCACCAAGGGCCTCAGCCCTACAGAGAGAACTACAGCAACTAACGGAGGCTGAGAGCAGGAGACACCCAAGAGCACACCAACTGGTCATCCAACACCAAAGGCCAGGCCTGAAAACGTACATACGAGTAACATTATACAGACTGAGCAGGTTATATTTATGTATTTAGCAACACACACACACACACACACACACAATTATGCAACACCAATTAATGAAAAAGATCTCATGTGTGGATCTTTTAAACAATGAACATGAATTTTAAAGAGAACAAAGAAGGGTATATAGGAGGGTTTGAATAGAGGAATGGGAAGGGGAAATGATGTAATTATATTATAATCTCAAAAAATAAAAATTATATATTTTTAGAAAGACACACACAAGGCCAGGTGTGATGGCACAGACCTTTAATCTCAGCACTCAAGAGGCAGAGGAAGGTGGATCTCCATGAGTTTGAGGTCAGCCTGGTCTACAAAATGGTTCCAGGACAGCCAGATCAACAAAGTAAAATTCTGTTTCAAAACAAACACACACACACATTCATTTATATACATACCTATATTTACATACATTTTTTTTCCAAGACAGGGTTTCTCTGTGTAGCCCTGCCTGTCCTGGAACTCACTCTGTAGACCAGGGCTGTCCTCGAACTCACAGTGATCTGCCTGCCTCTGCCTCCTGAGTGCTGGGATTAGGAGTGTGCCACTATGCCTGGCCTAACAAGGTGAAAAGTCTTTTTCTTTTTTTCGATTTACATACATTTTTATAGATAAACTTTTTGCTGGTGTGCTAACATGTGCATTTCTCTTTTCTATAAATGGGCTAAACTTTTCCTACACCCTTTTCACTGCTGCATGAATTTCATTGTAAAGGAACCAGTTTCCTGCTCAGCGCTCAGCAGCCTGGGACCTTGTTGCTTCCTAAAAACAGTTCTTCTAAGGCAGTGGGACCCTCCATTCACCCACCCTGACTCACCCATGCCCCTCCTGACTTCTGTCAGGTTGAATAGCTTCAAGGGAATGTCGCCTGGAATTCAGGGATTGATCTTATCAAGAGAGAGAGAGAAAAAGCATGGCCACAGGTTTACTGGATTAAAATCATCTGACCTTCACAGTGGCAAAGCCCTCTGGGGGTACACACAAGCAACAATCGACAGTGGGAGCATGTGGGGAGACCACGAGAGGCCAGGGAGAGGATGCACCTTGAACCTCCCATACATTCTTCACACACCACTTCTCCAATAGTAACAGTAGCGATTAGTTTAAAGCAAATGTTCCTTTGATGGTGATAAATTTCCTGTGTTACTTCACCGGGACAGATGCTGTGTTTGTACATGCTTTCTCGTCTATCTTATTTATGCATTTGCCTTATAATAATTCGCAGATAAACAGATAGTTCTTGACCTCTGGAAACTGGCTGACATCAGCCCACAGGTATGCAGTGGAGCGGGGGAGGGGCGGGAGGGCAAACAGCCGAAGCTCCACTGGGTGCCAGCCACATGCAGGTGTATCTATCCATCGCAGGGAGCACACCGTGGGAAGGGCAAGCTTAGACAGGGCGAGGCAGTGGGGAACCACCCTCTTACACAGGACAGGGATTCCGGGGAAGGAAGCAGGATTGCAAAGATCTCGAGACCTTTGATACATTGGCATTGGTAAAACGACAGACAGCATCCAGCCTCAGCTCGGAGGTCACCTAGCCAGAGCAATGCCATGGCAGAGGAGGGCCACATCTGCATGTGAGTCACACACATGGTGGAGTGGACCCCATGGGAGATGGAGGATGAGTGGCAGTGGACCCTCTGGTGGTTGCCAGCTAACTGCCTTTGTCCATGTCTGGGAGATGGAGCATCTGCCTGCCTTGTGAGGATGGGAAGATAGTTTGCTAGTACCTGTGATCACATGAATAAGAGATATGCCATGGGGGAGTAGACTTGGGGTGGTGGTGGTGGTGGCTGGAGAGATGGCTCAGCAGTTAAGAGCACTGACTACTCTAGCAGAGGACCTGGGTGGCCACATGGTGTCTAACTACAGTCTGTAACTTCAGTCCCAGGGGATCTGACACCCTCTTCTGGCATCTTTGGATACCAGGCACATATATGGTGCACATTCATGCAGGCAAAATGCTCATATACATAAAACAGTTCAAAACTTTAATTAAAATAAAGCAGACAGGGATCTTCCAGCAAGCCAAGGCTACCAGGCCTTAAATAATCCACCAATAGCTTAGGTCGGGTCTGGTCAGGTCCTTTCTTAAGCATTTGGGAGCATAAAGGAGAGGCGGGGCTGCCACTTTTACTGACCTTGGGGTGTTCCTGACCACATCTGGCCATCGACCCCGCTTCTCATAGCGCACATGCGCTTTCTGTAGGGCGTCCTTGGTTTTTATTCATTTCGGTCTGATCATAGCACAGCTTCCACACGATGACAGATCTTTGTTTCTTGTAAATTTTTCTCCTTTTACTCCACTGGACAGTGAGTTGGGCGTGGACGGGGAGGAGCTAGTCCACACGGCTAATGAGTCCTGTGAACACATGGGAGGCACATAGCTGGCACACAGGGGTGCTCTACCGTGTTTGCTAAAGCGAAGAGTAAACAAAAAAAACAGCAGAGAGCAAGTCAATAGTGAATAAATAGAACTAATTCCATTGAAAATAACTGAATGTCTCTGATGTGCCAGAAGTGTTATGGATTTTGGATTTCAAGGGTTTTGAAATATTAATTTTTTTGTGACAAGTTATCTTGTGGAAATGTTTTCAAGTCTAAGCTGGAAGTTCATGTATGAATTTTTATAAACCATGCGCACATATCCCAAAGATAACTTTAACAATTAATTTTTAAAAATATTTTATTATGCCTGGTGTAGCAGTACATGCCTGTAATCCCATTCAGGAAGCGGAGGGAGGAGGACTTGAAGCCAGACTGTATTGCCCAGTAAGACCCTGTCTCAAAACCTTTTGTGGGGCTGAGGCTGTGGTTCAATAGTAGAGAGTTTGCCACACATGTGCAAGGTCCCAGGTTCAAACCCCAGTACTGGAGGAAAATGTTATTTTGAATATGAAAATTGTTACCCTCAACCATTAGTCTTATGATGTTAGATTGTACTCAAAAAATTTCGGGCCGGGTGGTGGTGGCGCACGCCTTTAATCCCAGCACTTGGGAGGCAGAGGCAGGCGGATCTTTGTGAATTCGAGGCCAGCCTGGTCTACAAAGTGAGTCCAGGGCAGCCAGAGATATTCAGAGAAACCCTGTCTCGAAAAACTAAAAAAAAAAAAAAAAAAAAAAAAATTTCGGGGCTGGAGAGATGGTTCAGCGGTTAAGAGCACTGGCTGCTCTTCCAGAGGTCATGAGTTCAACCATCCGTAATGAAATCTGGTGCCCTCTTCTGGCCTGCAGATATACCTGCAAACAGAACACTGTATACATAATAAATAAATCTTAAAAAAAAAATTTCATGCAATATTTTGGATCATCACTGTTCCCAGCTTGCCCATACCTTTGCCTCTATCCCAGCACTTCGAGTCACTACCCAGTTGCTCTCTTCCCACCAAGAGAACATTATCCTCTAGGGTGTCTTAGTTGAAGTTTTATTGCTATGAAGAGACACCATGACCATGACAACTCTTATAAAGGACAACATTGAATTGGGGCTGGCTTGCAGTTCAGAGGTTCAGTCCATTGTGGTCATGATGGGAAGCATGGCAGTGTGCGGCAGACACGGGGCTGGAGAAGGAACTGAGAGTCTTGATCCACAGGCAGCAGAAAGACATTGTGTGCCACACTGGGCACAGATTGAGTGTAGGAGACCTTAAAACCCACCCTCTCAGTGACACACTTCCTCCAACAAGGCCACACACTCCTAAAAGTGCCACTCCCTCTGGGCCAAACATTCAAACACATGAGTGTATGGGGGGCCATACCTATTCAAACCACCACACAGGGGTATAAAGACAGTCCCTTCAGACCCTTGGCCTCCCCTCTGTCCCTTTGTGACCACTTCCAACTATACTGAAGGGTTATTAGACCCAAAGACACCATGTTCTTTCTCCAGGTGTGTACACTGCTCCTTCTATCTTCCTACCCCCAACTTTGACTCTTCCCAAAGTCTGCTCTAAGCATCCTTCCTGTAGACCCCTAGCTGCATCTCTGATTTCTGGGCTTGCTGTAGCTACATGTTTCTCGTTATGTGTTCATTCAACAATCCATTTCCAGGTATCAATAATACTGTTGTGGTAGGTGCTGGGGGTTACCGTAGTGAAAATAGACACATTCCTGCCTTTTGGAGCTTGTGTTTTAGTGTAGAGAGGTTCACAAACTGGGGTCCAGTTCTATAGGGTGCCCCCATGTTATTCAGAGCTGCAAAAAAACTAAATAGGGAAGGCAGATAGAAAAGAATGGAGGTGAGAAGACTGTCTTAGACTGAGGAGTGCACTTGACCTACTTAAACACAGTGAAGATGCTCTGCTTGGAGATCAAGATGCCACGGCAAATGAGGTCAGAGACAAGGGCCTGGAGCTTCACTATTTTACCTGAAACGGCTTTGCACAATTTTTATGGAGATTAGCAGATGACACCTAGGAAGGTCACAGAACTTATTCAAGGTCACATAGCTAATGGCAGAGACCAAGCAGTAGTCCCACGCAGCTGATTCCAAATCCTTCACCCTTCCCCCCTTCACACTTCTGGGCAATCTTAATATTAGGGTGTTGGCGTGCGGGTGAATGAAGGGGCAAAGGTTGGGCATCACGTTGATTGTTTCACCCCAATTCAGTGTTTTCAAACCAAACGACAACCACTCTGTGTTTTTTTTTCCTCCTTGGTTGGGGTCAAGTTTACAGAAATGAATACAGAAACCGACTATAGCAACGGGGAAGATTTAGTCAGGAATGTGACCTTGAAAACTGCTGAAGCAAGTACACACACCCCCTGGGAGGGAGCCCTGGACAAAAGGCAGCTGTGCCTGACAAGGCAACACCCAGAACCCTCCACGGAAAATTGCAACCCAGTCCTGGAAAATGCCTGTCACTAGCTGTCTCTTCGAGACACAGATGACACAAGCCACTCGGTGCTCCCTGTAGGATGAACACGGGCAGGAGCTTGGGGTCACAGTGAGGACAGCTGTGCCCACCTGCAAAATCAAAAGTTCCAGAGTCCCAAGCTGGGCCTGAACAAGACCCAAAGCCTTCACAATCCAGGTCCATCTAACTACATGACTTAAATGGAAATAACAGAATGGAAGCTTGTCAAAGGGCTCTGTGTGATTTCTAAGACCAAAAGCCGGTCGAAAAGAACCGGGAAGGAACCTGGGAAGGTGATAAGCTTGAGTCGTGACAGATGCCAAGAGTGTCCTGAGAATTTCTCAGAAGGCACAGAAGAGCCTCCTCGTCTCTATCTATTTCCCTCTTGATAGTCTCTCAAGATGAAATCAAAGAGAATGAAGCAGGAAGTAGCCTTTATCCTGTGAGCTCACTTTGGTGCCCAAAGGGAGGCATCCTCCCCACGGTGATAAGAAGTCTGTCTTCTCAAAGATGTCAGTAGGTTAGGGATCTTCTGAGGCTCTCTTCAGTGGGACACTGACTGCTTGGCCAGGACCTGAATTATAATCTCATGGAGCCAAAAGTGTGCCGAGCTGACGTGAAGGCCCAAACCATGAATGAACCCACCCTCTGCGTGGAAGCAGAATGGTGGGCCAGTGCAGGGTGCTGGGTGACCAGGCCCTCACAGTATCACTCAGAACTTTCACACCGGGGCTACATATCCTTCCTGCCTGCGTATCTGCCTTCCGGACTCCCTGCGAAGATGTTGATGCCTTTAACAGGAAAGGCTATGGAAGCATCGGCCCTCCCAGCCCATCAGGTTACATCAGGAGCGAACAGAACCCATAGAACACAGCCCAGAAGGGAAACTGACAGTATCTGCCTAGATCTGGTTGATGCCAGAGAAATCTTCTCACTCTGAGCTTCATGAAGCTCTGCTGCTTCAAAGCGCAATGTGTGTGTGTGTGTGTGTGTGTGTGTGTGTGTGTGTGTACATGTGTGACTATGTAAAGAAAGCAATCAGGAGGCCACATCTCATTTCCAAAAAAAAACATAGTTTGCTTTTCTTTTATAAGTGTGCTTCTCTTGGCTCTGTGCAGTAAGGCGTATGGAGCTGAGAGAGAGGGAGCCCGGTCTGCCAGCATCTGGGGAGTCTGTATCATCCAGTGCCATGAGCTAAACACAGAGAGACAAAAAGGACAATTCATCCATCCCCAAGGAAGCAGAATCCAAATTGAGGAGCTAGGTAGATATTTTAAAGCTGAGCATGAGAGAAGAAACTTCGAACATGTGAAATATTTGATTCTAAAAAACATATTCATTTAATAATGAAGAGATTAATTTCACCTACCAAGTAATCATATAGGGTAGGTATTCTCACAGAAGGAAATAGCACTTTTTTTTTAAACCAGGAAGACAATAACACACCATTTCACACCCAATAGGGTGGCTACTATTTAATAACAAAAATGACTGCGTGTCTGGAGTGTGTGAAGACATCAGAATCCTTACGTGCTAGATAGTGGGGCAAATTAAAGTGATGTCATCACCATGGAAACCTGTATGGCAAATCCTCAGAACATCAAAAATAGACTTATCATGTGACCCAGCACTTCTGCTTTGGGGTAGGAACCAAAGAGATGTCTATGCACCAGGCTCACAGAAGCAGTATTCTGAATAGCCACAGCCTGGAAGTGATTGATAAACAGATAAGGAAAATGTGATACATGCTCCCAATGATGAGCTATTGTTCACCAGCACAGGAAGGGCATTCCCAACCATGATGCAACGTTATCGCGCTGAATGAAACAGGCAAGTTTTAAAAATGCAGGTGTGTGTTATGAGTATCCATTTCTGTGAAGTACTGAGAATAGTTGCTTTTCAGGAAACAGAAGACAGACCCGAGATTGCCCTGGGTCAGAGCGACATCATTTAGCAGGTAAAATTTTCCATTTGCTAGATAAAAGGAGTTCTGTGGATGGATCCCAGAGAAGTGCCTACTGCAGTGTGAGTGGATTTTGTGTGCTGCAGGGATCTAACCTAGGGCCTCATACAAGCCTCACACAAGCAGATAACTCTCCTAGGGAATTAGATCCCTAGCTAGGAAATGGACATCTGAAAATAGTTACCATGGAGACCAGAGATGCAACTGAAGAGGTTTCTGGGGACTGCTGGGTTTCATCCTCAGCAAAAGGAAGGAGAGAATCAGAGGGGAAGTGGGGAGAAAGAAAGAAGAGAAGGAAGGAATTTTTTTTACATTTATTTCAAGTTACATCTCAATCATAGTCCCTCCCTCCTCCCCCTCCCAGGTACATTTTTTTCTACCCAACAGCTCCCCCTTTTAGTCCAATAAAAGGCTCTTTTTCTTATAATAATAAATACAAAACAATAAGAATAATTAGTTGATAATTTTTAAATCATATGCTTTATGATGACAGAAAGAAGAGGCAGGATAGAGATAGTGTGACAGGTGAGGGCCACAGAGGACAAGCCAAATCTTTTGCCATTTTGGCCCATATCAATAATGAGAGGAGCCGGGCGGTGGTGGCGCACGCCTTTAATCCCAGCACTTGGGAGGCAGAGGCAGGCGGATCTTTGTGAGTTCGAGGCCAGCCTGGTCTACAAAGCGAGTCCAGGACAGCCAGAGATATTCAGAGAAACCCTGTCTCGAAAAACCAAAAAAAATAAAATAAAATAAAAATAATGAGAGGGGGGGAAATTAGAAACTCAAGATATGCCATCTAGGCTGGGTGTGGTGGCGCAAACCTTTAATTCCAGCACTCAGGAGGCAGAGGCAGGTGAATCTCTGTGAGTTTGAGGCCAGCCTGGTCTACAGAGTGAGTTCTAGGACAGCCAGGGCTACACAGAGAAATCCTTCCTCGAAAAACAGATATGCCATATATGGAAAAAAGATACATATGACTTGAAAATAAACCTCATGGTCATGTTTGGCATCTTGGGACCACACAGCAAGGAAGCACTGGGAGCTAACAGAGACAGTATGGAAGGTGGGCAAGCTGTGCCTGAAAGGTATCCATCCATAAAGCCCATGTTATTTTAGCAGCCCCAAAATAAGACAGATGAGTAGGATGCCTTCCCGATTATTCTGTGATCACAGACCTGGGCCTGGAGAATCTAAAATCCAGTGCTTTGAGCAGCTGGGAGGACTGCTCTCGCTTCCACCCGGGAGCCATGGGGAGCACTGTCCACTGCACAGTGACTGGCTGGGTTGTGCCGACTGTCATGTCACGTCATGGGTACCACAATAACTCTATGTTTAATGAACAGAAGAGCTGCAGAGTGCCTTTCAAAAAGGTTGTCATGTTTTATGTCCCACCAGCAGTGTATGGGGATTAAAAAAAAAAAAAAACCTCTCTACAACCTTCCCAGCACTGGTTACTGTCTGGATATTTTTAAATCTTAGTCATCCTGGTGGGTGTCAAATGGAATCTTGTTATGGTTTTGATTTACATTTCTGTATTGACTAATACTGCGGAATATATTTGTACAGGTTTGTTGACCATTTATTACATCTTCTTTGGGGAAATACCTATGATACTATTTGATGGCTTTTAAATCAATGTTATTTGTTGTTATTACCACTTTTTTTTTTCTTTTTTGGTTTTCCTAGACAGAGTTTCTCTGTGTAGCCTTGGCTGTCCTAGACTTGCTCTGCAGACCAGGCTGCCCTTGAACTCACAGAGATCCACCTGCCTCTGCCTCCTGAGTGCTGGGATCAAAGGTGTGAGCCATCATGCCAGCAATCACAGACAACTGTGAACCACCATGTGGGTGCTGGGATTTGAACCCGGGTCCTTTGGAAGAGCAACCAGTGCTCTTAACTACTGAACAATTCCCAGTCCCAACTTTTTTTTTTTTATCTTATTATTTGATATGTTTGGATGTTTTACCTGCATTTGTGTATATATATATATAGCACATATATATAATATATGCATTATATATTATATATTACATATTGCATAAATATTATATATTTACGTATATTACAATATACATATTACATATATTGCACACATATATACATATATAATATATGCATATGTTATATGTATACATGATAATACATGTACATATATTTTATATTACATGTATGCATGATGATGCATGTACATGTGTTATATATTACATACATGAATATATATTTACATATTTTGCAGTATAGATATTACATACACATTGCACACATATATATTCACATACATGTATGCGTATATGGATTATATATATACATTTATATATACATATATGTGTCTCACATGCATGGAGTGTCTATAGAGGTCAGAAGAGGGCATCAGATACCCTGGAGCTGGAGTTACAGATGCTTGTGAGCTGCCCTGTGGGAGCTGGGAACTGAACCTGGGTCCTCTGCAAGAACAGCCAGTGTTGTTAACCACTGAACCATCACTCCAGCCCTGAAGAACACTTGTTCTTATATTTAGTTTTGTTTTCCTAAGAGTGTTGAGGTTTGGGATCTCACATTTATTAGGTCTGTGATCTATTAGGAGTTAATCCTCCTGTGCAATTGTTCTTGTATTGTTCATTGCATTGCTCTGTAAGTTAATTTCTAGTTGATAGTCAGTATCATCTGTTAGGAGAATGTCCTTTGGGTATTGAGTTTTGCTGGCTTGGACTATGTTTCCATATCTGGTGTTTTCACTTGATTCTGTCCTGGGCACCTTTAGATATTTTCTTCTTGTATTTCAGGCCCCCTACCTGTGTGACTAGGCTTTCCTGTCTTTACTATGTTCTGTGTCTGAATGTTTTCTCTGAGTGTATGCATGTGTGCCATGTCCATGCCTGTAGCCCTTGAAGACCAGAAGAAGACTTTGAATCTCCTGGGAGTGGAGTTACAGACAGTGCAAGCCACCGTGTGGGCAGTGGAAATCAAACTGGGGTCCTCTGCAAGAGTAACAGACGCTCTTGACCACTGAGCCACGCTTGTCTCCAGCACTGGCTTAACAAATGTGTTATAGCACACACATGTATATCACAGTGACACACGTGTAGACTGAAGCCACTGCAACCTCCCCATACTGGACAGACCAATCCTTGGCATCTCAACACCCAGAACAGTAACAGTCTCTTTCTCACCCATCTCAGAGACATGCTGAGTCCTTGGAGATGCTTGACACAGACACTGTAGACTCAGGATCTGGTCAACAGGGAAGAGACAGAGAGGAGAAGACACGTGGGAAGTGGCACACGCCCTTCCTGCCCACTGCCCACTCCTCACAGCTGGCCGCAAGAGAGGCTCCCTGTTGGTGCAGAGGCAGACTTTTCATGCCACCATCACAAAAGCCAGGAAATGGAAACAACCTTACTCCCCACTGAAGAACAGATAGATAAGGCAAAAGTATCATGTGACTCATAGAATACAATTTGGCCAAGAAAAGGAAATTGGAAATTGTGTCATGAATGACACATGTGTGGATGGGGCTAGAGATCCTTAGGTTATGTAAGTCATGCACAGAAAATGAGTCCCATATGATCTCACTCATATAAACAGTAAAACAACAAAGACATTGATACCACAGAAGTTGAGTAGAATGGTAGTAACCAGAACAGAGAAGAGCAAGGCTGAACGGTGGGGAGAAGTTGGTTAGTGGATGTTACAATATAATTATATGGGAATGAGATTGCACGTTAGGATAATGCACTATGTGTTTTTTAAAAAATCTAGAGAGAGCTGAAGGAGTGGCTCTGTGGTTAGAGCACTGACTGCTCTTCTAGAGGACCCGAGTTCAGTCCCCAGTATCCACTTTAGTAGCTCACAACTGCTTGTAAATCCAACTTCCAGGAGATCTGACACCCCATTCTGGCGTCTGGAGGCATTTCACTCACACACACATACCATATAGATACACATACTCACATAATGAAAAATACAATCTAAAAAACGATCAGTGGAAATAATGGCGAATGTGTTTCTATAAATAAATTATTAGTATTTGAGAAGCTAACTATGGCTGGACATGGTGGCGCATGCCATTAATCCCAGCACTCGGGAGGCAGAGGCAGGCAGGTCTCTGTGAGTTCAAGGCCAGCCTGGTCTACAAAGTGAGTCCAGGACAGCCAGAGCTACACAGAGAAACCCTCTCAAAAAAAAAAAAGAAGCTAGCTATGTTTACCCTAACCTAAACATCACACCATGTGGACATGTATCAAAACATCACATAATACCACATAAATATATGTAGTCTTGGGGCTGGAGAGATGGCTTAGCTCTTAAAATAACACTAACTGCTGCTTCTGAGGACTAAGGTTCGATTCCCAGCACTACACAGGAGGAGTCACAACTACCTGTTACTTCTAGTTCAAGGAGATCTGGCGCCCTCCTCTGGCCTCCACAGGCCCTGTGTTCATATGGCAGGCATGCGCGCATGCACGCGCGCGCGCGCGCGCGCACACACACACACACACACACACACACACACACACACACACAGAGGGAGAGGGAGAGAAATGAAAATAAAAACAAATGTGCGTACAGTTTCTAAGTGTCAGTTAAAGTTCATATGATTTCTGAAGAAAATGTAGTGGGCATCCAACTGTATCTGCCCCGTCCTCTACACAATGTGTGAGAGCTTCACTTACACATCTGGGCTGTAGGTACCTGTGCCCCCCAATCTCTCCTGAGTGAGGCCCTCAGAAAAGAGGCTTCCAGGCTGAAGACGAGGGTCAAAACTGTGTTCTGTGAGTCAATGGATAACGCATGTGGCTCGGAGGAAAGAGAACCAGTTTCCTGAAACAGAGGCTCCATGCACGTGGAAGGTACATTGTAGTTTGGAGGTTGGTTCTGAAGGCAAAGGCCATTCTCCTCTCCAGAAAGAACTAGGAGACATTGAATCTCACATCCTTGTAATCTTCTGACCCAAAACTTTCCTTTTCTCTACTTTTTCTTTCCAAAGGGTTGATTTACTTTTACTTTATGTATAAGGGTGTTTTGTGCATACCACATACACAGAGTACCTGAGGAGATCGGAAGAAAGCGTCAGATCTCCTGGAACTGGAATTACAGTTGTAATTGCCGGCATTTGAACCCGTGTCCTCTGGAAGAGCAGCCAGTGCTTTTAACCACTGAGCCATCTCTCCAGCCCCATCTCTACTCTCCTTATGGAACCCAACACCCTTCCTATAGTCTGCCATATTGCCCTGGAAGCCATCGGGGGACATGGAGAGACACCAGGTCCCTCCTATGTCATGTACTATCTCAGTTCTAGCCCAGTGCGTTTGACTTTTCTTCAGGGGGTCCCTGACACTAGTTTCCCTGGGAAGCCTCTGAATCCCTTGTGCCTCATTCTTAAGTCCTGGTCTTACACAAAACCAACTGACGTTAAAGGGATGTGTATTTTTGAAAGCCTCCTTTTGCCACCTTTCCAAGCTTCTCCGTCCAATCCCATCTGTGGTTTACTTCTTCACAGCTGGAATGACGGTATCTCCCTCTTGAAGGCTATCTCAAGCTATATCCTGTCCCCACTGCACACCCTTCCTCCTACCTCAGGCACACCCCCTCTCTACAAATGGTACGCAAATAATTCCATAAGCCAGACTGGGATTGCGACTCCCCTTGCCCCCCACTGCACCATCTCTCAATTCCATCCTGTCGGGACCTGCTCAGGCCATTGGCACGCTTCCCGATCCATTCCATTTTACTAATTAACACATTTGTTATTTGTCTCAGTCTGGCGGGCCCAGCCCTGGTTGTCAGTCGGACTCGGGGAGTTCCATCTTCCATCACAGCCAGGGATAATACTCCTCTATGTGGTTACAGGAAGCATAGGACCTGAAGCCACGCCCTCAGCTCCCACTGCGCATAAATTAGTGAAAGGGAGGAGAAGGGACGTTGACTAAGATCCTTTATTAGGCCCTGTGTTCAAGCATGCCTTCATAGGGTTTGTCACTGCAGCCCAGTGGGAGACGAACATTCTCCTCATTTTTTTGGAGGAGGCTGGGGAAGTTAAGTAACTAACCCAAACCCAAACCAGGAGTCCTGGAAGCACTATGCAAATTCATGACTGTCGGAATTCCCATGTTCCTTTCCACCTCCTGGCTTGTGTGCAGACAGATATTTCCCACACTCATCAAGAATAAATGACCTCGCAACCGTTTCTCTAAATGTACATGTGGGTCCCAAAGGCAGGCAAGAGCCTGGTACATACGCCTTCCTGACCATGCTGCCTCATTCACATAAGAGAGACCAGCAAGTTCAATAAAATGTGTTTACACTTTTCTTTCTTTCTTTTTTTTATTTAAAATTACTTTATTTCGTTGTATATAGGTATTTTATCTGACTGTATGTCTGTGCACCACAAGCATGCAGTGCCTGCAGAGGCCAGAAGGGAGAACCAGATCTCCAGAGACTGGAATCACAGATGCTTGTGAGCCACCAGGTGGGCGCTGGGATCTGAACCCGGGTCCTTTGGAAGAGCAGCCAGTGCTCTTAACCACTGAGCCATCTCTCCAGCCCCTACAGTTTTATTTTTCCACAGTGGAGCTGAATGGTATTTTCATAGAGAAAAGACATGGCTCTTAAGAACAAAGCTGAGATCCAAGAGAAAAATGGGTGTCCGAAAGCCCTTTTAAGCATCTCCATGGTGCTTGTAGCATATTGCCAGAGATAGCTAGTGTGTAGAAAGGGTATAGAAGACCCACTGAAGTTGTAGTGACCCTTAATACGTTTCCTCACGTTGTGGTAACCCGATCAGACATAAAATTACTTTGCTGCTACTTCATAACTGTAATTTTGCTATTGTTCTGAATGTAACGTAAAATATCTGGTATGTGACCCCAGTGGGGGTCGTGACCCACAGGTTGAGAAGCACCGACCTAGAGGCTGCTGGGAGAGTGTAGGAGAAGGAAGACACAATTTACCTCCTGTTTTTTCACTTTTGGATTTTCAAATTGAAAAAAAAAAATCTACCTTTTATTTTTTGAATGATACATGTAACATTTAAGCTGCCATTAAATGTTGTGTCCATGGTGAGTGGATTTAGGCAGTCTCTTCATTGTGTTTTGGTAGGAAAACAGCAGGAAGTTGGGTAGGAGTGGGTTGCAGAATGTTTGAGTGTGTGTGTGTGTGTATGTGTGTGTGTGTGTTGGGGGGGGTACATGTGGGACTTACAAAGCAGTTTTGAGATCCAGAGCTTCAGTTCCCCCTGTTTCGAGGACAGGACTTGGTACATAACTTTGACACCATTAACTAGGAAGGGTCTAAAGCTGATATACTGTAAGCCACACATGTAATTTTACATTTTCTGGGAGCCATGGGTTAAGAAAAAAGAAGATCTGAAGCCATTTTGAATGCTACATTTTTTTTTTTTTTTTTTTTTGGTTTTTCTAGACAGGGTTTCTATGTTTAACAGCTCTGGCTGTCCTGGACTCGCTTTGTAGACCAGGCTGGCCTCGAACTCGCAAAGATCCGCCTGCCTCTGCCTCCCAAGTGCTGGGATTAAAGGTGTGCGCCACCACCGCCCGGCTGAATGCTACATTTTTATCTAAAACACTATGCTCAAGTGTTTTACTTTGAGACATGGTCAATTTAGAAAGGAATGGGATATATTGCATTCTTTTTATTTCATGGAGGTTTGTTCATCTATCTATAACTTTATCTCCTAACCAGGAAAGGATGTCTGATGGTTTTTTTATAGGTGACTTGGAGATGCTAAGAATTCAACTCCTGTCCTTCTGGTTCTGGCCTCCTGAGCTCCAATTGTGGCGACATGAAACCGTTCACCCACAGTCTCCTGGGCTCACAGGCGCGAGGCGCTAGCACTGGTGGGTACCTGCGGCTCCTATGGGCCGCTGTGGTCCGCAACAACCCAGTGTAGTTCAACCACGACTTTGCGGTGCCGATGATCCCCAAAGTGAAGTGGGCGGCGCTTGCGCAGGCAGCGAACACTTTAAGCCTGGCGGAGGTACCCGAAGAGCCGACTGAAGGTTATGAGCACGACCAGATGTTTTTGAGAAAGATGAAGCATGGGTTGCTTGAGGTTGATGTAGTGGAGGGCGACCCGCAACGCCCAGAACCTGGTCGTCTTTTCCCCATCAGCGAGGGAACCCCAATTTGCTATTGAATGATGAGGAGAAGTCTGAGACGTAACCTTGCTAGCCACCACCTTGGCCTTTGGTGACCGTGTGTATCTGTTGTATAGTCTGTTAACTAAATACGTCATATGTGACCCCATCTCCTTGCAGTGGCTCACCGACCACCAAGAACCTGAACTCCATATTATATATATTTTTTCTCATTAAAGATTAAAAACCAAAAAAAAAAAAAATTCAACTCTTTTATGGTGATGGCTCTGCGAATCAAACACCACATGACATTCTCAGGCCCCACAACTCAGCTTTTAGAGTCATATGGGGCAAGATTTGAACTCTTAGATTTTATTTTATATGTATATGTGTTTTGCCCATATATATGCATGGCACATGTGTGCAGTGTCCACAGAGGCCAGAAGAGGGCGTCAGATTCCCCTGGAACTGAAGTTACAGATGGTTGTGAGCCTCCATGAGTGTGCTGGGGACTGAGCCATCTCTCCAGCCCCATATTTGAACTCTTTCTCCATCATTTACTAAAACCATTTCTCTGATCTTTGGTTGCCACGTTCCATGAGGGATGGCTGGTAACTCATGAGGGGCTTGATTGACATTGTTCCTGAGCTGGGACGTGGTTCAGTGGTTATCTTCCCTGCTGTGCTGGGTCATGTGTTTTTATCCTTCCCTGTTTGGTACTTGGAAACACTTTTCTAGTGTGGAAATGCTTCCAAATTTTACACTCTTTGGCACTAATAATCTTGCTATATGTAAAAGAGGCCCCCACAAAAAGTGAAATATTGATTATTAGAGATGCCCTCATTTAAAAAAAAACTTAAAAAACAATTATAAATCAGCACATTAACCATTGCCAATTCTACTTATCACAGGAAATTCAGCTCTTCTTCCATTTGGAGCAGTCGGGCTGGAGTGTGAAAGCCCAGCCCAGCTATGCTTTGCATGTCAGGAGTTTAGGTCACTCATTCATTCACTCAGTGCATGCAGAGGGAGACCTGTAGGTATTGGATTCATTCATTCACTCAATGCATGCAGAGGGAGACCTGTAGGTATTGGATTCATTCATTCACTCAATGCATGCAGAGGGAGACCTGTAGGTATTGGATTCATTCATTCACTCAGTGCATGCAGAGGGAAACCTGTAGGTATTGGACATGAAGAGGGAATAGCCTCAGGAGTTTAGGTCATTCATTCATTCACTCAATACATGCAGAGAGAAACCTGTAGGTATTGGGCATGAAGAGGCAATAGCCCCCTGTCCCAGACTGTCTTTTGTCCCATTGTCCCATGGACATTGCCTGAAGCTGTCCAGATGTAGACAGATGTGCAGAAGAGCCAACCAGATGGTTCCCTTAGGGAGTCTGTGTTTCCTCCACTTGACACAGAGATGACATACGAGCTTCCTGAGGGTTTCTCAGAGGACCCAGAAGAGTGGCTAGCTTAAGCTATCTTTGGGTCCTCCACCCAAGGTCCCTGTCTTCTAGGCAGGTCCACTGTAGGAGCTATGGTGGGGCTGTGTGGGATAGGACGTGCCAGCCTAGGCTAGGGAAGGGTATGCAAACCAGAGCATGGTAAGCCAGGGAAGGACCTCTGCAGGCTTATGGAGACTCCAACAGATGGGTCCCCGGGGAGCTGTGTCCTAAAATATGGGTCCTGCCTGGCAAACATCCAGATCTGAGGAGGTTGTTGTGATGGCAAGGAGGAGGTCACCACCTGGGGGTGGGGGAGGAAGGGAGAAGGCTTCCTGCCACCTCAGAGGAAGACAAGATTGTTGAAGTGGCAGGCAGGAAGACCTGTTTCTGCTTGTGGTGTGCCAGCCCTGCCTGGACCACTGGGTCAGGTATAGAAAACAGGGAGGGGAGAAAGGTTTAGAGATTGCCTCCCCTCTGTGCTGATAGGGGAGATGAGGAGGACTTTGAATAAAATATACATCTTATGTATTTTTGTTTGTTTTTTGAGAAAGGGTTTCTTTGTGTGGCCCTATCTATCCTGGAACTCGCTCTGTGGACCAGGCTGGTCTTAAACTCACAGACATCAGCCTCCCTCTGCCTCCCAAGTGCTGGGATTAAAAGCTTTCACCACCATGACCAGCTAGGTATTTTATGTTCTTGTTATTGTTTTGAGACCGGATCTCACTGTGCAGCCTTGGCTGGCCTTGAAGTCACTATGTGGCCAGGCTGGCTTTGAACTCTCGAAGATCTGCTAGACTTTGCCTCCCAAGTGTTGACATCAGGATGTGCACTACCATGTTCAGAATGGTTTACATTGTCAGAAGAGAGCTTTATGGAAATTTTCCATAAAATAACAAGGGTGGGCATGCCTGCAATCCCAACACTCAGGAGGAAGAGGCAGGAGGATTATATAGCCTTACTATATAATAAAACTAGGCATCATTATACTATACTATACTACACTACACTATGCTACACTATACTATTATAAATAAAACTGAAGCATGACTCCATTAACTAGCTTTGTTAATGACCAATGTTTTATCTCTATCCCCTAACTTTACCTCATACAGTTTGAAAAAATTCCTGTACCCCAAACTATTTCAGAAATTCAAAAGTATTTCGTCCTACGACTTCAAAAACTCAGACATCACATTGGCTTAAAGACCTGTCCATCACAACCCTTAACCCGGTGGCTCTACCTCCTTCTCCTTCTCCCCGCCCCTTCCTTGCAATTTATTTACTGAGGAAGTTCAGTTGCATTTCCTGTGGAGTTTCCCACAGTCTGTACTTCACTGGCTGTTTCTGTGTGACCTTTCTTAACACACCCCTTTGTGTGTCCAGTCGTTTGTAAGTTGGTAGTTAGAGACGGATCCGATTTAAATCTGTTTGACTCTTTGGCAGGAGGATAGCTCACAGCTGACAACATGATCTTCCTCAGGAGTAACATAGCGTCTCATTGGCTGTTCCCTTTTTCTCCCCACCCCCCTTTCATTTTGATTGAGATGAAACGCACAACCGCACACATGTGAACTTTGCCAATCTGGCATTTTTAAGTGTTCCAGTCACGGCCGTTTAGTATGTCCTACGTCTCAGCCTCTGTCCTTCTGTGTGTCCCACCTCTGAACAATGAAGACCTAGAATCCTTTTCGTAATCCCCCTTAAGGTCTATCTAAGTTGTAATGTTTGTCAAAATTCCTTTCTCTTTAAGGTGGTGGTTCTCAACTTTTCTAATGCTGTGACCCTTTAATACAGTTAGTTCCTCATGTTGTGGTGACCCCCAACCATAACATTATTTCATTGCTACTTCATAATTTTGCTATGTTATGATGATTCATGATGTAAATATCCTTTATGCAGGATATTTGATACTTGACCCTTTTGAAAAGGTGTTTCCACCTCCAAGGGGTCACAACCCACAGGTTGAGAACCACCTCTTTAAGGTGATTATCTGTTGTATATAAGAACCCCACTTTGATATACATTCACCCCTCCATGTCCAGTGGGGTTATTTCTACCTTCTAGATCTTGCGGATGATGCTGTTCTAAACATTACTTCCAGAGATTGCTCTTTTTGTGTGTGTGTGTGAGGAAGGGGATACACCTAAAAATGGGGTTTCCGCATCACATGGCAAGTTTTCTGAGACAGGGTCTCCTGTAGCTTTGGCTAGATTTGCATGTGTAGCCAAGGCTGGTCTTGAGTTTCTAATCCTTGTCTCCCAGCTCTCAAGCGCTGGGGTCACAGGTGTACGGCATTGCGGCTAGCCACACGGTAACTAGCTGATGTTTCAGGTGTTGAGGACCGCCATGTTAGTTTACACAGTGGCTGCACTGCCCTCCCTCCTGTCTACAGTGCACAAGGCTGCCATGTTTCTCCATCCTCACTGATACTCTCTGCGTCCTGATGGATGGAGACAATTGCTTTGGATTTGTGATTTTCTGATGGTAAGTTAGAAGCATCATCTCTTCACAGTTCACTGATGCAATCCTTTAAGGAGATATCTGTTTCAGTTCTCTCTCTCTCTTTTTTTTTAAGACTTGTTATTTTCATTTTATGTGCCTGGGCATTCATTTTACCTGCATTATGTGTATGTGCACCACATGCATACAGTGTCCATGGAGGCCAGAAGGGGGCATCAGATCCCCTGAAATTGGTGTTACAGACGGTTGTGAGCCACCATGTGAGTGCTGGGAACTGAACCTGGGTCCCTTGCAAGAGCAGCTGGTGTTCTTGACCACTGAACCATCTCCTCAGCCCCTCTGTCCATTTTTAAATAATCAGTTTGGGTTTTTTTTTTTGTTATTAAATTGGAGGAATTCTTTACATATTGTGATACCTACCCCTTACCAGATAAATAAGTTGCAAATATGTCCTCCCCCTCTTCAAATCATCTTTTTACTCTTTTGATGCTTCTATTCTTGCATGGAAGATTTAGATTTTCAAGTAGTCCTATTTGTCTGTTCTGATTTCTGTTGCTTGTTCCTTTGTTTCCCTGGCCAGCATCATAAAGTCTATTCTACAATTCCTTTTACCCATCTTTAATGTGCATCACCAAGAACAGTGACTTCAGGGGTGGTTACCTGTCTGTCATTTCTTAGTGGGAACACAGGACATCAGTGGAGAGAAATGTCCCTCCTCAGTTACATGGCTAGCTCTGAGCTGCACATTAACTTTGCCTATATTTACAGTGGGTCATCCCCAGAAAATGAAAACCCAGTAAAGAGGTTTTTGGGTTTTTTTTTTAAGTATCGTTATGGACTTAGGGGTTTAATGTCTGTGGTGTTCTTATTAATCCACTGCACTTACAGTTTTTATTGTTCCAGTGTTTCCATCTTTAGACTGCGACAGTCCTCCAAGTTGGCTCAGAGCTCTTCTGGCATGGCCTGCAGATTCTTTGACAGGCCCCCAGCTTTCTGCTCTTCCAAGATGTTTGAGGCTGATTTTGCACATTTCCTGTCCCAGACAGAGTCAGTCACTGAGATAATATTTAAATATAAATAGTTCAGAGCTTTTAAAATCTACAGCAAGACTCCTTGGAAAGTTGGAATGCCGTGTGATCGGACTGATCTCCCTCTGGAAAACCGGAGCATTGTGTGATTGGACTGAGATGCCCCAATCCTGGTGATGAGCACAGTGGGATCAGGGAAATCACAGGACACCCCTAGTGTGTGTCATTGAGTGAAAATCCTTCCCCCGTGGCCATGGTGTCCAGTATGGGGTGGACGAGGTACCGAAGGTCAACTTAGAGTTCAGCAGAGTCCAGCCAAAGGCCAGCCCTGGGAGTGACAGGGGCTTGCCTCTGAAGGACAGGATGAGCTGAATCAGAGGAAAAGTTCAGGAGGATGGAGAAGGCCAAGTCAGGGCCTGGAGTGCCTGGAATTCCGCCTATGAGCAAAGGCAGAGCCAGCAAGCTTTCCAGATGTTTGGTGAGTCAGCAGGAGACAGGACACAGTGGGGTCTTGAAAGAAGAGTGGAGTGTAAACCAGGCTTGCTGGTTCATGCTTATGATTCCAGAACTCAGGAGACCAAGGCAAGAGAAATGAGAGATCCTGAAGAGCCAGGGCTATGCAACAAGGTTCTGCTTCAGAAAACAAACAGAAACAAATGGAAAAAAAGGAAAAGAAAGAAAAAAAAAGAGGCTGGAGTAGTGGCTCAGGGGTTGAGAATACTTGCTGCTCCTCTAGAGAACCTGAATTTGGTTCCTAGAGTAGTTTACCATGCCTGTATCTTCAGCACCAGGGCATCCCATACCCTCTTGTTCTTGTCTTCTCACACCTTGTATGTACTTTTACTCCCATGACTTACACACACATGAATGCATATACACATGTAGGCAAGTATACACGAATGCATATACACAAACTTGTGCATAAAAATAACTCTTTCAAAAAAAAAAAAGAGAGAGAAAGCCAGATGGTGGTGGCACACACCTTTAATCCCAGTACTCAGGAGGTAAAGGCAGGTGGATATCTGAGTTCTGAGTTCGAGACCAGCCTGGTCTACAGAGCGAGTTCCAGAACAGCCAGGGCTACACGAGAAAAACTGTCTCAAAAGCAACAACACAGAAAAGAAAAGAGAGAGAGAGAGAAGAAAAATACAAGAGCAGAGTTCATTTCACTTTCTGTGGAACAGAGAAGATGAAAGACCAACAGAGAAAAGAAAAGTGACTGTGGGTCCCATGGCATCATCCCTGGTATAAAACCCCACCCTCTTACCTGGAACTAAGACGGCGTGTCTAACTCCAACCTCATGGAAACAGATTCTTGCCAACCTACGGCTTTTTTTTTTTTTTTTTTTCTGCTCCCTGATTGTTCTAATGCTGTTCCCACCTCAACCTTGGCTACTGATGCTCCTCCTGGGCTGCCTTTTAAATGATTTCTTCCACCTCCCACTCTCCTCTCCATCCAGAGAGACTGTCACCAGCCCTGCCGTCTCCACTCTTGCCTGGGGCCTATGGCCAGTCTCTCTCACTGTAACCTCTTTAATTTCTCCATGCAATTAACGCCTTTTTATTCATGGGTCTCTTTCCTATCGCACATGCTCTCTTCTCACTCTGGTGATTGTTTGAATGTCCCTGGACAGGTGGGGGTGTCACTTCATGTACCAAATATTTCTAGAACCAACCAGAGATATCCAGAAGGCTGGTGAGCCTTTCCTTGTTCCAGCCAAACTCCTGTTGAAATGTAAAGCCATTTCTCTCCATTCTTGGGTGGTGATGCCCACACTCCCTTGTCTGCTGTGGGTCTCTTGGAAGCGTTATTAATTCTCTCTATATCTCGGCTGTGACTTTTCACCCTAGAGACACTCCATGGGAATGTCTCTCTCCATTTCTGCTGGCCTACTCTGTGCCCAGAACATCTGAGAAGGGTCCAGAAGATGAGGCATGGGGTGGCAGGCAGGAGGGACTGGAATGGTGTCTTAGAGTTTCATTGCTGTGAAGAGACACCATGACCATTGCAGCCCTTGGAAAGGAAAGCATTTAACTGGGACTGGCTTACAGGTTCAGAAGTTCAGTCCATTATCATCATGGCGGGAAGCATGGCAGTGTGCGGGCAGACATGGTGCTGGAGAAGGAGCTGAGAGTTCTACATCTTGATCCTTAGACAGCAGGAGAAGGAGACTATCACCGGACATAGCTTGAGCACAGGAGACCTCAAAGCCTGCCCTCACAGTGACACACTTCCTCCAAGGCCACGCCTTTGTTCATTTTTTTCCCCCTCTTAATCTCTAGCTAATGTTTTCCACCGGGAGGTTTTTCAAGCAAAGCCATCCATCTCCCGTGGTTGAGATTCTGATTTGCGGGCAGCCCCACCCTTGATGTCTGAAGAACAGAGTGTCTATTTGACAGACGGAGAGATCTAACAGCCGCCTCCCCCCAGTCAGCCCCACTCTCTTACTAGAAGTCGCCTTGGTGATTTTATGGGCTGTTAGAGTTTGCAGGGTTGGAATTTGACCTGGAACGTGGCACTGGGGGGGGGGGGGGGGGGAGGTGGCTCTAATCTATTGTAAATAAAGGCTGCAATAAAGAGCATACAAAGGCTGTCTAGGAGAGTAAAGGGGCCTGCCACCATTCCTAATGACATGAGTTCGATCCCTGGGACCCACGTTGTGAAAGGAGAAAACTGACTCCTACCGCAAGCTGTCCTCTGAATGGGCATATCCACTTTGGCATGTGCTCTGCCTCCAGAAATAGATGATAGATAGATAGATAAGTGGTAAAATAGTTATTATGAAGACAGCGTGTGGTTTTTGAACAGGTCTTCAAAATAGGGGAGAGTTGGCTTGGTGTGGTGTAGACCTTCAGTCTCCTCTCCTGCTGCATGAGTTGTTTTTCCCTGCTTAATGAGATTTCAGGTGAGGAATTCATGGTGATGGGGCACCTTTGGGGGAATCCGGTCCTAGAAGACTCAGGGAGATGAGTCAGGGAGAGTGACATGACCTTATAACCCAGCGGTTGTGGGGCTGAGGCTTGGGGTCTCAAGTACCAGTCCAGCCTAAGCTGTAGGATGAGACCTTACCAGGCAGAAGGTGGGCCACAGAAATCTATAGACTGTGTAAGACATGCAAGAAGCCCCTTCCGGCTCGTGTGGAAGACATGGGCTGTACACAGGAACCTTCTCCCTGGCTCAGGATGGGGACAAGTGAGACTCCCGACATCTGCTACATTCATAGAGAGTCAGAGAAGGCCTGTTAGGAAGGGTAATGAGGAGACAGGAGAGAAGGGGAGGGAGAAGTGGTGGTTAATCTTGTTTCTCATCTGGAGTCAACTAGAAAATACTCTGGGCACTCCTGGAAGGGGGTTTCTTGATCAGATTATCTGAAGCAGGAAGGCGAGGGTTTCTGGAGGCCACCCAGATAAAGGCACACGGGAAAAGGAAGCTTTGCTTTTGCCTGCTTGCCCCCACTCTCGGTGACAACTTCATCTATCCTGCTGCCACGGCGGCTTTCCTTCGCCCGTGTTAGAATCAATTTCTGGATTCCAGCAAGTTCTCCAAGAATCCTCCAGGCCTTTGGTACCAGACTGGGACTTGATGACCACCGGATTCTCAGAGTCGGGAGAGGAGAGAGTCTGGAGAGAAGCTTAGCTGGTAGAGCATCCACCCTCCAAATGTTAGGACCTAAGTTCATTCCTGGCACTCAGGGAAAAAGGCAGATAAAAGGCAGTTTGTATCTGTTAATTGCAATGCTGGTTGGGCAGAGACAGGTGGGGCTTGCTGGCCGGCCTTCCCAGCAGTATTGTTAAGCTCTAGGGTCAGAGAGAGACTCTGTCTCAAAAAATAACATGCACAGCTAGCATGAAGGACACCTGACATTAACCTCTGACCTCCACATGCACCCACATACGAATGCCAGCACACACACACACACACACACACACATGAGGAAAAAAATGCAAGAAGACAAAACTCAACTTTAAGCAGGCTGACAACCATTTTTAAACTGGTCCCTAGTTTACAGATTGTAATATTGACATCCAGGGAGACAAAGTGACTTGTCCAAATCCTCTAAAATAATTGAGTGCAGGAGTGTCTGGCTCCAAGGCTGTATTTTCTTACTGTGTCATGTTGCCAAGTGACCAAGGAAATGCTGCTATCAGAACAGGCTTGGCAAGGAAGGAATTGGTTTGGGAGCTGCTGTGGTGTTCTGTCTGGCTGTTTACATGTTTATCTGCTTAGTCTTTCACTGACTGTCCTCAGTCCCTCTCTCTGCAGGGGTTGCTGGATCGCTTGATGCCCTGGATGTCTCCTGGTGTCTCTCCCTGGTGATGGATGCCACATGCCCCTGTGGACACAGGACACTGGGGATTGCCAGCATCTGCAGCAACCTCCACACGAGTGTAGCAAGCCACAGTGTGCCTCCGGCTCTCTGTTTCTTCAGGAAAGCTGGATCCTGCAGGAAACCAGAGCCTTGGCTCACTCAATGCTGGTAGAACATTCTTTCCACTCTTGTTTGGTTGCCTGGCTGCGTGAAACTGTGACCGCTCCACGCTCAGTTCATGGAGAGCCAGGAATTCCTGGTGGATTCACCACCCACCGGTCGGCAGGCAGCTCTATGGTATGGCCCAGGACCTGCACAAGTCAGGTCTGACTTGTTCCTTTTATTCTGTGGCAGCCACTGGCTATTCTGTCTCATCAGGGTCCTTTCTAGTGCACCCCACACCATGGCATCCTTGTCTATCTCTTCCCCCAAGGAGGACCCCTGTGTGCTTCAGAGTCTCCCTAATTAAGCTGAAGACCAGGCACCTCTGCTCCTTCCACCACCACCACCCCCCCCCCCAACCCAATCTCATACATATTTGCTGAGTGGATACACAAACACCAGCGTGCTTAGTTGAAGTACGGTGGGATTTCCCAAGGGGCATGTTTACCAAGCCGCTTGGATCTGTTCCAGTAGACGTTGGGAGAAACTTCAGGCCTACGAACAGAATTTTGCAAGCATGAATATGGAGAAGGTTAACACTTGAACGAATGTGAATAAGAAAAATAGGGGCATCCAAAGAGGCTACGGAGGCCAACATTTACATATGGACAAACAAAGCCCTGTAGATTATCTAGAGCAGTGGTTCTCAACCTTCCTAAGGATGAGACCCCTTAATACAGTTCCTCACATTGTGCTGAGCCCCTAAAATAACATTATTTTGCTTGTTACTTCATAACTGTAATTTTGCTACTGTTATGAATCATAATGTAAATATCTGATATGCAGGATAGTTGATATGCCACGCCCAAAGGGGTTGCAACCCCCTGGTTAAGAACCACTGATCTAGACTCATTGTAGGATAAAGAGATGCTCTATCTCCTAGCAAAATCTAACATTGCTCCAAATGTACTTGGTGGAACATATCGAAACACAAAATGAATTTTAACTTTTAATATCCTACACTAGAGAGGAGAGAAATGCAAAAAGGTCTAATGATTACAGAACTAAACAGATCTCTTATCACTATAAAACACTTAACAGAAAGTCAAGGAAGGAAGGAAGGATTTTGACTCATGATTTCAGAGGTTCTGGTCCACAGTGGGTTTATGGATCTGAAGCTACGGAAAGTCGAAGGATTGTGTCAGTGAGCACAAGTAGCAGAAGCTGATGACATCATGGCAGACAGGAAAGAGACAGAGAGAGAGAGACAAAACCAGGGCCAGGTAGGCGGGGCCACCAAAGCCCACTTCCTCCAGCAAGCCCATCTCCAGAGTTTCTGTTTCCTCAGCTACAGAGGAAGAGGCAAGCTCCGTGCTGTGTCTCCACATACATGTGATGCCAAACAGATTATCTAAACCACAGCAAGATAAGGGAGTTCTGATTTTTTGGTAAAATTGAATAACTACTCATATCTCATAATCCACTGATGCAGTCAGAAGACTCTCATATCTCAATCACTTCCCCAAAGCCTATCAACTGGCAACCACACCCCCAGCAGGTGACCCTTGATGTTGGAGTGACCTACACACTACAGACTATTTTGTGTTATCTCAACAGCTAAGTGAAGGACTCTTGCTAGTGTCATTTTAATGACAAAGAAACCGAGTCTCAAAGAAATTGGATAATTGCCTAGCATCACTGGTGTCTAACTCTGAAGTGTTTCTGAGAACCAGGCTGGCCTAAAAGCTTTTCTTTTGCTTTTCCCTAAAGTGAAGTTCTCCCCAAGGGTCCCGATGGCCCCATTGTCCTCAACAGCTGCTGAGAAATCTTAGCTCATTATGGCTGTGTTGAGACATGGAAACACTAACAGTGTGAGGTGAAGTTTCAGTGTGGAGAGATTTCATGTGTGTCTTTCTGATGGACACAGATGTCAAGTAAATATATATATATATATATATATATATATATACTTGTTTAAATTTTAAATATATATGTAAAAGTTGGCTATTTTCAGGTCATCTTTTAAAATTTATTTTTTAGATTTATTAATTTTATTTTTGTGTGTATGTGTGTGTGCCATGTCTTGCACCTGGTGCCTGCAGAGGCCAGAAGAGGGAGTGGGATTCCCCGAACTGTGCTGTCTGTGGTTGTGTGGATTCTGGGAAACAAATCCGGGCCAAAGCCAGTGCTCTTAACCCCTGAGCCATATTTCCAGCTCCTGTGTGTCGTCTTTTGAGAGACAACCAAGACAGAAGATTCAATGATCTCACCACAAAGGGAGTGATAAATATCTGAGGTGAGAGGCATGCTAACTTGGCTCGTTCTGTCTTCCCACGATGCACACTTAGAGTGAGGCATCATATGGACAGGCACCATTTATCAACTAAAATGAAACTTTCAAGGGCATTTAAAACTTTTTCATTTTGTATATTTTAGAGACATAGTCTTGAAGCAACCCAGGCTGATGTCGAACTTGAGATTCTCCTGCCTCAGTCTCTCAAGTGCTGAGATTACAGGGGAGCAGCAGCCTAAACTGACAACTCTGTTCTTTTGCACAGGTGGAGGTGGCTCCTCAGATGATTTCTGCAAACATCTGCTCCCTCTGGGGGCTGGTGGGGGCTCATGATCCTGGCAGCCTTGGTGTGTGTGTGTGTGTGTGTGTGTGTGTGTGTGTGTGTGTGTGTGAGAGAGAGAGAGAGAGAGAGAGAGAGAGAGAGAGAGAGAGAATGTGTGTTTGAGTCTTTTCAAGACAGGGTGTCTCTGTGTAGCCCTGGCTATCCTGGAACTCGTTTTGTAGACCAGGCTGGCCTCGAACTCAGAGATCTACCTGCCTCCCTTGTGCTGGGATTAAAGCATGGTATATGCCGCCATGCCCAGCCAATCGTGTGTTCTTTTGTAAGTTGCCTTGTGGTCTTTGACCAAGCCACATGCACACAGTTCACGTGACCCAAACGCCTTTGGCATAAGATCGTTGATAACGGCACACACATCCTGATCTTGTTGGCTCCTGACTGTGAAGTTGCTCATGTCTTCACAGAACATGGAAACCCTATGCTGTATGTCAAACGTGGCTGTCAACACAGGCATTGAGCCTGCAACGCAGCAGTGATGGTGAGTGGGAACTCACAGATAGTGATTGAGTGATGACAGCCCAGTCTTTGTGAAAGAATTCACAATTCACTGCAAAGACCCTTGCTTATAATAAGTTAAATCAGAGCCAATGTGGTGGTTCAGTCTTATAACCCCAGCACCTGAGTGACTGAAGCAGGAGGATTGGGAGTTTGAGGCTAGTCTGGACTAAACACAAAAGATTGTCGATAATAAGATAATTAATAATAATGATAGTAATTATTATTTTTTTATTAGGGGGCTGGAGAGAAGGCTCAGTGATTAAGAGAACTTTCTCCTCTTGCAAAAGATTCTCGTTTGATTCCCAGCATCCATATGGTGACTCACAACCATTTGTAACTCCATTTCTGAGGGATGTGATGCCCTCTTCTGGACTCTGGATGTACTGCATGCACATAGTCCACTTGGGCAAGCCCACTATAGGCAAAACTACCCGTGCACTCAAAATAAAAAAGAAAGGAAAAACTAAAGCTAAGCCGGGCAGTGGTGGTGCACGCCTTTAATCCCAGCACTTGGGAGGCAGAGGCAGGCGGATCTTTGCAAGTTCGAGGCCAGCCTGGTCTACAAATTGAGTCCAGGACAGCCAGGGCTACACAGAGAAACCCTGTCTCGAAAAAACAAAAAAAAAAAACAAACTAAAGCTAAAACACAATCAATCAGTCAATCAATCAATTAAAAGCCTGACTTGGCTCTCTCTTGCTTTCTCTTTTCCCTTCCTCTTTCAACCTACCAGGATGCTGTCATCTTGACCTTGGACTTCTCAGCCTCCAGTAAGAGTCGACACACTGTAGTGGGAGTTAGATCAATGTAAATCAGATTTAGTATATATCTAGGGGCTTCTGATACAGTCTCTTAAAAGGGGCATGAAGATCAGCCTGACCCCTGTGGGCACCTGGCATGGCAGCATCTGGACTAGTGGACACAGTGGGGGGGAGCCAAGATGAGGCTGAAGGCAGGAGAGACCCTATTTAAGGGCGAAGTGGGTGGAGCCTGAGAGTCCCCACGATAGATGTCAAGGAGATGGAAAATGACTTGTATCATCTGGAGGAGCCAATGCAGGCAGACTGAAAAGCTGATCTCAAACAGAGCTGAAAAAATATCGTCTGCTCTCCCTGAGGCAGAAAGAAGCTGGTGAGCAGAGAAAGCCTCAGCAAGACATCAAAAGGCCAAGAACTAAACCCTGTGTGGCACAGCATTGGCCCTGAGGGGTTCAGTTAGTACAAACGGCCTGAACAGAACTGTGGCCAGCCCCGGGGACTGCAGCAGAGCAGCTGAGTGGCTAAGACAAACTGACCAAGTTGGCCTACGGACAGCTGAGGCACCCAGAGAGAAGAAGGCCTCAAGCCTCATTTAAAGTGAAGCTGCCATAGCCAATTACCCTAAAGGACCTAGCCTGAGGTATTCCTGACGACTGAGGGCCTGCCGCAGAGACCGCATCTTTGTAGAAGGTTAGGATTAGTTGCTAGACAATAGGTGTTTATAGTTATTAATAGAGTTAGTTGTTAGGTAATAGGGACTTATAGTTTTTCTTAGGGCTAGTTGTTAGGTAGTAAGTGTTTATATTTGCTATAAGTGCCTATAGTCATTAGTAAATACATTATTAAGGTTTTGATTTCAATAAACTGGTCATTATGGAGATGGAGAGATGGCTCAGCAGTTAGGAACGATCGCTGCTCCTCCAAAGGTCCCGAGTTCAATTCCCAGCAACCACACGGTGGCTCACAACCATCCACAATGTGATCCGATGCCCTCTTCTGGCCTGCAGGTGTGCATGCAGATAGAGCAACCCATAGACATAAAATAAATAAATAAATCTTTTTTAAAAAGTATTTTAAAAATAATAAACTGGTCATTGACTAGCACCCAGCCTGCAGCATTCCTAAAGCAGCACACAGGAGACTGATTCCGCCAAGTTACAAGATGACACCGTAAGCTCTTTGTGGTCATCCCAGGGTCCTTTCCTCACCCATACACCGCGCGCTCTTTCGGTTGGTTCTCATAGGGATGTGTAGACTTTCTCCCACCACTCAGCTTTAAAGAATGAGGAGGAAGTAAATGCTGATTCTATTTATCGCTTCCAACATGATGTTTTGTCTCCTTACCGATTTTAGTCAGTTCGGGCCTCCTCCTGTCTAACTGGCAACATCACTGTGTTTGCATGTGTTCCGACCCTTTGATCTATTTGAACTTTATTTCTGCAATATTGTTTTCCTTTCCTATTTGTTGTGCTTCATCCTTTCTCTCCCCACCCGTTATTTGTGACTCCACTTTTTCTCTATTTTTTCTTTCTCCTTTCTTTTTTTTTTTTTTTTTTTTTTGAGACAGGGTTTCTCTGTGTAGCCTGGCTGTTCTGGAACTCTCTCTGTAGACCAGGCTGGCCTCAAACTGCTGGTTTATATTTAAACAAAATAAATAACATGTTTATTAGAACCATTGTTTTTACTATTGATTTACTACAATTTATTTTTCTAAAATGTACTTTGCTCATGTTCCTTCTCTTTCCTGTCACTGTTTTTCACTCCTGCAGAGTAGAAAGTGTTTCTGTTTCTGATCTGCAGGTATCACCAGATGTCTGTACATAACAGGATGGTCTACAAGGCTTCTCCGGGCAGCTTGGGGGGCCCCTCAGACAGTCTTCCTGCAGTAGCCGATTGGAGGCATGGTGAGAATTTGTGTATCTCCTAAAGTCTCCCAATGCCGGAAGCCACTCTGCCCAGGATGTACTTTTACAACCACTATTCAGAGTGATGAGCCATTTTCTCATGATGAATAAAGACGCTGAAAATATTGAAAACTCTTCATCTCTCACCTCTAACTATATGTAACACCTAAACTTTGCAACCACTCCCAAAGATTTACAATCTTCCCACCCCAGTCAACCCATGGATTTCCTAGGGCTCCACAGAACTCTAGTTCAGTCCTTCCTTTGAAGATAAATGTACGGTTTGGGGGAAACCATTGTAGGCTGTAGAACTTAACCATCTTGAACTAATACAATGTAAATGGAACACACAACTTCATATCTTTCTTTTGTTGACTTAGCCAGGAAATATTTTTCCATTTCTGTGAAAAGGGCGGCCACTGTGTTGCCTAAGCGGGCTTGAAGCTCCTAGCTCAAGCCATCCTCCTGTCTCAGCCTTCTGAGTAGTTCGGACTACAGCACACACCACAGTGCCAATTTGGACATGCCTAGTGTTTCTATTGCTGTGATAAAACACCATGACAAGAAAACAGCCTGGAAAAGAGAGGGTTTATTTAGCTCACACATCCTAGGTCACAATCCATTAACAGACACCAAAGCAGGAACCCAAACAGGCAGGGGGGAGGAACCTGGAATCCGCAGCTGATGCAGAAGCCATGGAGAGGTGCTGCTTACTGGTTGCCCCCATGCCTTGCTCAGCCTGCTTCCTTACAGCACCCAGCACCACCAGCCCAGGGATGGCACCGCCCACAGTGAGCTGGGCCCTCTCAACGTCAGCCATAAATGAAGAAAATGTCCCACCGGCTTGTCTGCAGGTCAGTCTAGCGGGGGGGGGGGGGGGGATTTTCTCGATTAAAGTTCTCTCTTTCAAAATGACTTTGGCTTTTGTCAAGCTGACATAAAACTAGTCAGCAGAGGGAAGAAAGTCCCAAGTTCTACAGCGGACTCACCCAGCAAGTGAGCAAGGGCAGACCCCTGGCCAGACACCACCCCAGGCTGAGTACCTTCATAGAAGGAGGAGCATGATGGTAACATACAGTTTCAGGGTCACCCCCACCCCACCCCAGGCCAGTGGAGAGCCCTAATTCAAGCCATGTGCTGACTTCTGGCTTCTTTCTGTGATATGTGTGACTGGCCCTTCCACGTGACCTTCCTCCTGGGTTTCAACTTGGTGCTTTGGGGGCAAATAAGTGAGGCATTTGAACAAGAGAGCTTTGGAATGTTTCTTGGAGAAAGTGCTGTTGAAAGAGACCTCAGTGACACAGGACGCTTGGGCTGAGAGACGGGAGGCCAAGGGCGGGGAGTGGACATGCCTGGACACTAAGAAGCAGTGTGTCAGAGGACTAAAGGTGAAAGTCAGCCAGAACATTTAGATTCTTTCTTTCTCCAAAAATAGAACGTGAGCCGGTCCAGGATTTTAGGGAGTGGGGAGAGGCAGAGCCGGCGGCATGGACGTGTGTGGCCAGGGCGGTTGAGAACATGCTGGAGTTCAGAGCCTTCTGCGAAGCACAGTGAGTGGGATGGATGCCCCGTCCTTCCGCAATGGGCAAGGTTAGGTTCGTAGCAGTACTGATCTAACACCACCCCTCTATGCTACCTGTTGGCAGGCTATGCCTTAGTGTCCCCCAAAGGGGAAAGTGACAGGTCCAAGTTCCCAAGACTCAGAGGTTAAGCCTTTGATTAATGTTCCTTATGATACTTTCTTTCAGCCTTTCCTAAATATTCACAACAGGGCCCTGGAGAGATTTGTTTCTCAGCTCTGCTGTGTTATCAGCCCTGCGGTTGCCTGCTGCCTACTTGAAGCAGCAGCACCATCAGACTGGGCATGGGCTGGTGCAGATGGAGTAGCAAGCCATAATGGATCTTTCCTCCTTAGAAGTTGGTTGCCAGCACTTGCCTAGCACAGAAACTAGCAATCCTGCTTCCAGAAAGTTCTCTCCGGTGACCCTACTAGCATCCCTTACTGAGAAAGTCAGCCTTCCTGCTGTGATCATGTCCCCATGTCCTCTGGATAAGAAACATCAAACACTTCCTGTTCCCGGGGAAAAGGATTTACCTAACATTCCCAATAAACTCTAGTAAACAGACGTGAGTCATTTCATTGAGTTCTCTGAAGAAAGATCCGTGAATAGACTTTTGTGAGTCATTGAGTCGCACTGCTAGATGAGAGCTCTCTCAACGTAGTTTCCACAGAGACAGGCTGAGAGATGTGTAGAACGTTTCCTCCTCTGGCTAAAGCATGTTCCGGGGAAAGGCTCACAGCTCTGGTTCACACAGTGCTGTGGCTGACTTTGTCCCAAGCCTTCGGGTACATCTTTATCCGCAGAACCCTGCTCTAGGAGCCCGGAGAATCGGCATGAAAAGGGATCAGGGAGGGAAGAGAGAGAAATGTCTTGGATGAGGCCCATGGATGGGGAGCCCAGGAAGTGAGCAGGTGTGTTGCAGAACTTGGGATATGGGGTCAGGAAGAGAATGTTCCAATGTCCATGAAAGCTGTCTGCCTCTTCAGGAGGACAAAGGGTCCAGAGTCTCCCACTTGGAAGAGCATGTGGTGGTGCAGTGCCCTGACGTCACCTTCTTTAAACCCCTTGTGTTTTGAACAGGAACCTGACACCTTCATCTTTCACAGGGTCCCACAAAAACAACGCACCTGTGCTGGGTGGGGCGTTTAGGATTTGTATCTGTGTGTACCAGGACAAACTACCCTAGAATCTCAGATCTCTAACATGGAGGAGGTTGAGAGACCTTGTGGATGGCAGAAGCCATCTTTGGCCTTGATTTCAACAGACTCATTTTCGACAATTCTCAGAGAGTACACTCTTTGGAGAAATAGTAACAAGATGGCTGTTTAAATGTTTGGCATTACAGATTTCGTAAATAAATATGGATGTCTGTTAAAGGTCTGGTTTCCTTTGGATTTTGTTATTGCTGTTGTTAATCTGTGGTGTTCTTGTTGTAGAAATGGCTTTCCAGACTTTTTCTTTTTTCCGTCTGCTTTTGTTTTTTAGGTGCTGGGTTTTTTTGTGTTGGCCCCCCCTGCCCGGGTCAAACCTTTTTTTTTTTTTTTTTTTTAATTTATAACATTATTACCAGAGAAATAATGACATGGCACTTGAACTGCCAAATAAGCTCTTGGTGAGCTGGATTCTCAAAATAGCTTATTATAGATACAATGAAAACTCTCGATGATTATGCAGTTTCCTTGTGCCTTCAATTATTCACATGTACACACACACGTAAACACACATGTACACATGAACACACACATGCACACACACTCCTGCTCATGTACTTGAGCCAAATGAACTTTGTTTCCTTCCAGAGCACATTCTATATAATCACACAAGAGGAGCTCCTCATTCCAACCCACCTCTTACACCCACCTCTGTGTCGTTGATGCCTGGCACAGTCTCTGGCACAATTCATTCCACGTTTGCCAAACGGATGAGGTGCTTGACCAGAAACGTGTTAGCTGTTTCATGATGTCAGGTGTTGAAAGTGGCTTCAAGGCCTCAGTGAGTCATGAGCTATGTTACTGTGCTTTAGATACTCATAAGAATATTTACATACAGACACAGGACAGCAATTCCAGGACATGGGCACCATGGATATTGGGGAAAATAATAATAATAATAATAATAATAATAATAATAATAATAATAAATAATAAATAATAAATGGCTTCAACTATGGCCAGTGACACATGCTGGAGTCATAGACTCTTGAGAAGCTGAGATAGGGGAATCATTTAAGCCTAAGAATTTGAGGCCAGCTGTACAATGTAGTAAGACTCCAACCAATTAATTAATTACTTACTGCCGGGCAGTGGTGGCGCATGCCTTTAATCCCAGCACTTGGGAGGCAGAGGCAGGCGGATCTTTGCGAGTTCGAGGCCAGCCTGGTCTACAAAGTGAGTCCAGGACAGCCAGGGCTACACAGAGAAACCCTGTCTCGAAAAACCAAAAAAAAAAAAAATTAATTACTTACTTTCTCCTTAGAATTTTACTTTATTTCTTGAAAGAGCTCTATAAAGCGTATTGACACATTCATAGAGGGGACTGGAATAGATTATGAACTTCCATTCCCGGAATTAAGTGGTACACAGAGCTGGAGAGATGGCCAGCAGTCAAAGAGCTTGGTGCCCTTGCAGAGGACCCAGGTTTGGTTCCCAGCACCCACCTGTAACTTTGGTTCCAGAGGATCCAGTGCCTTTTCCTGGCCTCCTTGAGCTCCTACATGCATGTGATGCACATAAACTCACACAGGCAAAAAATAGTAATACATTTATTTGTTAAATATTAAAATAATGAATAAAATAAATCTACTTTTTTGTTTAAGAAGAAGATTGGCAGGAGGTAGATGGAAAAATGGTATGTGGTCCCCCTGTCAAAGGGTGTTACAGCCATTTCCTGTGTATCGGGAGGGAGAGAGAACCAAACTAGAGAACCAAACACAAACAAACCCAAGATTACACCTACTACATTAGTATGGTGTGGGTAAGTGCTTGCTATGTGAATGGAGTTTTCAAGTTAATACAAAAAAATGTACCTGTTAGAAAGAGGTCAGTAATGCTTTGAGACAACATCTCTGAAGATTCTGGTTTTGTTGCTTCTATACTGAACACGAATTTCTGTACATACTATCTCGTTTAATGACCTTCCATATCTTTTTAAAATGAGAGAATGGACACTCCTCACCAAATGAAGGAACCTGTCTGCTTGGTCCTGAGACAATAGAAATCTGGGGGCCCTGCTCACTAGCTTGAGCCAGATGAGAATGTGAGCCTGGCTTTCACATTCTCAGAGCACCCCAGAAGTGGATGGGGCCAGAGAAAAGACAGGCCTGGTTCCAAGTTCTTACCCTGGGGCCATTGGGTTGGCCAGGTCAGCTGGCCCAACAGCAGCAGCAGTGAAGGGGTGATCTTTTTGGATTTTGGCAGCTGCCAGGCTGTTTGCCTTTTTGTGTATTCTTCGTATAGTTTCACATAGCAATGCCTTTCCCTTAGTAGGATTCAATTCCCATCCACATGAAGACTCTTCATGGGAAAGTGTGAACATCACAGATGGACGTGCCGGGCAGCCAGACTCCCACAGGACACTCGGAAGGCTGCCAATATCCTCCGTGCCTGCCCACCCAAAACCAATCAACCACATTTGATAGGCAAATCCTCAGAGAAAACTCATGATCTATTCACCCTCGTTGACTGTCGGCTGAAATTAGCTGCTTCCAAGATGTGTGCATTTCTTCTGAATCCAGCTGTTTCCTCACAAGTGGGACTCAGTCTCTGGAGACAGAGGCAGGAGATGGGGCACAGGAAGGTTGTAGAAGGTTCTTCTGCGGTCATGTGTGTCAGCAAGGTGGTGGGAAAGTGCTGAGATCTGCTGCGCTTACATTTGATGAGATCTGAGCTATCCTGCTGACCACAGATCTGCCTGAATCACCCTCAACTCTCATCCAAAGACCCAGTATCTGCCTGCCCTTGGTAGGTCAGACCTTCCTACCCCCAATCCCCACCCTGCAGTGCGTGGTGTTTAATCTAAACTTGTCAGCCTGAGGCAGAATGGACCCAAAACAGATGGACAGATAGCCAAACAGGGTGATGGGAGCCAGTGGGATTCCGTGTCCTGTGAGAACTGCTTGCCTGGAGGCAGGAGTTTTTTGTTAAGAAAAATGTAAACTGGCCGTGGAGTGGGGAGCATGCTCAGAACACCTTAAGAAACCATCACCACGGAGCGAGGAGTTGTTACAGGGCAGGGACAGAGAGTCAACCAGAGTTCCTATGGGAGAAAACCAGAATGGCACTCCAGAGAAGGAATGGGTGTCCTGCCATGTGCCCAGAGGGGAAAAACCAAACCAAACCAAACAAACAAGTCAAAGAGGACAGTGAGGAAGGCCTTTCCAACCTCACAGTGTCACTTGCATTCAGAGGATGATCATGCTGGTAGAGTTGCTGTCCAGTTCGATGGACCATTGAAGGAGCCCAGTTGACGGTAGCCCCCCCCCCCCCCCCCCCCCCCCCCCCCCCCCCCCAACCGAGCACTCACCCCAGATCAGAGACGTTCCCTTCATCTTTCCCACCACCTCCCTGTGGACGCTTTTTCATTTCAAACACTTGTTTTCCTTCGCCTGGCCAGTGCCCTGGCCTCCTTTGCATGCCCCTAGTCCACAGCTTTCCAAGCTGGGCACGCAGGAGCCTTGGCAAAATGCTAAATTCTATGGAGTCACTCCCTGCTTAATTGCTGCTAAAATCCTATCCCCGGTACAATGGTGTTGGGAGCTGGGGCTTTAAACGGTGAGTGAGCCGTGAGGAGAGATGGCGAAGGTGGTCAGGGTGGGTTGGTACAAAGCAAGGCCGTCTCTTTTGGGCAGCCACTGGCCTCTGTTTTTCCTAAGAATTAGGACGACCCTTGCTAGGTGTGGCTGCCTCACCTAAAACCATGAACTTCTTTCCTTTATAAGTTTCCCGGTCTTGGGTGTTGTGTCATAGCAATGGAAAAAGTATCTAAGTAAGACATAGTAAATATGAAGTGTTTTTTGGGATTCACTCTCCACCTGCCCCTCAGCCGCATTTCTCGCCCCTAGGCCACAGACACTCTGTTCTGTTCATTCTGAGACTTACACGGGCCCCTGAACATCCCACAGAGCCATGTCCTCATCCGGCTCCTGCCTTGTTTCTCTCCTGGGTGGCAGCTCTTCCCACCTCATAGATGCCTACGGTCCTACATGACTGGTGTCCTCCAGGACTCTGGTCACATGCGGCGTTCACAGGACTGGGTCACTGGCTTGCTCTGCTCCCTAGTCTAGGTGGGAACCCCTCCTCTAAGTTTCCACACTTCCTTTAGTGGACACTTAGGTATACTACCCAGACCCGTGATATTTGGAAGCATTTGTGGGTGTGGCAATGCTGCTCTGAACCACTGGCTTCCCCAATTTGCATTGTGTAGTCCGTAGGAGCTGAATTCTCCCTGCTGGCCACTTTTCCACCAGGACACAGTCTTTCTTGTTCTCTGGTCTTGCCATTAGTTACCACAAGCCCAGCTGTTATGGACACCATTCTTAGAGGCAGGCACAATAGGGCCCTCAGACAGCACAGGATGAGCCAGACTTCCGCTAAAGTCCTACCCCTAACCTTCAGACTATCAAGGAGTGCCTTGCCAGGAAACTCTCCGAGGCCTGAGAGGGTGCACCTTCCAGATTATCACCATCTGGTCAGACATTATACCACTGCTCCCCATTAGTGGGCAGACGGGGAGAAGGTAAGTCGAGGAACATCCTTCCATCTGTGAGAACGTAGGGGTGAGAAGTGTGTCCCCTGACTCTGACATTCAAAGCCTATGAACATTTCCCCTTAGTCCTTGTAGATCCTAGCTAGTGTTTGTCACAGTCCCTGGCATATAGTAGTTGCTTAATAGTTCCCGAATAACGGAATGGATGAACGTGCAGTCACTTGTGTTGGGAGAGTGTGGGCAGTTCTGAAAACCAACAGGTCGGGTTCAAAGTCAGGATCTATCAAATGCCGTGTAAGTGGGAGCGCCCCGTGGTTTGTTTCCTTACCTGAAAAAAAACTCTAACCCTAGGTCGGAGGTTTTAGGATTGTAGAATTAAATGGTTTAATATACATAAAATAATTAGTCACAAGCTTGTCTGGTAGCACCTACTCAGAGCTAGCCTCTGAAGGAACACTGTAGGTTGGAGCTAAGTAATTCCCAATGCCAAGCAACACCCTCCCCCAATAATCATTATTTATGAAGAGAACTGTTTTACATTTGTAGAAATGATTAAATAAGAAAACCCAAGCCGGGCGGTGGTGGCGCACGCCTTTAATCCCAGCACTTGGGAGGCAGAGGCAGGCGGATCTTTGTGAGTTCAAGGCCAGCCTGGTCTACAAAGCGAGTCCAGGACAGCCAGAGATATTCAGAGAAACCCTGTCTCGAAAAACCAAAAAAAAAAAAAAGAAAACCCAGCTAAGATGATGAATTATTTTATGTATACTTCGCTACATCTTAACAGGATGCTTTTATTAATTCTTTGAAGACTTCATACATGCCTACAGTGTATCTCCAGTACATTCACCCCTCCCCCTCCCCCCTGCTTCTCCTGCTAATTCCTCAGAGATCCACTTCTCACCCCCTCTGCCTCTCCTAACGTCTTGTCCTCTTTTTCTTGCTTTTGAACCTACTGAGTCCAGTTATGCTGCCCATATACTTCTGGGTGTGGGGCTACCCACTGCAAGATGGTCGGCCTACTGGGGGCCACATCCCCAAAACAAAACTGGCCCCCTCTTCCCTAGCAACCATCCACAGCTCTTCCGTTAGGGGTAGGGTAGAGGCTTGAGAGTTCCTCCACAGTCCATGCTGGCGTGTTGACTGACTTGACCTTGCACAGGTCTTATGCAAGTAACCATTTGTTGTGAGTTCGTGCCTGTGCCAGTCCTAGCTTATCGAAAAGACACTGTTTTTGCCCTGATCCTCCAACATTTCTGCACCTTCTTCTGAGATAGTCCCTGAGCCTTGAGGAGTGTGTGTGACACAGATGCCACCATTTATGGCTGAGCCCTTCACAGACACTTATTCTCTGAACTGTGGCCACTTGTCAGTCTCTGTGTTAACTCCTGTCCGCTGTACACACACACACACACACACACACACACACATACACACACAGACACACACACATACACACAGACCCACACATACATACAGACACACACACACAAACACACACACACAGACACACATACACACACAGACACACACCCATACACACAGACCCACACATACACAGAGACACACACACAAACACACACACACAGACACACACACACACACACACACTCATAGACACAGACACACACACACAGACACACACACA
>CAJQZJ010032578.1:1637467-1654203 GCA_907164525.1 Lophiomys imhausi | reverse complement strand
CACACACACACACACACACACACACACACACACACACACAAACTTATCTGATGAGGTCTGACAGCTGCATGGATCTATGGAAATGGAGGCTCCACTTTAGAGGGTAGTTTGACACTCCATCCACTTTGCAAAATAATAGTAGTAATTTTACCTCTGAGACCTATGAGCTCCTCTTATATAGGTTCTTGGCCAGAGTTACAGTCTATCCTGCTGAGCTGATTTTGAATCTAATCAGGAGGCTGTACCACTCTTGCACCTGTGGTGTATCTTGCCAGGCCAGTTGTAGGGTTCATAGCTGGCACTACAATTTTCAAAAGAAAAAATATCTTTTGTGTATATATGCACATATATGTGTCTATAAATAGAAACATATAGGCATAATGAATATGAATGTAATATGATTTATAATCTTTTTTTTTCAAGACAGGTTTTCTTCATGTAACAGAGCCCTGGCTGTCCTGGACTCACTTTGTAGACCAGGCTGGCCTAGAACTCACAGAGATCCTCTTGCCTCTGCCTCCTGAGTGCTGGGTTTAAGGGCATGTGCCATCATATCCAGCACCATTTATAATCTTATTATAGTTCACATCAACTGACCTTTCACAAGACTCAAGTCTGAGTGTTAGGAGAACTAAAGGTTAATTTTATAGGCCAGGGATATTTCTAGAATTTTCTGAACTAAATGTCTTTTCTGCTATTCTGTTATTGAAAAAGTCTTTCACAAAAAGTCACGATAATAGATTCTAATTGGTAGGTGTCATGTCTTGACAAACCACAATGCATATTTACTCCCACACTGCTTTCTGGTGTGTCCCTGGTTTGCAATTACAAAGCTGAGGAACAGCTATCCGAGGGCCCCAGTGCTTGTAGTGCAAGGCAAGAATTTGTCTTTTTTGAGGTTTCCTTTCTTCATTAATCCTGGAGTGGAAGCTAGAAGAAAAACAAACATGTGTGAGAAAGGGCAGCGAGCCGAAACAAAACAGTGGAAACATTTGTCTTATACTGGCTTGGCTTTCTGAACTGGTATCTGACCAGCCACCTTTTCCCCTTACACCAATGGAATCCAGAAACTTCTGGTTCTGAAACACATGCCACAGAACCCAGCTCTCTCTCTTTGCTTCACTTGTAACTCAACACAAGGATGGGGGGAATTCTTTCCAAATACTACCAAATAGTCTTGGGTATTCCGCTTCATGCCTTGTCTATGACATCATCCTAAATGCTCAGTCACCAAGAAATGTACTTCCTCTTGGCTTTTAAAATGCCTTACATAGTAAGATGCATTTCTAATTATATTTCAAATGAAAGCCAGATGTTTAGAGCACTTTAATTTGAAACTTCTTCCCAAGGCTTGCTCTGACATCGTTGGGGGTGAGGGGTGCTGTTTGGCTCCTTCCCCTTCCGTATATTTCCCAGATTTAATAAACTCAAGTATTTTTCCTGGGAACTTGCAATCTTGCCTCTGATTGACATTTGTTTATATCGCTGACCTTTCAGGAGACTCGAGTCTAAGCCCTTGTGGAAGCAAAGGTTAATTTTGAAGTCTGGGATATCTCTGGAGTGTTTGGAACCATGTTTAGAATCAGGAAGGAATTTTCTAGATGATTACCCTTTCTGTTTGGTTATACCTCGCCTTTCACCTTCTTGCCAATGAAACAAGAGCGCTTTGTTTTAACCTTGAATTAACTCATGTAGCATCCTGCCTCCAGCATTTTGCTCCTCATGTTTCAGGGAAGTACAAAGGAATACAAGAAAAACGACCCTTAATGCAGAAAACTAATCCCTTCTCCTCATGGGGTCTTGTCGGAACACCCTTCTAGTGCATATACACTAGCCTAACTTAGTTTAAGGCTTCCCCACAATCGCGATCTGCACTGGGTGGGACTTTATGTCCACACTGTGGCTGGGAGGCAGAAGACAGGAGAGGGTCTCTGTACAGTAGAATTTGTTTTTAAAGCTCAAGGACACCCCCAACCAAGGTTGCTGTGAAGAAGTGACAAGCAAAGAAGTGGACAGAGCCTGGGCCTGAATCCTTTCTGGATAGCCATGGGAGGCAGGACTGGGGAAGAAGACATCTTTAGCTTCTCAAGAGTCACCTACATGGAACAGCTTGGGGACACTTGAGTTTTCTCGATGGTGTACAGGGTGGAACGAAATGTTTAGGTCTTATGCCAGAACCAAAGAAGCCTGGCCCCTAACGTCATCTGCCTTCTTCCCTTTGCCTCTATCCTGCCGCCTCTTGGTAAGAGAGAGATGACCCCTCATTACGAGGCCCTCCTCCTAAGCCTAGTGAACTCAGGCTCAAACCTTGAGACAAGTCAAATGCCCCCTCCTCCACGGGGTTTCCCCAGGTTCCTCTGTTGGTCAGCTGTTACCTCCCCAGATCCCAAACCTTTTGCATCCTGGCCTCCTTTCCATTTCCTTTCCGTTTCCTCAGAGGTTAGCACTAGCATGAATTTATTGCTCCCTTCTGAGTGTGAATGTGATGTGACCAGCCACTTCAAACTCCTGGTGCCTTGACGTCCCCGCCACACTGAAAGTGGAATCATTAGCTAAAATAAACCCTTTCTAGGCTGGAAAGGACTCATGCAGTAGTTAAGAGCACATGGGGCTCTTCCAGAGGGAGCTGAATTAAATTCCTAGCACCCACATCGGACTGCTCACAAACCCCTATAACTCCAAGGTATCTGACTCATACACATATGTGCAAGCACACACAATTTAAAAATTATTAAAAATGCAGTGGGGCATAGTAGTGTACTCCATTAATCCCAGCACTTGGGGGACACAGGCAGGTGGATCTCTATGAGTTTGAGGCCAGACTGGTCTACATAGTGAGTTCCAGTATAGTCAGGGCTACACAGTGAGACCCTGTCTCAAAAAACAAACAGAAATTATTAAAAATAAATAAGTCCTTTCTCCCTTACGTTGCTTTTGTCAGAATATTGTATCACAGCAACAGCAACAAAAGGGAACATCAGCCAACCCACAGAAAAGTAAGTCAACACCCTTGATTTTTGTTTGTTCTGGAGGGCTGTCCCTTCCTTGCAGGTGGCCTACCTAGCTATAGGCCTGGCTTGTGCGGGGATGGGGGGGGGGGGAGAGAGAGGAGTCAGGAGGGAAAGGAAAGGGCAGGCAAAGATGGAGACTGGCCCCAACTACACAGGAAGAACACGCAGTCCCACCCACCTTCTTCATATTCTACCAGGGCCCTCAGATTCCAGGAGTGGACAGAAAACTATATATAGGAGAGTAGTTATCAGATAAAACGTGTGCTCAGTTATATCCCAAACATGTTGAGACCTCTATAGCCAGGGCCAACTAATCCTTCCAGGACTATCGGCAGGAGGAGGGGACAGAAACACTGTTCCTTGCAGCCTGGAGCATTCCACTGGAATTTTAGGGACCTCCAATCAGGCCAAACTGGGATTCAAAGCTTTGATGATAAAAGTAATTTCAGAAACAGTCAATGCATGAAAACAGAGCTGGAGTTTTATGAAAAACAATTTAAATACAGGTGCAAGTACAGGATCAAGAGAAAGAACAGTGCTTGAAAGACACACCCAAAAGATTGTGAGTTTCTCCAAGAAGAGCCAGACCTTGTTAGGTGCTGGAGAGGTGGCTCAGCAGTTGAGAGCACTTGCTGCTCTTCCAGAAGAACAAATTTCTATTCCTAGCACTCTTACTACGTAGCTCACAACCATATGTAACTTTGCTCAGGGGATTCCGATGCCCTCTTCCAGTTTCTGTGGACACTGCACACACAATACAAGCTCACACAGACACACATTCATCAGAACAATACATCTTTAAAACAAAATAGATACACAGCTCATTGATTTTTTTTACAATATCAGGATTTTGGTGGAGTTTAAAGTTACTAACTTATCAGTCAGTGGCTCCTGGAGTGTACCTGGTAGGACTGCAATAGATAACTTAAAGTCTAACCCAAAGGCATTTAGGAAGATACAGCATCTTTATTGTAAATAGTATTTGTCTGAGGTTCTCAGGGCATGTCTAGGGAGGAGTAAGGTTCCATCAAAGTGGTACACACACAGGCTTTAAGCCTGGTTTACTGTCACATTACCATAAAATACTTATATATGAGAGCAATATTATCCCTGTGTTAGAAACCTTCCCAGCAAATGTTGTTTGCATTAGTGAATTCTCGCTTTTCATTTAGTGAGTGGCTTCAACTGGGCTTTAGGATGAGGGGCCCTGACCTCTTTCGCGTCTCTGTAACTTTCTAGTCTTCCTATTCGGCCTCAGATCAGTTCTCTGAGATTGGGAAACACCAACCATGACCCCCTTTCTTAGCAGTCGGGTAGCAGACACAGAAAACAAAAGAATCAGGTGAAGATGAAATCAGGACATGGAAACACACCGAAAGTGAGATTTCTGAACAGGAACACGAAACAGTGATGCTCTGATCCCCAGTGCAAATGGGGAGAGAGAACCAGCAGGATGGAGACATTTTACCTTTAACCCCAGAGGAGAAGGGAAACAGGAATGAAGGATACCTAGTCACTGTGGTTACAGCAGGCACCATGCTTTTGAGATTTTCAGTACACTTCTTGTGAGCTCTTGCTTTCTGTTTAGATGGTATAAATATTGTTACAAATAGAATACTGTGTAACTAGTCCAGCATTCTTTCTCTGAGGTGTAGGGACAGATTTTGTTTCATTGTTTCAATGGTCGTTTAGCATGTCTAATCTTTCGCAAGTGCTTTGGGGAGAATCTTCAGGGACAAGAATCTCCTGTCTCCTTTGCAGCTGGTAGCCGGACTGCAGTACTGCGTGGGAAAATGCTCAAGTTTAGTTTGAAGAAGCCAAGACTATGGCAACCAATCTTGTCATTGAAATGTAATTCCAGAGGAAAGGCCAGAGTTTGAAGAAGCCAAGACTATGGCGACCAATCTTGTCATTGAAATGCAATTCCAGAGGAAAGGCCAGAGGGTCCAGCAAGTCAACCCGGACTCTCCAGCAATCTGTGAGAGTTACTATAAAATGTTCCAAGAGTGGGACATACTATTTAAGTTCTGTCTTTCCAAGCAGCACCTCAAAACTGTTAAATGCTTGTATCCGGTACCCTCAGTCAAGGCAGAGCTCGGATTCATCAGAAGGGCGGCATGCTAACTAACATCCACAGAAGTGTCTCACCCAAGCTGATACGCTCAGCTAAGCTGCACCATCGGGGAGTCAAATGGAAATACAGAGAGGAAGACAGAGAGCCTCCAACAACTGTTGTTGAAACCCTCTGTCTGCCTTACCTCTGTAGTTTTCTTAATGTGCATGTCTTGTGTGTTTTCTCTCTGATGAAGGGTAAGGATGGGTCTTAGAAAATAAACAGGGACAATGCTCTTCGCCACCCTTGACGTGATCCCTCCCGCTCCAAGTTCCTTTTTCTGGAGCTGGGAGGCCGCGCTCTGTGTTAAGAAAGGGTCTGAGGACCCAAAGGGAGACCCGTGGAATGCTGAGGAACCATCGCGGTGCCCCTCACCTCTACTCTGAGCAGGTTTTGAAGAACAAACACACTTAGGGTCCGCAGCAGGACAGTCCACTCAAGCCCTGAGGAAATAGAGAAGTGCGAAGGGACACGAACGGCAGAATGGCTGGCGCCACCCTAGCCAACGTAAAGATGAGTAGGTCTGAGGAGGTGTCCTGGATTTCCCGGTTCTGTGGGCTCCGTGGTAATGACTTCTTCTGAGAGGTGGACGAAGACTACATCTGGGACAAATTTAGTCTTACTGGACTCAATGAGCAAGTGCCTCACCATCAACAAGCTCTAGACATGATCTTGGACAATGGAGCCTGGTGAACATCTGGAAGACAGCGCCAACCAGAATGACTTGATAGAACAGGCAGCCGAGGTGCGGGTTGATCCACGCCCGCTACATCCTCACCCACCGAGGCATCGCCCAAATGTTGGAAAATTAGCAGCAGGGGGACTTTGGCTACTGTCCTCGCGTGCACCGTGAGAACCAGACCATGCTTCCCATCAACCTCTCGGACATCCCGGGAGAGGCTCTACTGCCCCAACTACATGGATGTGTACAAGCCCAAGCCATCGAGGCCCCATCACATGGAAGGGGGCCTACCTCGGCTCTTCATGGTGCATCCTGAGTACCGGGCCAAGAGACCTGCCAACCAGTTTGCACCCAGGCTCTATGGTTTCAAGATCCATCCAATGGCTCACCAGCTGCAGATCCAAGCCAGTGGCAACTTCAAGAGTCCAGTCCAAGCCAGTGGCAACTTCAAGAGTCCAGTCAAGACTATTCGATCAATCCCCACCTGCCTCTCCCTCTGTCTGACACACCCATTCCTTTGCGGCCATCCTTTCCAAAAGTCTATAGTTTTTAGTTTAAATGAAAGGAATTGTTATTGTGGTGGGAAGATGAAATAAAGTGGAAGAAAAGGTAAAAAATAAAATAAGAGCCAGGCAGTGGTGGCGCACGCCTTTAATCCCAGCACTTGGGAGGCAGAGGCAGGCGGATCTTTGCGAGTTCAAGGCCAGCCTGGTCTACAAAGTGAGTCCAGGACAGCCAGGGCTACACAGAGAAACCTTGTCTTGAAAAACCAAAAATAAATAAATAAATAAATAAATAAATAAATAAATAAATAAATAAGAAAGATAAGAAACAAGGCTGGAGAATTACCTCAGTGGTTAGAGCATTAGGATTTGGGTTTGGTTCCCAGCACCCACATGGTGACTCACACCATCTGTAACTCCAGTTCCAGAGGATCTGACACACTCTTCTGGCCTCCATGGGTTTCTGCACACACACATATGGTGCACATACACACATTCAGGAAAACACATGATGAAAATGCAATGATGGACTCTATGTACTAAGATTCTATATGTGTGAGTCAGGGCTTCTAACAAACAGTTCAGAAAGCATTGGCACCTAAAAGGTTTTTGAAGTGGGGTTTCCTTGCCACTTTATATTAGGAAGAAAAACACTCAAAGATAGCAGACTGTTTAAGTACGTTTTCACGTAGTCTCCAAAGGAATATGTTTACCGTTAACGATCTTATTTAAGTGGCCACTGTTTGAATTCTCACGCTGTCTGTTTTCCCAGTACAATATAACATATAACTCATGTGCTAGAATTCAACTGCTCATGCTCTTTGCCTCTGGCACTCTTGAATTGTTTTGGTTAAGTCATTTTAGATACAATTTTTATTGTGTTGTGTGTCTAGTTGTCAAGTACTGAGCTATGAAGTTTTTGAAGAAATGAATTTTGAAGAAGTATGGAAAAGAGGAATACATTTTATAAAATGTTAAATAATGCCCACCATTGACCTTTGATTATTAGGAGTTTTAAGTGTTGTTGTTTCATAAATTTTTGTTGTATTATCAAATGATGTGTGTGTGTCTCTTGTGTATCAATGGGCACATGAGCGCAGGCCCTTTAGAGGCCAGAAGGGCCAGTGGGATCCCCCAAGAGCTGGAGTTACCCTTTGTTCTTGCAAACTGTCCATCAAGGATGCTGGGAAACAAACTCAAGACCCCTGCAAGAGCCTCACATGTTTGTAGCCACTGAGATGTCTCTCCAATCTCTCCAAAAAAAAAAAAAAAAATGTAATGGGGGTGGGGTAGCTCAGCAGCAAAAGCGCCTGCTGACAAACCCCACAACCTACGTTGGAACCCACAGGACAAAGAGACCCCACTGTTCTGGCCTACAAAGACACTGCATGATATGCACATGTCTACAAGCACACTCGAGAACACACACACACACATACACACACACACTTTTATATGTGCTCACACCCATGAATGAATGTAACAAAAAATTTTCACAAATATCTATGCCCTAGGAACAGAGAAAATAGAAAGGAAAAAAGAGTAAATCAAACAGCTCTGTATTGGACAGTTACAGGAATTACTAGAGAGGCATGATCACCCCAACACAGGCTTGCCACAGTTTTTTTTTTGTTGCTGTTTTGTTTATTGAATGGGCTTAAGGGAATTGTCTGAGAGGTTGGGCAAACGAGGAGCCTGTTGCAGCTGCTCACACCTGGCTAACACCGTTGACATTCCTCTATGGTCACCATGGTTTCACAAGCTTTTCAGTAAATAAGCCCTGGACATGTCTGCTTTTTAACCAATACAGAATCAGAGGCCGTCCACACCCCAGCCCACCTGCCTATTCTCTCCTGTCTTTTTCTGTGAATATATCTATCACCTCATCTTGATTTAGAAGCAAAACCTTCAAAAATTATCCTGTTGTGCACTTATCTAGAAATAATCCCTGAAAAGTGGCTGCCATCTTTGGTGAGATCAATCTCACATAAATTATTTCAATTTAAATAAAACGTGAATTTGGTTTACAACAAGACTTCTGTTTCAAGTGCCACCCGTGAGTATGTGGAGCACTGTGTGTTGGGGCTAAAAGAAAGCACCGATTCTCCTGTCACACAGAGAAGAAGAGGGCTACCTACAAGTAAAGATGGTGCCTTTTCTTTCGAGGGGCACTTATCCATCATCAACTGCACCCATGTAGGATAGTAAGGGCTCATGTTAGCAGATGTCACTTTCTGGTATCGGCTGTTGAAGGCATGCTTTTAAACCATTTATTTGTTGTTATATTAATATCTTTATCTCCCTTCCAACCTACCGACCTCAGGTACTGGAGTAGAAAGCCTAGTAGAGACAGAAGGTGTAGACCTCTTTATACATAGGTCCTGGGGTGATTCGTCGAGATTTCAGCAGTTCAGGCAAACAGCACACACAGGAACACAGCTGACTAGGGAACCAGCAGCAGCAGTTCTGGGAGGCACCAGCAGGGACAGCGGAAGCAACAGCAGCTCTCACACCCGCATTTGGGGCCATGATCTCAGTCCAACCTGGGCCACGATCTTCAGCAGCAAAGGCAGCAGAGGCAGTAAGTATGAGCAGAAACAACTCTTGAGAGTTAGTTGTCTGGAGTCTTTCCAAGCGAAGCAGCGATGAGAGGCGGAGATAAGTAAAAAGTGAAGCCTCTGTCTTTTGGGTTCCCTTTATACCCTCTTAAGAGTCTGCACAAGAATATTTTCTAATTGGCCAACATCATCTCCCCCTCAACACAAGGTATTTTCCTGTTGACAAAGATCATAAGCTCTCCAAGGACTTCATCCATCTAAGGATGCTTTCCAGAAAAAAGCATGTTCCCCACACATGGCAGTTTCTGGATGGCAAAACATCGTGCACTCTTTCATTGGGATGTTCTTCATGCCCCTCCCAAGAGTCTGCTTTTCAGCAGTGGACGAAGCACTCCTACATCCCGTACTTGAGACCAAAACAAAAAACACATTCATTCAACACAACTGCATTTGTTTTTGTTTTTAAAGAAATCAGAGCTTCCACCACAGACTGTCATGATAAATAAACATCCAGTGTTTGTCTCCCAATGTCCTAATTCCAGACCCCCTGTAAGTTTTAATGGCCTGAAAGGAACAGTGTCCTTTGTTCTTTTCTCCCACTGAAAGGTATATTATTTTCAGGTTGATTTTCTTCTATCAACAAAGTGCCCTGGCCATTTATGAGACTTTGAATTCCCATGGATTAGAACTGTCTAGAAAAAGATGGGTTTTTTGTTTTGTTTTTCGTCCTAGGATGTAGCAAAGCTGAGATCTCATATCATGATGGTACAATCCTTCTCTTTCTCCTTCTTCAAAAGGCTTTTGGTGCATAGCTCAGGCTGGCCTTCGAGCTCATGATCCTACTGCCTCCTTCTCCTAAGTGCCGAGGTCAGAGAAAGGATCCACCAAGTCCAGTCTGGAAGTTACTTCTGGTAACTTTCGTGAGTCTGGCACCTGCTGAGCAGCCAGCTTCCTTTTAGTTTCAACTTGATGTGATATGGATGTCACATGCTGCCACCTGGACCTGAGGGGAGGAGGGGGAGAGAAGAGGAGCTAAGATTTTCCCTATTTCTCCACGCCACAGCTCCTGACTCCAGGCGGTCCATCTGCCCTCAGGGCAAAGCAGCTGGGACAGGCACTAACTCTGGCTTTCTCTTTCTCACAGACTCCAGTCCAGTAAATTCCTAATAGCGGCATCTGATCTCTCAAGATGAGCTTTGGTTCTAAGATTGGTCATCAAAATCAGGGTTTTGGGCGTGCAAACACTCTGCTACCAAGCTATTCCCAGCCCAAGAAATTTTCTTAAAAATGTATTTTATGCCAGGCAGTGGTGGTGCTTGTCTTTAATCCCAGCACTTGGGAGGCAGAGACAGGTGGATCCTCGAGTTTGAGGTCAGCCTGGACTACAGATTGAGTTCCAGGAAAGCCATGGGTACACAGAGAAACCTTGTCTTGAAAAACCAAATCAAAACCAAAACTAAAACCAAACAAAGAAAACCCTGTATTTTATGCCAGGTGTGATGAATCACACCTTTAACTTTCCCCCCCATTTTGTCAGCCTTCCATCCCATTTTGTCTTGATGCCAGAGCTTAGACTACAATCTGGTACAAGGCAGGTATTGAATGAATATTTTGAAAGATAGTAATGCTCAAAGATCTCACATATGGGACACACATAGCTCTGTATGTCACATCTTTCCCCTAAGCTGTCCTAACAGGTTCTCAGCTCTTGATGGCCCCCATTTCCTTAGACATTATATTCCTTTGTGTGATACCAACATAAGTCTGGACACACACTGATTTTCTCCTATTTTGATGTCCTATTTCCCCTACTAACCCCGACTATTTGGTGCTATGGTTGAATGTGTCTCCCCACAGTCTGCATGTTGGGAACATATAACATTAGCTACAAGCATGTTGTCTTCTAGAAGTTCTTTAAGGTTAGTTGAGGTCATGAACTTGGAGTCTCCATGATGAAGTTGGTGGGTTTATAAGGAAAGAATGTGATCAAGACAACCCTTCCAGACACCAGCACCATAACCCTGGATTTCTCTACCTCTAGAAGTTGAGACATAAATTTATTTTCTTTATAAATTACCCAGGCTACAGGAAAATTCTTGCTCTTGAGGGTTCCCCCACCCTGATTGTCCATCCTGTGATCCTCTTCAGTTTCAAGCCATTTATAAGATGTCTTTTCCTGTAACCTGCCAGAAATAAGACCCTTTGCTTAAACTCCAGAGTATTCGAGACATCTTCTAAGGACATGTGCTACGTGCTGCTGCTGTCCACGTACAGGAGTTTGACGATGTCTCACATCTACAGGAATCTATGAAACATCATGGATGGGAAGAGGAAGAAAGAGCCTAAGTAGAGACAGGACATTCTGATCTTCCCCCATGATTAGGACATTACATCCTACCGTCTCCTCCCTCGGAGCTAATCCAGCAGTATCAAAGCAGAGAAATCTCTGTTCACTGACACCAGCAAATCATCTAGGTCATGTGAGTTTCTGTGTATGGTTAGTGGTGTTAGGCAAAAGCCATGTTGACAGACACGTTATATAAGTTCATTTTGGTTATTCATCCAGAAATGTAAAAAGTTTGGCCCCTTTTGCAGAGTGGCTAGGGGACTTGCTGATTTTTTATTTTATTTTATTATTGTTGTTGTTTGCTCTAAAGTACTTGGGACATCTCATCAGGGGACACAGTTTAGGGAATTCGGAACTGATAGTTAATGCCTATGACACCCACACAAACTTCTCGTCAGCAGCTCCTGTTCCCTTTGTAGGATTTCTCATTTGGACTCCTCCTGCACTGAAGGACACCACATTGGGAAACAGAAACCCACCTAAGCATCTCCCTTGTTTCCAGAGGCTGGAAGCTAAAAATAGAAAACTCCAAGTTATGAGGCCCGGTTCTTAAAATCCTGTGTGTGTCTCTTCAGCACAAGTGTGATCCTTTTTCTCTGAATGGGACTTGGCAGCTCTCTAGTGTTGTCTCTATACGAAAGACCTGAACATGTCATCGTGTTTGGTTGACAAACTAAGAGACTTTTCGGTTTTGCAGAAATTGCTGGTCAACATATTCTGTGAGTATGCTTTTAAAGGACTTTTACAAAGAAGTGGGGATGTTGTTGGAGTTATTACTCCTAATGCTGCAAATACTCCTGAATAAAAGAGATCAAGTTGGTTTATGACATTATTTATTTATTTATTTATGGTGAATTTCTTTTCTTTCTTTTAAAGGAGGAGTAGACAAGAGGGTCTGGGGGTCTCCTTGGCTGGCCAGCCTTGCTGAAGAAGGGCAGGTTCTAGGTTCAGTGAGAGACTTATCTCAAGAGAATAAGCCAATACACACCATGCCCTCCTCTGAACCAGGCACACACACACACACCTGCACACACACACATGCACACACACACCTGCACACACCTGCACACACACACACACATGCACACACACACACACCTGCACACACACACACATGCACACCCACACCTGCACACACACACACACACACATGCACACACACACACACACCTGCACACACAAGAAATATACACAGAACAGCCTTGGAAATAGTACGTTTTGAGTTGACAGACAATCTGTTAACTAAAGGAGTTCCGTCTCCAGATTCTACCTAGGAGAGTAGAAACAGGAAGACACAAATGTAAAAATCACGTTTCAGAGAGAGACCCACAACGCAGGGGTACCCTGGGCAGGAAGCTTCCCCTGGATGCCAGAAACCTGAGTGGAACTCAGACTGTCCTGAGGGAAGGAATGAAGGGTTTGGTGACTGGATGCTGTGTGATGTTTGCAAGAATTCCAGTCTGCCTGGAGGGTAAGCCAGGTGATGTCTCCTGGGAAATCAAGTTTATAATGTCTGTTTCAATGCCCGAGGACTACAAAACAAGACTACAGGACTCCAATCGATCTTTCTCTCAGCCACTGTCACAAACAAAACAAAACAAAACAAAATTGTCTCTCTGTCTCTTTCTCATAGACACCCACACTGGACCTGAGCCAGAAACAGACAAATGTCCCCTGTGGTCACTATGGTCACAGACACATTATGTCTTTCCCTCCTATGAAAACACTGGTTTTTGTGGGGGAGGAGTTGAAGCCCAATCGTGGGTAGAGCTTCCGTGCTCGTGACCAGTGCGTGATCACCATGTTACCAGGCTTGTGCTATGTGATGTGATAGGATGGCCTTAAATGTGATGATTGGCCCACGTAGCCTCAAGTGGGAACACTCATTTGGTTCTGTATATAAGCTAGGGGACAAAACATGAAAGACAGGAAATGCTTAGACATCACCCCTGTGGTGTCTGTTTGTCTTTGGAATGAAGGCTGGAGAGTCACCTTTCCCTGAGACCTCCTTATGTGGAGATTGCCCTATTGTGCCAATGGCTGAATCTCTGCCAACCACAGAGAGCAAATCTTGGCCAGTAGAAGGCAGGGAACTGCCTCATGCAAACGATGTGCCTTCCTTAGCTGGAGAACTCTGACCTTTGCTTCTCGTCTCCTGCTTACTGGGTATGATGGCAAAACTTTCCAGCCCAGAGTGCCTGCTGCTCATTAAAATTGTCACAGTAACCTTGGATGTCACACTGATGTCAGGGTCCCCTTAAGAAAGTGATTTCCGGCCGGGCGGTGGTGGCGCACGCCTTTAATCCCAGCACTTGGGAGGCAGAGGCAGGCGGATCTTTGTGAGTTCGAGGCCAGCCTGGTCTACAAAGCAAGTCCAGGACAGCCAGAGATATTCAGAGAAACCCTGTCTCGAAAAACCAAAAAAAAAAGAAAGTGATTTCCTCCTGGTCTGCCTCTGGCCCTCGGCAGACACATGAAGTTCTTCTGTGTTCAATGATGACAGCATTATGTACCATTGGCTTCTACCACAAGAGTTAATCTGGGGCCCGTGAGATGGTTCAGCAAGCAAAGGTGCTTGCTTGACAGTCAGAGTTCCAGAGTTCAAGCCCTGAGACCCCCATGGTAGAAAAGAAGAAAACTGACTCCCACAAATTGTCCTCTGGCTTACACATTCACGTCATGACATGCTCACATGTGTGTACACACATGTACACTGACACAGGTGTACACACATGCACGTACACAGGCACACATGCGTGCAGGGACTCACATGAAATAAATAATACGTATTAAAATAATTCTTTAAAAAAAGAGTTAATTCACCTGGGTCTACCAATCACATGGGCAAGACACCACCCCTCAGGAAGGTTGACTCATGTAAAGCAATGAGAAGGAGATGGGGGGATAATTGCCCCCTTGGTGAGATAATGCACTATCCTTCCCAAAACCCTCTGTAGTGAAGTGTTTCACCAAGCCTTCACCATGTGGCTCTGTCCACATTTTTGAGCTATTCAGAACAAATCAGTCTCTCCCCCCCCCCCCCCGCCCCAAAAGCCTGGGCATGCTTTCTCTGATGTTCTGGGCTTTCTCACTCTCTGACTTCTGCATGTGGCTGCTTACAAATGGCATGGCGTTCACTCCTTTCCTTCATGGCCCTCCTCTGGGCAGCTGCCATGATTGACAGCTCGCCTGCTCTGTTGCTTTTCTCTTTGCCTCTAAATAAAATTATCCCCAGGCTTCTTTTCCAGCTGTTTCACATTCTTTTATTAATGAGACTAAGAAGTAAGCAAGCAAACAAAACAACAACAGAAAACCAAAATGAAACAAAAAAAAACCCTCAACTTCCCCAGTAACAGAATTACAAGTAGAATCTAAATAATAGGTACACAAGACCTGTGTACCTATTATTCTGTTCTGGCTTATGTGACTTTGGAGGCTTAGCTCCCAGTGGCCTGTCTTCCTGTCCACATCAACTCCCGCAGCATTGTGGGCCGGCCAGGTACAGGTCATAACACACTCACCTCATCTAGTGACTCAGCCGCTCTTCTGCCCCAGGCTTCACAGCAGCTAGCCACAGGGAGACCACACCCTGGACTGTCCTTGTCTCCCTCACAGCGCAGTCTCTAATCCCAGCACCTCTCTGGGCTGCCATGATACCCCATGCTTCTGACGTACCTGCTCGTAGTCAGTCCTCCAGCTCCACGGAGACAGGGGACTTACATCATTTGTCCCCACTTGACAGAAAGTTTTCACTGAACCCGTGGGAGATTTTGAGGCAGGAGAGTGGGGTAGAGTGAAGTCCAGACCTTACACAAAGACTGTGAAATTGGCATATGAGGAAAAACCCACTGGGCAAAAAGGAAAACTGGATACTAGCCCCCAACCACTTTGCCACTTCTAATCTTTTTCTGGGCTCTAGCCCACTTCCTCCTGTGGAAATGTGTTCTTTCCTGCAAATTGTCCCTCTTTGCTTTCCATTATCCCCTTGTTTCCATCCATTTCCTTGTTCTGGGACACAAGCACCTGGTACACATCCAGAGCAGCCCACAGAACCCTCCACCAGCCTTGTCAGTACCTTGTTTCTGTCTGATCTCGCCTTCCTTGCCAGGACCATTCTGTCTGTTTGAATATCCACTGTCTTCCCCAGACACAGTGGCAAGCCAGAGAGGAGTCACACTGGCTCCTGAAAACCAAGTTCAATTTTCAGAGTTTCTGTCAGGCTGGTAACTGGAAATTGGCCATAGTGGCAGAGTGTCTATATATATATATTTTTTTTTTTAAACACACACACATATGTATGTATATGTATACATATGACATTTTGATGCTTAGGTTCCTGGAAATGACATCTTAGACATCTCTCTCAACTCCTCCATCCAACTTTCAATTCCACGGCTCCATCTTGGAATGTTACTGTAAACATCCAAATCAGAACTGGATTCTGCTCACCACCAGGTAAAGCCTACCCCTCTCCCAGCTTCTTCTCCTTAGAGGAGTCCCCCCCCCCACCCCTGCCCCAACTTTCCCCTCCCCGACTCCTCACCCCCACCCCAGTTTAGCTGTTAGATTGAACTCGAAAGGTGAATGCTCAACGTGGTCCTCCCTCCTTGTCTTGTTTGGTTTTTGTCAACTGGACACAAACCTAGACTTGACAGAGAAGAGTGAGCTACAGTTGAGAAAATGGCTTCTTAAGATTTTGGCCTAAGCCGGGCGTGTTGGCGCACGCCTTTAATCCCAGCACTTGGGAGGCAGAGGCAGGCGGATCTCTGTGAGTTCGAGGCCAGCCTGGTCTACAAAGCAAGTCCAGGACAGCCAGGGCTGTTACACAGAGAAACCCTGTCTCGAAAAACCAAAAAAAAAAAAAAAAAAAAGATTTTGACCTGTGGGGCATTTTCTTAATTAGTGATTGAAGTGTGAATGGCCAGGCCATTACGGATGGTGCTACCCCTAGGCAGGTGGTCTTGGGTGCATAAGAACACAAACTGAACAAGTCATGGGGAACAAGCCAGTAAGCAGCACTCCTTCATGGCCTCAGCATCAATTCTTGCTTCCTGGGTTCCTGCTCTGGCTCCCTTCATGACGGACTGTGATAAGGAATTATAAGATAAACCCTTTCCTCCCCAAGTTGTTTTTGGCCAGAGTATTTATCACAGCAGTAGGAGCCCCGACTACGACACTCCACCTCAGCTCTGCGTCCCCTCTTTGCTAGACTGTCTCTTGCCTCCTTAGAATCTGTGTGTGTCCACCCTCCCTCCAGTCCTGAGGGCCACCCAGTTGTTAAAGGCCTTTTGAATCCTGTCTGGATTCTCATTGCGCTGCAATTGAGTGTATCCTCATTAAATTAATCAGAGTAGACTGTTGCAAAGGAAAACACTGTAAATTCAAATGCTTTTAAACTCTTTGGAAAGAAGGGTTTCTTTCTTTTTCTTTTAGATGTGTGTGCGTGCGTGCGTGCGTGCGTGCCTGCGTGTGTGCGTGTGTGTGTGTGTGTGTGTGTGTGTGTGTGTGTGTGTGTGTGTGTG
>CAJQZJ010032578.1:1601210-1636707 GCA_907164525.1 Lophiomys imhausi | reverse complement strand
ACACACACACACACACACACACACACACACACACACACACACACACAAGTGTTTTTTTACAGCCATCCACTTGGTATTGGATACCCAATTAGAGGGCTGATCCCTAGAAGAGTAATTCTCTCCACAGTTGTTGCTGGTCTGCAGTTCTTCATGTTGGGTTGGGCACGTGAGATTTCCCCCACCCACACTGGAGTATTAGCTGGTGTCTTATGCAGCTCTTGTTTAAACTTTGCCAATTTTAAGAGTCCACGGAGTATGTTTCACTGTTGACATTGCCAATTGTAAGAATGCATAGACAACCCCTGATTTGAGAGTTTATAACTATTTCTGGCTTTGTAGAGACCCTTTCAAAGATGGTACGTGATTATTTGGTGGCACACATTACTTGAAAGGGCCAAAACTGTGTTGGGACATAGGCTGCAGGTTAGATGGTTAACGTAGTGTCCTGAGCATGTCTTGGATAGGTTGGTCTGAGTTAGGATGTCTGACAGATGATAAAGGTTAATCTCATTTCTGACTGATAATATTTTTAACTTATGATGAGTTTATTTGAACCTACCTCTGTCATAAGATGAAGGGGAACCTATGTTAAAAATAATCTACAGGGCTGGAGAGATGGCTCAGCGGTTAAGAGCACTGGCTGCTCTTCCAGAGGTCATGAGTTCAATTCCCAGCAACCACATGGTGGCTCACAACCATCCATAATGAAATCTGGTGCCCTCTTCTGGCCTGCAGATGTACCTGCAGACAGAACACTGTATACATAATAAATAAATCTTAAAAAAAAATCTACAAATAAGAAAGTTTCTACAATTATATAGCAATGAACAAGTTTAAGAAATATATATATATATATATATGTACAAATGTGCATACAGGGTTCAGTTAATATATAGACAGGAGTGGACACACACACACACACACACACACACACACACACACACACACACATGGAGTGCCCATGCTCCATAAGTGTTTGCAAAATTCACATTTTAAAACAAACCAGCTGTCCTCCCCACTCTCCCTTCACATTCCTGGAAATTCAGATAGCTTTTAACAATTTCAAATCTATATGGAACTACCACTCCTTTACTCTTGAAATCCTTAGTCATTTTCCTTTGTGCTCCAGAAGTTTACCTGAGGATTCTGGAGTCAGACAATCTTTTCTAAAGAGATAACAGCTTGTTGTCATGGACAACCTGAATCCTTTCTATCACATCTCAGATAAGAGCCACACGTCTGCCATTCAAGGGTCGGCTGGCCTGGTTTTCACTTTTCTCTTCAACCCTACCCCATCCTTGTTACCCTCTGTCTTCTCAAGCCCAGGGTCCGTCCACTGATCTCCTTTGTTCTTTGGAGTGCTCTGGTGAGTGGGAGGGGAAAATGGGGGGGAGGGCAGGAGCACATCAATAGTTTGTGGGGTGTTTTGATCTTTGGCTCTGCCTGGGGGCCTTTACTCTCTTCCCAGGGAACATTCCCTTTCAGTTTCTACTGATTTCATCTCCTCTTTCAGGATTTGACTCAAACATCACCTCTCCAAAATAGCCCTCCAAGGGAAGGTCTGATAGGGCAACAATGGCAGGTTTCGTAAACAGTCTCCTTAAGTAGTAAATAAACATCTTTATTTAACTCACTGTCTGGTAAAACAGCATTTCTGTGTAGTTCTTGTTTATTCATCAATTCCTACAGGATTGTTGGTCAAAATACTCAACAAACATTTGTAACAATGAACAGATACCAAGTACTTATTGTGTTTCAGGAATTGGTCTTTGCCGTCCAACCCTTATCTGCAAGCTTGTCACTTCTCACAGTAACTTGAGAAGAAGCCAATGTCCCTATCCTCGTTTTTAATGTGATGAAATTGAGCCAAAGAACCTTGTCTAAGGTCTCAGGTGAACATATGACAGAGTTGAGAAAGCAGGGAGTCAATCCTAGAATCTGCCTTCTGCAGCCCATCTTTCTTTTAAATTCTGTGCTGGCCTCACTCTCATGACTTGTTTGTTTCCCGAAGGATCCTTCCAGATGGAGTCACACTGGGATTCATGTGACTTGACATTTCGGGGGCATCCGCACATGCAGTCAATTGCACATGGTCACCCTCTTGAAAGCCAGGAATCCAGACTTTTAGACCCCTATGTTGGTGAATGACCCACTGAACGCTAACAACATTCCACACCGCCAGCCCAGGTTCTAGACACCTCCGAACGTCCCCTGGACTGAAAACCGCCCTCCCCTCTCATCCATCCCATTGTCTGCCCAGCAGATGTATTTAGTCCTGCACACAGGGCTTATAGGCGTATGGGTGTGTGCTCCTGCTTCAGCAGTGAGACTCTCTGAATATGAGTAGTCAGTCTTGACCGAGTGGAAAAATGAGCTCATGGTTATGTGACAGGCTAGTCATCAGGCTTCTGGCTTTGACAAACACAAAGACAGGAACATGGAATTCAAGTTTGGAAGTGGAAGGGACCAGGTTAAGTTTGAACTTGAAATGCAATAAGATACATATATATATATATATATATATATGTCCAAGTGTCTCATAGGTTCAGATACACAATCTGGGAGTCCTATCAAAGTCAAGGGTGTAACTGCAGTTGTCCTCCAACAGTACTATGAAATAAAATGGCTGATAATAAAGAGGGAGGGGACCTTTCTCCTTCAGGGGTCAGATGCAGCACGAGACAGGTCAAAGGAGTCTATATGTATACCCACCAACAAAGAAGCAGCAGCAATGTTAGGGGCAAAGCCCCTAACATTTTTTACCTAAAAGGGAATGTACCTCCCTTGGACTGTTGCTGGATTCCACTTCCCAAGGACAGTAAGCATTCATAATTTATCATTAATAATCTTATCATAAACGCATCGAGAAAAGCTCCATTTCATTGCACCTGTTCAGAAGTGTCCTGCTTAGGGCCCACAGGGCATGAGTCATGTGGGAGCATGTTAACATGCAGGCCAGTAAGGCAGAATACCACCTCACGTCCATTAGGGAGGCTAGGATAAAGAAGAGCAGAAGAAAGGAAATAGAAAATCACTGACCCAGATGTGATGCGGAGAGATCTGGACGCATGTGCACCATGGGCGAGAACGCAACACAGTGCAGCCATTTTGGAAAACCAATATGGAGATTCTTCGAGTAATTAAAAGAATTGTCTTATGATCTCAAGTTTCATTTCCTGGTCTATAACCCCCCCCCAAAAAAATTCCAAGTAGGAGCTCAAAGTATGATTTGCACACCATCTTTGTAGCTACCTTACTCACAAGAGCCAGGCAATCAACGCTCCCAATGACAGATGGATAGGTAATGGGGTTACATATACCTTGGGATATTGGTCATCCACACACTATGGATGATCTTGCAACACACTGTGCCAAGGGAAACAAGGAGGTAACAAAAAGACAGACCCTATATAATTCTGCCCATATGAGCTACCTACAGGAATCCATCTTGTAGAATTGATGGCCAGGATCTGGAGGCAGGGAAGGAATGGGGAGTTGGTGTTTAAGGCGGACAGGTTTGGTTTAGTTTAACAGGATGGAAAGATTACTCAACAATAGGAATATAGTTAACACTACTGAAAACAGTATAAAAAGGAAAGGAGAAGGGAAAGGAGGAAGAAGAGGCTGGAGGTCTCCTGGAAGAGGTCACTTGAAAAAATGAAAGTGAATTAGTTGCTCTTTGAATACAAATTAGCATGTTTTCATGTCTGTCTAAAGCCAACTAGTCTTCCAAGAACTCGTGGTAGTGGGTCATTTTAATTGGAGGGGGACATTCCATGATCTACTTGCTGTGGATGAGTCTTAAAAGACAATTGCTGGGTTGGACATGAGAAAGAAAGCATTTCCTCTGGGTTTGAGAATCTTCTGTTAGCCACAGAACTCCCAGCCTGGACTTTGATCCTATTGATGTTATCTGCTAAGTAGTGATCTCACTCACTAACCCTCCTTTAGTAAGTCAAATACAGAGGAGCTTGGGGCTTCCCACTGCTCACATGCAGTGCACCCATGAGTGTGCTGAAGGATGTTGGTTGCTGCAGACCGAGCTGCAGGATCCTCAGTGATTCCACCCCACGCTGACCTTGAAGACCCTCCAGCAAAGACTGCACTTTCCCTTATCGAGTTTGTGGCTGGGAGTTTCCTGAATGAGTAAGAATTCCTCAGAAAGCCTCGAGGCTGTGGAGGCTGCTCCTTGAGGTGGCCACACCCTGCCAAGCCAAAGCCAAAAGACCAGGAGGAGTCCAGCGCTCACACTTTTCCAATTTCTTGTCTGAGCAATCTGACTTTGCTAAGAAGTAGAGCTTCTCCTTAAGCTCATTCTGTCACTCAAAGTTTATTGAAGAGCAATTTCATGCAAATTTATCAAAAGATGACTATTAAAATGGTGATACAGGGACTGTGAGAGAGGACTCAGCATTTAAGAGCACTGCTTGCTCTTGCAGAAGACCAGGTTCGATTCCCAGGACCCATATGGTAGCTCACAAGCATATGTAACTCCAGTTCTAGGGGATCTGACTCCCTCTTCTGGCCTCCTTGAGCTCTGCATCTCTCTCTCTCTCTCTCTCTCTCTCTCTCTCTCTCTCTCTCGGTTTTTTGAGAAAAGGTTTCTCCGTGTATCCCTGGCTGTCCTGGACTCACTTTGTAGACCAGGCTAGCCTTGAACTCACAGAGATCCAACAGCCTCTGACTCCCGAATGCTGGGATTAAAGGCATGCGCTACCACGACAGGCGCAAAATAATCCTTTTAAAAAAATGATGAGATTAGTTTTAAAGCCAGGTTTCTGGAAGTATAATTTGTTTTGTTTTGTTTTCAAGACAAGGTCTCACGGTGTAGCTCTGGCTGTACTGGAACTCACTCTGTAGACCAGGCTGGTCTCGAACTCGCAGAGATCTGCCTATCTCTGCTTTCCAAGTACTGGCATTAAAGTCATGTGCCACTATACCAGGCCACTGAAGTACAAGTTATGTAGAGTAATTCACCCTTTTAGGAGTTCGGTCCTGTGAGTTTCCACTCAGAAAGTCTCCCAGGCTGTGGAGGCTGCTCCTTGTAGCCTGGCCACGTGCTGCCATGTCATGTTAACCCTACCATAAGCAGAATATAATCTATTTCCATTGTCCTAAACACTTCTCCTGTGACCCTCTCTTGTCAATCCCTCTCCATACCCCTGGCTCCAGGCAACCACTAATCTGATATTTGTGTTCATAGTTCTACCTTTTTTAAACGTCACATAAGTGCAATCACAGGTAAAGGTGTACTTTTAAGGTGTTTTTATTTATTGCTATATTAATATCTCTATCCACCTTCCAACTCACTGACCAGAGGTATGGGAGAAAAAGCTTTTGTTCCTCTTGGAATAAATGCCTAGAAATGGAACTTCTGGGTCATTTGAGGAGTATATGCTTTGATTTATGACAAACCATCCAATTGTCTTCTAAAAATGACTGTCTCCTTGGCCATTCCTAACAACAATATATATGCTTCCCAGTTTCTGTATGTCTTGGGCAGCCAGATAAAGCTTTTTGTAAATATCAGCATCTTGCTTTTTTCAAACCTGCCATACTCCTTTCTTCTCCTTCAGAGGTACCAGAGATCCAACCTGGAGCATCTCTCATGGTAGCAAGAGTTTAGCCCTGAGCTCTAACCTCAGTCTGGAACCTGCCAATATCCGTGAACTCTGAGTCATCAGTAATGGTTAGCCATGGAACCCAGGGCCTTGAGATTATAGGCCACTGCTCTGCCACTAAGCTAATTTCCAGAACAATTAGTTCTGCATAGCTTGAAGTATCTTGACATCTAATCTGGGAACCAGAAATTTTGATTTTTGTTCATCTCCATACTGTTCATTTCTCTCTGCTGCAAGACAGGAATGCAAATGTACCTTTGTAGTCCAGAACTGAACTTTGGGTGGGAAAGTTCAAGGTTTTACTGAAGTCCTGGCTGGAACGGTGTGTGAGGCTAGACCATCTTAGCTAGTTGTTTTGAGGTTGTTCTGGATGCAGATTTTTGAGGAAACGGCTATTGAGGCCTTCTGTGAGGCTGGATCATCTGGGCTACTTGTCTTGTCTTCTTTGGTGTCTGGTCTCATATCTTCAGAAGTTTCATTTGTCTGGTGGTCTCTGGACTCCTTTGTCGGATGCTTTTATTCTCCTGGAAAGATAAGAACAGAACCTAACCTAACCCTACCTTTAGGGTGTTCCTTTTTTGGCAAGTAATATCTTTCCTAGGGCAAATTATTTTTTGGCAATAGAAAACGTATTATGTTTCAGTTGAGATAAAAAAAAAAATTCTTTCAAAATGTTTGAACTAAATATACCTTCAAGTGTATAAAAACAAAATAATCTTAAACTTCTATCAATATATATTAATATAAACAAAATAATCTTAAATTTTTAATAATAAAGAAAGAAACAAAGAATAGAGAGAAAGAAATCCCTGAATCCAACCCTTATTTTATTATTACCCTGAACATACCAATCCAACCCTTACATCCATTCATCCTAGACAACAACAATAATCACCACACATAACAAAAAAATTCCATCCCACCTCTTGGGAATGAAGATGTAAACATTTTTGGGTACCCTTTAAAAGTTGAAATATTGGCCAATTCCCAGGAATGCTAGCTATAACTTTTATCGTCCAATCTGCCATTGATCATTTTTGGGCTAACCCTTTTGACTTGAGGCAGTCAGCTCCTGATAGCTCCCATTCACCTTGGAAGGAGACAATGAGCATCAAAAAAATCTTCATCAGGAGCTAATTTCTACTGGGCAGAAACACTCCTGCTCTATCAACAGACTATATACAGTCCAAAGATGGACCAGAGCTTAAATGCAGGTAAGTTGATGACCCGATTCTGCAGAGACAGAATGGGAAAATCTTTCTCATTTCCTGTTGCACAATTAAATCTGTGAGATATGCTTGCCCAGAAGGCTGAAGAGGATGCTACGACAGTATCGAGAGATATTTGGGACTGTCCAGGCAGGAAACTGTCATTTTTCTTTTTTGTAAGCTGCTTGCCTGCACTTCCTACTCACTCAAGTAATAACTTTATTATCCCTTCTTAAGTCTCTGGTGGGGTTGAAGACATAATCACATAAATTTTCAATTAAACTCAGTTGTTTAGTATCTAGGAGATGTTTTTCGACTGATAAATACAAGATATGATAGAAAATGATTTAGGTTCAGAAATTTAGACTCACCAAGATAGGATAGATGATTTTTTTTCTTCTAGGTTGCCTGATGCAAGTAGACTAAACACATATGTATGTAACTTTTATATATGATTGTCCTTATTTTTTATATTTGTTCTTACTGTATATATTTTTTAATTAGACTTTTTACTAGACAAAAAGGGGTAGTTGTTGGGATGATTTGCTATGTATTCTAAATGTTAATTGCTCCCAAAGGACTGCTTACTGTCCCTTATTTTGCTTGCTAACCATTGTCTCTGATTGGCTCTAATAGAATTCTGAGTCCTGTGATTGGGCATAGAGAGAAGTAGGCGGGGCAAAGGTGGGCAGGCTTTTGGAGGAGCAGATAGGTTGATGGGAAGAAGAAGCCAAGTGAGAAAAGGAGAAGACACACCATGGGTTAAATGGAAGAACATCATTCCATGTGGCCTGGAACATCAACATAGCATGGAGAATAACAGCCCAAGGGGATGTATGTTATTAGGGTTTTATTTGGGGAATAGAATTATAAGCTAGTTTAGATGGGCCAACATTGCTCAATCCAGGCTAAGGTTGTTAAAATCCATCAGGTGTCTGTGTGATTATTTATAATGGCAGGTTAAGAATTAACACCGCTGACCAATTAACTATAATATAAATACTGGTAGTAATTTAATTTAATTATTTCAACATACCTTAAGGGTCTCATTAGGTTCTTAAAAATTATAGGAAGTCAGAGTAAACACTCAGCAGAATAGAAGCAGACATTTAACAGCAGAATATGCACTGCGTAGAGGGAGGTTAAGATGGGTTCTCAAGCCTGGTGTAGTGGCGCACGCCTTTAATCCCAACACTCAGGTCGCAGAGGCAGGTGGATCTCTGTGAGTTCGAGGCCACCTTGGTCTACAGAGTGAGTTGCAGGACAACTAGAGCTATACAGCTGTCTTAAAAAAAAAAAAAAGATTGTGTCTCAAAGAGAGTTTGAGTCCTTTGTTACTATGTTCCTTGTAAAAAGGGCTGTTCAGGCTCTTCTGTCAAAGAGTTCTTGCTCACTCCTCAGTTAACAGCCCACATGAACCAAACACACAGTTACCCATAACTGTGTGGTTATGGATAGCCACTACTCTCATCTGAGGTTTGTCTTGCATCATGGGATCGTTTATACTAAGCCATATACACTGGTTCTGCCTAGTCCAAGCCAATTAATTTTGCTGAAGTCTCTGTTCTCTTGTTTTGGGGGTGTGCAAACCTACAGACCTCTCTGCTCCATGTGCATCATTACACGCTACTCAGTCACGCTACTACTGACTGGGCCATGCCTCTTGGTCCTAAGAGAATCTGCACAGAGTCAGTGCCCTTTTTGACCTAAAAGTTTTCAAACATTGAAAGCCCATTCATACAATGTGATACTGAATTTCTCTTTCCTCTTGTCCCTTTCCTTTTGGTGGATATATCTTTTCTTTTCTTTTTTTTTTTTTTTTTTTTTTTCAAGACAGGGTTTCTCTATGTAGCCCTGGCTGTCCTGGACTCACTTTGTAGGCCAGGCTGGCCTCGAACTCACAAAGATCCACCTGCCTCTGCCTCCCAAGTGCTGGGATTAAAGGCGTGCGCCACCACCGCCCGGCTCGGATATATCTTTTCTTAAACATTTATTTATTGTGGGAAGAGAGCACATATCACAGGGTGTGTGTGTGTGTGTGTGTGTGAAGACAATTTGCAGTAGTCAATTTTCTCCTTCCATCATAAGAATTCTAAGGATTGATCACTCATATTCTTAGGTTTTGTGGCAAGTGCTTTTACACACAAAGTCATCTCAGAGATCCCCAAAATGTTCTATCTTATATTTTTGGTTGTGAGCCTAGCCTTTAATGACTGAGCCATCTCTCCAGCCCCAAAATGTTCTATTTTAATCCCTCCTGATTTGAGAGGTTCAAGACTGAACACAGAGCTGGGCTAGACAACACAGAATGGAGCCTAAACTCAAGCCCTCTCTTTTAACATGGGCTGCAGACAAACTCACTTCTTGACAATATCTCTCGTGCCTTGCACTAGACTCCCTGTAGTTTGTAATCTGTGTGGCTGGCTGCTAAGTCCTTTTCTATGTCCTTGCAAGTTTGAAGCAAAGGGACAAAAATGTCCTCGTTATGATTCACTCAGTGCTCCAATGTGGTCTTCGAATGACTGTACTGCCATAGAATCACTTCCCAATGAGATCAATGTGATCTAATTGTGTCACTTCCCAATTAAATCAACAAGCTCATAGCATCTCTGCTGTGTGGTGAATATGTGTACATTGAGGGTGTACTATGTTACAAGTATGTTATGTACTTGGCTAAAGACTATCCAGATTGGAGCCACTTGCCTAGTAGAGCGTCACCAGAACAGGGAGCGGGAGGGGCAGTGGCACAAATTGAAGCTTTCTGTAGAATTTCATCAGTGTTGTAATCAGACCAGTATACATCCTGTCCTTGAACCAATCACTAGCACACTTACCTGTGCCCACATCCAACCCAGATATATCCACTTGTCACACATGAGAGCCACAAGGGAGTTTGAAGAATCCAGAAAAGGAGATATACCATGTCTGCAGGTCACTCTGAGCTCAGGGTCTGATATTCAAAAGATACCCAGATGTTTAACTGGCTGCTTGATATACCTCCCACATCCCCTGTCTTCAGCCTCCTCTGTGTACCTCCAAAACACTGCATGAATATGTTAGTTACTTTTCTATTGCTGGGATAAGATGCCATGGTCAAGGTAATTTATAGAAGAGTTTATTGAGGGCTTAGAGTTTCAGAGGGGTGAAGTTCATGACCATCATGGTAGAAAGCATGGCGGCAGGCAGGCATGGTGCTGGAACAGGAGCTGAGAGTTCACACCGCAAACACAAGCACAAGGTGGGAGAAGTAACTGAGGGAAACCTTGAAGGCTACGCCCAGTGATACAGCTCTTTCAACAAGGCAACCCCTCCTTAATTCTTCCCCAAACAGTTCCACCAGCTGGAGACCAAGCATTGGAATATATGAGCCTATGGCGGCCATTTTCATTTAAACCACCGCAATGAATTATTTGCAAGAAGACAAATGTGACTAAATCAAATTACACAAAGAGGCCAGCAGGGATGAAATTCTGTGTGCATTGTCTAGGGAAGTCTACAGGCCTGGCTGCTTCACAGAAGGTGAGGGCTGCTTTGGGAATCAAACTCCAGGTGAGGGAAAATAAATGGCACCAAGTAAAACCCTTGAGTGTGTATCTTGAACTTTTTATTGTACTCATGGTGCATTTGTGTTTCTTGAGTTTGAGTAGCTGAGATTTCCTTTACAGGGGATCAAGATGCGTTTCATGTTGCTGGCTGTGGCTCCAAGAGCAAACCTTAAGGAAAAAAGTGTGTGTGTGTGTGTGTGTGTGTGTGTGTCATTTGCACTGGAAGAAGCCCCTGGGTGAGTGCCCCCCCGGGGTAGAGGAGGCCTCTCTCAGCCTGCAGGATTGGTGTGTGAACTCTCCCCGGCCCTGTTGTTTACGGCTCCAGAGTTTTTGTTCTCCTGGGGGAAGCTGCGCCCGCGGCTCCTCAGATGTTATTTATCTTTTCCTGCAAGCGACTTGTGACAGTCCAGGGTGTTGTGTATCCTGTGTGATTGTTTATCGCCCAGCCCATGCCCTGGCCGGAGCAGCCTCTGGGTCGGCACTTCACGTCCCAAACGCGGCGACACTACGTGAGCACCGAGGGGGGAGGGCAGGGAGGTGACACTTTGGCCGAGGCCCTGACCTCGGGTGCCCAGGTGGGCCTATGTGGGTGTGCGCTTTCCCAGTTGCCTCCCCGCGGCCGCTGGTGTCCGGTGCTCCGCCTGGCATGCGTGGGACACATCAGCTCGGGCACCTGCGCCTGGGCTGGTGTGGGACCTGTCCTCACTGCCAGGCTGTCGGGTTTTCCCGCCACAGCGGACTGCTGACTTGCTGACGGGCTCGGTGACCTGGAAACTGTTTGTTTTTCCTTTCCTCCTCCTCCTCCTCCTCCTCCTCCTCCTCCTCCTCCTCCTCCTCTCTTCATTTCTTCCATTTCTGTTTTTCTTTGCTGTTTTCCAGTCTGTTCCTACCTTTGGGAACAGGCAAACATATGTGCAGACATACGCATGCAAAAACATTCATATGCCCACATATAACTATAGAAATAATACACACAGTCTCATCATGCACACACACACACACACACACACGCACACGCATGCCTCCAGAGACATCACACGCAGGCTCATGCATGCACACTCTTACACAGAACACACGTGCCACATGCTCCCCCAAACAGGCTATTGCAAACTCTTCCACACAAACACGCACACACTCAGAGAGACACTAACCCTGCAGGGAAGGATCAAACGCTCACGGTGGCCCCACATCTATTTTCTCAGGCGCCCTTCCCCATCACACATTGTTAGCGGGACAATGGGCTCCTGTGTCAGTCTTGTTGGCACCAGTTTTGTACGATGCAGGAAACAGCATTTCCTCTCGGCGCTGGAAAATTCACTTGGATGGTGCTTTTCCCTTTTTATTGAGAATGCTCACACACCCCGGGAAACGCGAGCTCCCGGCGAGGGGAAGGAGCAGCAGAGGTAGACATCCCGAGGGCTCCAGCCGCGTCCCGGCCCCTTCCCGCTCAGCGCGCCGCTGGCCTCTGCCCGAAGAGGAAGCCGGACCTGAAACAATGAGATGGGCCGGGTGTCTTAGCCGTGACCCTCCCACTGGGGCCATAGGAGATGGCCGTGCCAAGTCCCCCTGGCCCGGGCAAAAGCGAGCTCAGCGGGAGGGGTTCCCCATTGCTCGGAGACACCCCGCTTCTGGGTATGGCAGGCTGCTCCAAGCAGCCCAGCTAGGGCCATGGGAGGAATTGCCCAGGTGGTCCCCACATTTACTAAATCTCTGGTTAGCATTCCCTAATCCCAAGGCTGGGGGTGTGCTTAGTTTGGGGGGGACCCAAGGGGGGGGGGGGGGGCGAAGGGGGAGGGGAACGTGTTCAATGCCCGGTACCAACAACTAGAAAGAAAGCAATGTCTCCTATCCCACTTAGGATTTCTATTTTGACATTCATTCCGCCCTGGCCTCAATCATATGGTAGTCCTGGTTTCTTGGAATAGTACTAGATTGGAAAATCGGAGGGGCAGTGGGGGAGGGCGCTGGCACACAGTAGGTGCTATTGCTTTAAAAGCACACTAAATACATGAGCAGCTGCCTGCCGTTCTGCTCACAGCTACTGGTGGTAACACTGAGTGTGGAGCCTACAGAGAACGTTTGTGTATTTATGACATTCAGACTCTTTAGACGAACTTTATATGCACACCTCCCTTCTACAATGAGCTGCAGTGCTTAAGAAATGCCATTAACTTCCTTCTCTCTTTGAGATGGGTCCAGAGAGAGAAAGGAAATTATATTTGAAATTTATTATGACCCCCCCTCCACCCTTCTCACTAATCTGCTACAATTTGCTGGAAATGCAGGTTTTAAATTTCTTATGTTTATGTATTTGAGGTGTGCGGGGCGTGAGGGAGGGATATGGAGGCCAGAGAACAGCTTGTGGCAGTCACACCTTGCCTTCCTCCATGTGGGTCCTAGAGATGGAACTCAGTCTGCAGGCTTGCCTGTAAGCCCCTTTACTTGCTAAGCCATCTCAGCTGTCTGGAGAGTAAGCATTTTGAACGTGTTATTTCCCATCTCATTTTTGAACTAATGATCTTTTTAAAATTAACTTATTTTTATCTTATGTACATTGGTATCTTGACTGTTATGTATGTCTGTGGGAGGCTGTTGGGTGCCCTGGAATGGGAGCTACAGGCGGTTGTGAGCTGCCATGCGGTTGCTGGGAATTGAACCCAGGTTCTCTGGAAGAGCAGCCGTCTCTCCAGCCCCTAGACAAATGATCTTCATTCCTTATATTTCTTTCTTTGTTTCTTTCCAATGTTGGGAATGAAACTTCAGGCCTCACACTTACTAGGAATTGGTGCACCACTGAGCTACAGGCTTAGCCTAAGCCTCAAATCTATCACCGTGCCTAAATGATAATAAGACCAAACTGGAGAAGGCTGTTGAGACATGAGGCCTTTCCTAGCTAAGTGAGTTACTCACAGTTCATTGACAGAACTGATCTGCTGTTGGCAATAGCTTCTAAGCTTCAAGTTTAAAGCTTCACTTTTTTCCTGACTGCACCAAGTCTGGGCTTTTCTCCCCCCAGCTGTGAGAGTCAGTGTCCGTGAAACAATAGGCAATGTTTAAATCCTCTGGGGAAGCACTTAAAGGAGCCCTTTGCCACCCTTTGTAACATGCAAATTGCCCTCTAATTGCTTTGTTTTAGGTGGTCCTTCCACCTTGTAGGTCTTCTATTGGAGCTTAGTGGGGCCAGGCACGAAAACAGAAGCTGTTCTCTGCTTCCTGAATGAATGTTTGAATGAATAAATGATTGTTTTTCATGGCATTTATAAGCCTGAGAAAAGTGTATTCCTACAGCTTGTGGTCTGTAGGAATACACTTGGAAAACTTTCAGGAACAGCAAAGGTATGCCTCACCCCCGTGGGAACCAGGTCAAAGTGAGACTTAGGGTAACAGAGTGGGCAGAAGCCTTTGGTACAGAGTTCACCTTGTCTGAAGAGGTCCCCCCTCTTTGCAGAGTCCACCTAGACACTTTGGAAAAATCCCTGCTGCCCCTTAAGAGTTAAGAGTCATATTGCCTTTTAGACAGAGTATGCCGCTCTGGGTAGAACCTATTGTAGCATTTCTGGCTAGTTAGGTAGTTTTAAATGTTTTTTGTTTTGTTTTTGTTTTTAGGTGTATGAGTGTTTTCCTACATGAATGTCAGTGCACACATGTGTGCCTAGTGCCTGAGAAGGTCAGAGAGGGGCATCTCATCCACTGGAACTGGAGTTACATACACTTATGAGCCGCCATGTGGATGTTGGGATCTGAACCCCGGTCTTCTGCAAGGACAGTCAGCTCTCTTAGCTGTGGTGCCTTCTCTTCGGCTCCAGGGTTATAGTTTTACATATCATTCAACAAGAGCACGATCCTTAAAGGAATACCTTATGTCTAGGTCTGATGGAGATAAATATGAGCAAACCAGAGACAAGGCAAAAATAAAAAAAGATTCCAGAGGTCAAAAGTCAGGTACATAATGCCAGTGACGTACTGTGGTTTGTAAGGCATTTCGAGAAGCCTTGGCTACCAGGTATTTTCTATTTCAGGTCCCAGCTCTCAGCGGAGTTTCGCAAATAACTGCCTCAGAAGAATGGTTTACACTCAGTGCAGGTTGCTACCCTAAGTGAGGTTTGTTGGAAGAAGACATTCGGGAGCGAAGACCTCCCCCTCCCCATCAACCCTTGACTGTTTGCTCTGAAGCAGGTGTGAGTTAACAAGAAAAGGAAACCCAGCAAAGACCTGGTAAGCGCTGGGCAAGAACAAGGAATGCTCTTCATCTGTACCTGGTACCCCAGATTCCTAAATCTCCACCTGTCCCTACTCCTTGACAGCTTTTGCACCTCACATGAGAGCTGATTACAGGCTATTTCCCACAGGCTTCTCTCTCACGAAAGCATTAGCTAGGAATTCAGTAGACCAAGTCAGGGGCTCCGTGCTTCCCGGGACACTAGTGCTAACTTTCAACTTGTGCTCCCCGCGGCGGACGGACGGATGCTGGGCGGCTGAATGCCATTTCGGTTTCTAGAGCTGACTCGGCTCCCGTAGGTGACTGCTGGTGAATTATTTTCTTCTTTGCCTCTTGCAACCATCAGCAAAGCTGTCCATCGTCTCCAAACAGAATCAAGCCTGTAGTGAGCTAGATCAGCTCCAGGACTTGAAGACAAGATGTCCTTGGAACCTGAGGGTCTTTCGTTCCCGGCTCCCGCCCCTCCTCCTCTCCATTCCTGGCTGACTCTCTGCCTACAGCCTGTCTCCCAGGACTGTTGCCAGGTCTCTGTTTCTAGAACTGATCCTTCGGCTGGGGCTGGGTTGCCAGCTTAGTCAGACAGTTCTTGCTTAATCTTTTCTTATGAAATCTGTCCACCCAGATCCTCACTGTCCTGTTCTGCCCACGTTGCCACAAATCCTTCAGCTCAGATTCCTGTTCTCATTGTCGCTGAGTTTCCAGGGCATGCACCCTGGATAGTGACAGACTGTGGCTGCCTGCCTGGGCAGCTTGAACATCCTCCACAGGGGCTTCCCCAGGCCCCCTGTCTGCTCTGTTCCTGGGCCTTCCTTCTTCAGTCGCAACTTACTCTCAACCTATGACTCTGAGACAAACTCAAAACATTCCTGAAAGGTGTCAAGACTAAATGAAAATAAAATTAAAGGATCATATTTATCAATGTCTTTAAAAATATATACTAACATGAGTCACATGACACCAAGGACCCAGTAAAGTATACCATGGCCTTGCAGGTTCATATCACTTGTAGCCTGCTCATAATTTGACTGACACAGTTTTAACTAGGTGAGTTACTGCTGCAGCACCTTCGATTGAAATATTTAATTGACTTATTTTTATTCATTTATTTTTACAGCACTGGAGACCAAATCCAAGGCTTTGTGCATGCGAGCTAGGCAAACACCCTACCACTGAACTATCCACCTCAGACTTTTATTTTATTTTTAAAATTGTATTTCTTATCACTGTGTGTGTATGAGGTGGTGAGATACTCATGAGGAAGCCGGAGGATGGCTTTGTGGGGTCCGTTCTCTTTTCAACACGTGGTGGGTTAAGAACTAAGGTCCTTGGGCCCAGGAGATAGCACTGTTGTTTAAAAGTGCCAACTGCTCTTCAAGAGGACCCGGGGTTCAATTCCCAGAACCCACATGGGAGCTCACAACTGTCTCTAATCTGATATCTTCACACAGACATACATGCAATACACATGAAATTAAAATAAAATTTAAAAAAGAACTAAGGTCCTAAGACTTTATCTGCTGAAGCATCTTACCAGCCCCATTTAAATGCCTAAACTCTTCTACAAAACTTGGTAAATGCAAGACAATAGTTTACCTGTAAGTGAATAAATTATCCATATAAAGCATGAGGCTACTTTGTAAGATTTTGTTTGGGGTTTTGTTTTTTAAGACAGGTTGCTAATATCTTAATATGTAGGAGAGGCTGAGTCTTCACTCTGCTGCCTCAGTCTCCAGTGTGCTGGGTTTACAGTAGTACCTCACGGTCCCGGACTCAAGATGGAGTTGTTAACACAGGAACTCGTCACAAAGCATATATTCTAAAATCTTAAACCTAGGAACGGCAAGATGGGTCAGTGGAAAAGCTGCACAAGCTACACATGCCCGGAGACCTGGGTTCAAGCCCCTGAACCCGTGTAAATGCAGAAGGAGAAAACCAACTCTTCAATGCAGTCCTCTCACCCCCACACATGCACTGTGATGCGTGTAATGATAATAACAAATCTAAATAAGAAAATAAGACCTTAAGCCTGAATATTAGAGAACAATGCATAGACCTATTGGCAATACTTAGGATATTATTTCTTTTCATTTCTTTCTCCCTTTTTAAAAATTATATGTATATGAGTCTGGGTATGTGCATGTGGCACAGTGCTTGGAGAGGCCAGAAGGAGGCATCAGATTCCCTGGAGTTAGAGTAACAGGTTGTTGTGAGCCACTCGTCCTGGGTACTGGGCACCTAACTCAGCAACTCTGTTAGAGCACTGTGTGCTCGCAACCACTGACCCATCTCTCCAGCCCCACACATTTTCACTTCTAAAAGTTTCTACCCTAAAGTTCAAAAAAGAAAAAAAAAAGGCTAGGTGTGATACCACATGCCTTTAATCCCAGCACTTGGGAGACAGAGGCAGGTGGATCTCTATGAGTTCAAGGCCAGCCTGGTCTACAGAGTGAGTTCTAGGACAGCGAGAGATACACAGAGAAACCCTGTCTCAGAGAGAAAAAAAAATCCAGATCAGATGCAAACTGTGCTAGCCTTGCACCTTCAGATCCCTGGGTTTCATTCACAGTGCTTGGGGAGGGGTGGAGAATACACCACAGTTTAAAAAACAAAACAAAACAAAAAATCAACAACAACAAAAAACCCAACTTTTAAAAGAACAGATTAAATACAATTCAGGAGGGTCATGGTGGGATACCTGTAATATCAGCACTCAGGAAGCTGAGGCAAGAGGACCACAAGTCTGAGTTTCATTATTAGGTCCTGGCTCCAAAGAGATCTTTGCCAGCACCCTCCAGCCATTCTCAGTCTTGTTTCCTATGTACACACGCAAATTGGACATACCTTTTCAACCTCCCTCAGCACTTTCTATTTTCTCTCTGCATCCACCTCTCCCACAGCCTCTTCCCCAAGTTAAGTCTCGTCTCGGTCCTTAATAACAGAAGGCTGCCTGTCACCTGAGGAGATGGAACCTTTTCTCACTGAAACCCATTGGGCCGGCTGGGGATTTAACTCTGTGAAAGAACATTTGTTTAGGATGTGGGAGGCCGTGGGCTCAATTCCCCAGCCCAGCAAACAAACATAAAAACCACCTTCCTTCTCTCTCTCTCTCTCTTCCTTCTGTGTTCCCCTCCCATCTTAGTCACCCAAACACTGGGTGGCTAAAACAACAAACATTCATTCCTCACAATTCTAAAAGCTACAGGTTCAAGGTCAGGGTGCAGGCACGGTCTGGTTCCGGTGTGGGCCCAGGCATGGTCCGGTTCTGGTGAGGGCCCACATTCTGGCTGCTTCTGATGTCACTAATCCCCACTGATGAGGGCTTCACCCTCATGACCTAATCACCTTCTAAATCCTTGGTTTATAAACGCTGTCACTCTCAGGTTAGTACACAAGTGTTCACTCCGCTGCACCTCCTGGGGTGAAATGGTCCACGCGAGTCTCAACAAGAGTGCATAGTTAAGTTTTCTTGCCACTCAGAAGATTTTATAATTTGGCCGCTGACCTAGTTAGTTTTCTGCCACTGTGATAAACACCAGTGATCCATTTCCACATCATAGTTTATCATCAAAGGAAGTCAGGACAGGGACTCAAAGCAGGAACTTGCAGGCAGGAACTGAAGCAGAGGCCATGAAGGAACGCTGCTTACTGGCTTGCACAGCCTGTTTTCTCATCCAACCTAGGACAACAGTTGGAAAATTCATTCCAATTCAAGTATATACGTAGGATCTGAGAATGACAACTTCTGAAGGTTGGTGGCAAAAAAACACCCTGAATTATGCCTTCATGATTCATAATATTCAAATACATAATGTTCATAATACCAAATTCACAATATTGCTTCCTTAGGTTTTTTTTTTTTTTTTGTCTGTCTTCTGGCTTAGGGTTTTTTCTCTCTCTCTCTCCCTAGTCTGTTTGTTTTAGATAAAGTCTTAGGCTAGCCTCAGCTTATAATTCTCCTGCCTCATCCCACCATCTACTAGGATTACAGGCGTGTGCCACCCTGCCTGACTCTTTGCCACCTTAAACAGCCAATCTTCCCTAACAAGGATCTAAGGCTCATCCTACCCACAGAACTGAAACTTCTTTTAAATTCTTCTAGTTGTGCAGATGAAGACATGAAAGCAAATGGAGGAATGGATCACATGAGCTGAAGAACAACATTTCTAAGAAGTTTGTTAGGGGGTCTAAGTGTGAGGGATGTCCTGTAGGTCCCTGAAAACTCAGAGCCGAGAGCAAGTGTCCTCAGCACCAAGAAATGATATTCAAACTTGGAATGCAAAGCGCTAGCCCGCCAGGCCTCATTTTGGGAAATGTACCCATATATTGCACAATACCAAATATGCCATAAGCACACACTGATTTTATCTGTCAATTAGAAGCAGAAAGAAAAGGGGCTGGAGGAAGACATGGCAGGTGAGTGAGGAGGTGCCTGTCACTAATCTCAAGGAGTTTGGTGAAATTAGTTTGAAAAGGATGACGAATCCCAATCATTTGAGAGTTTCAGTGAGCGCAGCCTGCGAATAGGGAAACCTTGTCTGGGATGGATGGTGTGCCCTTACTGGAGGTTACATCACTGTGGGGCTGATGGCTTCCTCTTTTTGGCTGCATGATTTCCCTCATGTCTTGCAGGGTTTTTTTTCTTTTTTAAACAGATAATGACAAATTGTAACTTTTAATCTTTCAATAGAAATATTGAATTGAGCCGGGCGGTGGTGGCGCACGCCTTTAATCCCAGCACTTGGGAGGCAGAGGCAGGTGGATCTTTGCGAGTTCGAGGCCAGCCTGGTCTACAAAGCGAGTCCAGGACAGCCAGAGCTGTTAAACAGAGAAACCCTATCTCGAAAAACCAAAAAGAAAAAAAAAAAGAAATATTGAATTGAACTTCTTTGGCAAATACTGGGAAATACTGAACAGGTTTGTTCTCTGACCTCCACATGCACACACTGTGGCAGTTGCTCTCCCACACACACATCATGTATACACACAGTAGTAATAAGTTTTGTTTTGTTTTGTTTGGGGCAGGGACTCACTATGCAGCCCTGGCTGTCCTAGAATTCACTCTGTAGACCAAGAGATCCGTTTTGCTCCGCCTCCTGAGTGCTAGGATTAAAGGTGTGAGCCACCACTGTCCAGCCAACTTTTTTTTTCATGTGTGCATTGATGTTTGGCCTGTATGTACGTCTGTGTGAGGGTGTTGGATCCCCTGAAACCAGGGTTACAGATAGCTGTGAGCTGCCACATGGGTGCTGGGAATTGAACGCTGGTCCTCTAGAAAAGCAGCTAGTGCTCTCAACACCTGAGTCATCTCTCCAGTCCATATTAATAACTTTTTAACTTAAAAAATAATGATAAATCAAGACTATAATATCTTCTTGCAATGGTTACTCAAGAAACTGAAGGTCAGAGGCTGGAGAGATGGCTCGGCAGTTAAGAGCACTGGCTTCTCTTCCAGAGGACCTGGGTTCAATTTTCAGTACCCACATGGCAACTCACAGCTGTCTGTAACCTCAGTTCCAGGGGACCTGACACCCTCAGTCAGACACACATGCAGGCAAAAGACCAATGCACATAAAATAAAAATAAGAAAATAAAACATTAAAAAAAAAAAAAAAAACAACAACCAGGTGGTGGTGTCCCATGCCTTCAATCCTCGCATTCTGGAGGCAAGGAGGCAGATCTCTGTGAGTTTGAGGCCAGTCTAGTTTACAGAGAGAGTTCCAGGACAGGCAAAGCTGAGGGAGAGAGAGAGAGAGAGAGATTCAGAGTCACTTTCTCTCAGCACCTAAGTTCTCTAAACAAGGGTCCTCAGGTGCATACAGACATTGTGACTCCTAGCAAAGCAGAGTTCTTTAACCTATTAAAACGGAAACAACATAGTCAGTAATGATAGAGTGATAATTAACATTCAAGCAACAGTTTTCTAGCCAGGTATAGTGGCACACCACTTCACATCTAGCACGCAGGAGGTAGCGGCAGCAGGATCTCTGTGAGCTGGAAACCAGCCTGGTGTGCATAGTGAGTTGCAGGCCAGGGTTACAGAGTGACACCCTGTCACATAAACAAATAGTAGCTGTGATGATGGATCGAATGAAAATGGCCCTGCCCCCATAGGCCCATAGGGAGTGACACTATTAGGGGGTGTGGCCTTTTTAGAGAAAGTGTGTCACTGGAGGTGGGCTCTGAGGTTCAAGCCAGGACTAGTAGGTTACTCTTTCTGCTGCTGGTTTATCTGTGTACAGAACTCAGAGCTCCTTCTCTAGCACCATGTCTCTCTGCACGCCGCCACATTTCCCTCCATGATGTTAATGGACTGAGCCTCTGAGACTATAAGGCAGCTTCAATTAAATGTTCATGGTGTCTCTTCGCAGCAATAGAAACCCTAAAACAGTATTTTACATTTACTGAGTACTTACTGTGAGTCACCCATTGTGCTATTTTAAGTTTATCATCTCATGTGTTTTCCCCAAGATGTCATGTTATACTGTTGTTATTTGGATCCTAAATCTCCTCCAAAGGCCCATTTTTTTTTTAAGCCTACTTAAAAAAAATTTTTTTTAAACCCCTAATTTAAAAAAAGGTACCAGTCCCCTAGAGTCAGAAACTGGGCCCAGGATAGTTCCCATTCCAGGTGATTGCTCTACCATTGAGCCACATCCCCACACCTGGTTCTCTTTTGTTTCCCCTGCCGCTCCCTCCCATCATGACATAACTGTGGTACCACAGACAGCAAGCCAAAGGAACCTTTCCTCCTTATGAGTTTTCTTTCCTGGATTTTACTATAGCAATAAAAAGCTGACTGACACAACCGTAATTATGTCTGTTTTTAATAAGAGGGAACTGAAGTACAGACAGGTTAAGTAATTTGAGCCAACCAGGACCACACAGTTTGTGTGTATGGAGGTCCGTGGATTCATATGCACATGTACTTTTGGAAGCTTTCTTTAAGAAAAGGAATCGGGCAGTGGTGATGGTGCACGCCTTTAATCCCAGCATTTTGGAATCAGAGGCAGGCAAATCTCTGAGTTTGAGGCCAGCCTGGTTTACAGATTGGGTTCCAGGACAGCCAGGGTTACACAGAGAAACCCTGACTCAAAAAGCCAGAAGAAACGAAGAAAAGAAAAAGGAGGACCTAGAGAGATGGCTCAGTGGTTAAGAGCACTGGCTGCTCTTGCAGAGGACCTGAGTTCAGTTCCCAGCACCCACATGGTGTCTCACAACCATCTGCAACTCCAGTTCCAGGGGATCCGATGCCCTCTTCTGGCCTCCTTAGGCAGTGCATCCATATTGTGCCCATATACCTGCAGGTACACTCATACACATAAAAATAAATACATATATATGTATATGTACATATATATGTATACATATGCTCACACACACACTTTTGCTTTTAAAAGAAGAAAAAAAGAAAGGTATGAGAGCCTTGGGTGAAAGTCTAGAAGCTTGTGTTTCTCATGTAATTGACCCCTGACCTACAGCCACTCAACCCGGCTCTCCTGAGCTGTGGTATTTTATGCTAAGATTTTTATGTTGTATCACATTCAATGATTGTTGCTGGATGTGAAAAGTTGGTATTCTGGTTTAAGTGTTTTTGAGGCGCATGTTCGAAATAGAGTAAAATGTTAGCATTTTCTGCACATCTCCCCTCAATTCCTGGGACACAGAGCTGATAGGCACAGAGTTTATAAACTTTTGGGTTGAAAACGTTCATGAGAAAAAGCCTGCTATCGGATTTTTAAAGATCTTAGATGACAAATGATTTACCACTGGCACTCCTATGTTTGCCAAATGAATAATTGGCCTAATCAGGAAGCCTTTGTGTGTGTACTAACTTAAAGCCACATTAACTTCTTGATAGCATCTGTTTAGTTTGCAGAACATGTCTGTGTCCTCCTAGCAATCATTTTCCAAGATGTTACATTGTGTCTGCTCAGCACTGAGCCTGGTGAATGTCAGGGACTGAGGTCGTTTGAGGGCTCCATATCAATGACCCTTTGTGATGGGCTTCAGGTGATTCCCCGCTATGTCCAGGCTGTGGAGCACTGCAGAGCAGTCAATGACAGAATCTGCTTTGAGATACAATGTCACTTAGAGAGTGCAAATCGTGGCCTCTGGCCTATGTATTTATCTGCTGAAGTGTACCTTTAGGGTTCAAGGTTCAGCATCCCATAACTCTCAGTATTTTTTTTTCTTTGAAATTTTTTGTCTTTCTTTGACTTTTGTTTTTCTTTTTTGTTTTTTGGAGACAAAGTCTCCCTCCATAGTCACAGCAATCCTCCTGCATCAGCCTTTCAAGTATTGCCTGCCCTGCTCCTTAACGTGTGTGTGTGTGTGTGTGTGTGTGTGTGTGTGTGTGTGTGTGTGTGTGTGTGTGTGCCTGTATGTCTGTATTCAGGTGTGCTTGGGGCACATGTAGAGCCTAGAGACTGATAACTTCCTTTTGCTGAGACAGTCAGTCTCACCCTGAACCAGATGGCTGGCTTACAAGTCCTGAGCATCTGCTTTTGCCTGCCCTACAACACAGGGTTATGGGTGTCTGCTTTCGCTCCCAGCTTTTACGTGGGTGCTGGGAACGCAAACCTAAGTCCCTCATGCTTGCACAACAAGCATTTTACCCATTAGGACTTCTCTACAGCCCCTCTTTAATACCTTTTGAAATCAAAATGTGTTTGAAAGGATGTCTGCGGAGCCCTTCAAAGCAGATTCCAATGCTACAATCACGTGGAGCGTTGGTGTGTCTTACCCTGGATTAAGGAGTTCCCCTTATGCTCTTTGACACAGGAAGTAACTGAAGTTGCCCTGCTTCAGTTCGCATCACTGAGGACCCTGCTCAGAGGGCTTTGTTCCATCGAGATGTCCCTTGCCAGCTCCCGCAGGCCTGGTACTCTCTCCTCTCTACACCACATGGTTTATTTATATGACTTATGGAGCCTTCAAGATAATTCCTCTTCACTGTTTCAGCTTGATCCCAATTAAAATGCTGAGATGGGGAATCGTTTGAGCATCTCCATACTATGTCCTGAGAGACAGATGGGTGGTTCTCCAGGCACTGTCTTGCCAGACTAATAGTCATCATCATATCTTCCACTTTTCCATGTCACAGTGAGACATGATCAGGAAAAAAAGATTACAGCAGACTGATCCCAGTCCTCACAGCCTCACGGATCTGAATCACGGCCATATTATCTTCCCTAGACTTAAACGTGCCTATATTCCCTTAGCACACCATCAGGGCCAACACAGCAAGCTGGCTGACGACCTTAGCAGTCTTTCTTTCTATGCAGTGGTGGCTATTGGATTTCTAAAGCCCGTGTCAGAAATCCATTAGGCATTGGGGTGACAACTTCAGGGTGTGAAAGTAGGAACCTGAGTTGGACCGTGGTGAATGAATGATAGCACATATTAGCTAGCCTTGCTTCAGACCTTCATGTCTTAATCTTGGAGGTTCCCTTGGTCTATCCAGGCTACTATAATAAAATACCTTACAGCGGGCTGATAGAAATGAGCACAGAGTTACTTCTAATTCTGAAGGCTAGGACATCCAAGACCAAGGTTCTAGTCTACCCGGAGGCTTCTATGTGTTCTCAAAGACTCAACTCTTTCTAAAATAACTTTTTCTTAGTTCTTTGAGAATTTTATACAATGTGTCTTGCTTGACTGCATTCACCCCTGTTCTCCCAGTTTTCCCCAGTCTCCCTTCCCTGACATCTTTGTTATGCGTTAGGTCCTCTTTCCACATCCCCTTCTCTCTCCTCCTGTTCTTGTCTTGGATACCAAGGGTTGCACTCTTAAAACCGACCCTCCCTCTCTCAGTAGCTATTGGTTATCAATGTCACCTGGACTGGAGTAGGACTTCCTGACACCCTCACCCCCCACCCGGGCCATGCTGGGGTTTTGTCTGGCTTGAGCCTGCACAGGAGAACAATGACGTCACAACAGCTGTGAATTCCTACCTGCAGCTGCCCAACAGCTGTGAATTCCTACCTGCAGCTGCCCCACTGTGTGCAGATCACTCTGTTTGTTTGTAGTCACTGTCCCTAGGCTCTTAACACTTGTCCCACCCATCTTCATCAGTGATTGCAGTCTTGGGTGTGTGTGTGTGTGACACAAGTGTTTCTTAGTAACCTAGTAGCACACTAAATATTAGACAGGAACATATGAATTTCAGCATGGCAGAGACTAATCAGGGGAATCATTGGTGAAGACATTTCTAGTTTTAAAAGTATGGTTGTTACAATGATAGGACTAGATGGTCTTCAAAATTCAAATATAACCAGGTGTGGTGGTACAAATCTGTAACCCCAGCATTCAGAAGATTGAGACAGGAGCATTGCAAATTTGAAGCCAACCTGAACTACTTTGTCTCATATAAACAATCAAGTAAGTTTTTGGGTTTTTTTGTTTTTGTTTTTGTTTTTCAAGACAGGGTTTCTCTGTGTATCCTTGGCTGTCCTGGACTCGCTTTGTAGACCAGGCTGGCCTCGAATTCAGAGATCCTCCTGCCTCTGCCTCCCAAGTGCTGGGATTAAAGGCATGTGCCACTATGCCCAGCATAAGTTTTAATTTTAATATGTTTTCTAGTATTTTTGCTTTCTGTGTCATGAAATAATTTTTAAATTATTTCTAGCTGGCTGTGGTGGCACATGCCTTTAATCCCAGGACTCAGGAGGCAGAGGCAGGAGGATCTATGTGAATTCAAGGCCAGCCTGATCTACAGAGTGAGTTCCAGAACAGCCAGGGCTGTTACACAGAGAAACCTTGTCTCGAAAAGCAAAAACAAAAAAAATGTTTTTTTTAATATTTTTCTATGTCCCTAAAAAAGGTGGATATTAAATTAAACATAGTGGCTCTGATAGATGAGGAGGTACGATTAGAGTTCCAGATAGAACACAAAGTGTGACTGCAACATCAAAATGTGTCTTATTCTTTCTTTGACTTACTAAGTTTCATTTAGAATTTCCAAGTCTGGGTCTTGAGGCTAGAGTGCTATCAAGCCATGGGGATCAGGACTGGAGGATTCTTTTAGCAGAATGCAGTAGGTATGCCCCATGCTACCAATGTCAATAAAGACACTTACACAGGCAAAGCCACAATTCAAACTCCTGGCAGCCTGCCCTCCTTTTTTTTTTTAAATGATTTATTTATTTTATTCTTATTTGCATTGGCAGTTTGCCTGCATGTATGCCTGTGTGAGGGCATCAGATCCCCTGGAACTGGAATTACAGATGGTTGTGAGCTGCCATGTGGGTGCTGGGATTTGAACCCAGGTCCTTCGGAAGAGCAGTCAGTGCTCTTAACCGCTGAGCCATCTCTCCAGCCTCAGGGTGGCCTTTAAAGTTGTGTAAGTATTCACTTTACTAGAGAAGCTTTCTGGATGCCCAGTGCCCAGGCATTCTTGACCTGAGTGGGCTTGCTGATCTGGACATGGAGGCCTGCCTTCCTTTCCACCACGAGGCCACCTCTTGATGGTCCGAGGGTGGAGTAGTGGGGTTAGGCGCCACAGGCAGGGATACAGGGTGAAGAAACCTAAACCAACAGCCTGGGAAAGCCATGTTGCTTCACTTTCTGAGTTAAGTGTGACAGGACCAAGCAAGCCCAGTTCTACACTACAATGCTATGAATCTATAACCCATCACTGCCTATCAAATTTTTGTAGTTTCTTTTTCTTTTCTTTTTGGCTTTGCTTTTTGATACAGGGTCTCTCTGTGTAGTCCTGGTTGCTCTGGAACTCACTGTGCAGACCAGGCTGGTCTCGAACTCACAGAGATCCATCTGCCTCTGCCTCCTGAGTGCTGGGATTAAAGGTGTGCATCACCACTCGCAACATGACACTATTTTAAAAGACCCTTAAAAACTATTTATTTGAAAACTAGGGATGTAGCTCAGTGGTAAAAGCATTTACCTAGCATGCAGAAGGTCCTGGGTTCAATGCTCAGCAGAGCAAAGACTAAGCTCTATTTTAACCCACACATATACAATCCTCTTCAACTCCCCCCTACCAAAATAAAAAACAAAAAAATAAAACAAACAAACAACAACAAAAAAACCATCACACAGCCTCGTCTCACCAAGCCCAAAAATCAACAAATCGTGAAGAACACTTGTTACTCTCCCAGAAGACCTGGGTTCAGCTCCCAGCATCTATGTGGCAGCTCCCAACTCTGTAACTCTAGCCTCAGGAGATCCAACACCCTCATGGGCCTCTCACAGGCAAGATACACATTCATGTTGTACAGACTCATACGCAGGCAAAACACCCATACACATACAATAAAACAGAAACAACATACCACAAAAATCAGGATTTGTTAGCAAATACCTGGGAAGTTTGAGATACACTTGGCTTGTTTTTGAGATAGGGTTTCCCCTTGCAGTCCAAGGTAGCTCCCAACATCCCCCTTCTGCTCATTGGTCTTAAGTCTTAGCACCGCAAGCTATGCCACCACAACTGGTCAGTCTGAGATATTTTAATTGGTCTCTTTTTTTTTTCCTTTCTAGAATTTAGGAAGAAAAGAAGACCTAGTGATTAGAAAAGAAAAGAACCAACTGGACAGTGATGGCACACACCTTTAATCCCAGCACTTGGGAGGCAGAGGCAGGCAGATCTCTCTGAGTTCAAGGCCAGCCTGGTCTATAGAGTGAGTCCACAACACCTGGGGCCACACAAAGAAACCCTGTCTGGAAAAACAAAAACAAACAAACAAACAAAAGAAAATGTCATTAGATAATAAAGCATGAGTTTCTTTCTCTCTTCTAATAAGTTGCATCTTCTTTATTTAAGTGTGTGTGTGTGAAGATGATTATTTAAACTCAGAACAATCCTACTGTCTCAGCCTCCCAAATCCTGAGATTACATGTATGAATGGATATTTACAATACCCAACTTATTTCCCATCTATAATTTTTGTTTGTTTCATTGCTTGATCAGCAGGATCTTATGTAGCCTACCTAGGCTTCAGACTACCACATAGCCATGACCTTAAACTCCTGAGCCTGCTGCCTCCACCTCCTAAGAGCTAGGAATAACGGCCAAGTATATATCACTAGGTCTGTGTCCTACCTGTACTTTAGAAATAAATATAACAGAGAAGAGTGTCATGTTGTCCCGTGTTTCTCCGAGTCTCCTTCCCCTGTCTCCTCCCCAGTCTCCTCCTCCCCCCACCAAGTCTCCCCCCCCAGTCTTCCCCCCACAAGTCTCCCCACCCCTCCCCAGCACTTCTGTAGAGAGCTGCGACGTGCCGCGCCCTAAAGATGGCGCCGGTTTCCGCCTTCCACCAGCCCGATGGTGAGCGCTCTCGGTGGTAAACAAGTCCATATTTGGCTAAGACCACTGATCTGGCTTGCTTCCGCATACGTGGGCCTCTAAGATAGCACCACGTGGCTTTACTTGATTGGCTGTTCATATAGTATTTAGCCTGTGGGTTGGGTCTGCCCGGGCATTCAGAAGACTGTTTTCAAGGGACCTGAATAAACTGCTGGAGAAGAACTTTTGCGAGTTGCGTTGTCCTTGCTGGTCGAGGGGGACGCGACAAGTGGTGGCCCGTACGGGGACCCAGAAAAGACACAGAACTCCTGCAGTCAGGGGCAGTGCACTGGTAAGTTCCTGGGATAAATTGGGACAATAAAGTTTCACGGAAATAGCGAACAAAAGGTAAAGTTTCACGGAGATAGCGAACAAAAGGTAAAGTTTCGCGGAGATAGTGAACAAAAGGTAAAGTTTCACGGGAAATTGCAAACAAAAGGTAAAGTTTCGCGGGGAAACTGCGAACCGAAAGTAAATTTTTAATCATGGGATTGTCTGAGTCACATCCAATTTTTCTGGCTCTTCAGGAGCTACTTTTAGCTAGGAATTTGAAAATTAAGAAGTCTACCCTAGAGAGATTTTTGAATGAATGCGATTCCGTGGCTCCATGGTTTGCGGTGTCCAGGAATCTTACGGTATCCTGCTGGGACAAATTAGGCAGGGACTTGGATTTTGCTTGGGAGCAAGGTACTCTGAAGCATGGAGTAAGACCGATTTGGAAGATGGTGAGAAGTTGTTTAGAAGATCAGAGAGGCTGTAACGCAATCAAGGAGGGAGAATCAGCCTTGGAACTGCTGCAAGGGGAAAGATCTGAGCAGGTAGACAGTGAAAAGGAAAGTAACAAAGGCGAAAGATTTGAGCAGGCAGACAGTGAAAAGGGAAGCAAACAGAAGGTTCCTCTCTATCCCGATCTTAGAGATTTTAGAGATTTTGAGGACTCAGAGGGCACGGATTCTGAAGGGGAGCTACACACTCTAATAGAACAGTTGGAGAGGACTGCTATTAGAAAAAGGGAAAAGAAAAGGGTAAAAGAGAAAGACACGTTGGCGGCAGTCGGTGTAAGTGAAACCGTTGCCGCAGCTCCTTCAGCCACGTTGGCGGCGGTCGGTGTAAGTAAAGCCATTGCCGCAGCGCCTTCAACTCCCCCTCCATATCCAGAAGCCATTCAGATAGATCAGCCTGTTCAGTCCCTGAAAGTAGGGAGATCTTTCTGCCCGGGGGTGTGGACACAAGTAAGAACAGAATTACAGTTTGCCTATCTGACCCTGGTGATAGTAGCAGTGATGATGTCAGGAATGACTGAGCCGAGATGGGGGATCCTGTCGATGCCCATCAGACATGATGCAACTGTGTTTCCACGCTTATTTAGCAGTAATAGAAGCTTAGGCTTACCCTACCTTCCCTTTGATGATCAGAAAAGCCCTATAGAGGGTAATAGAAATGTCAGCTTGAAGGGTAGTCTGTGCTTTTTAATGAGCTTCAATAGGTCAGATGATACAGAATGCATTAAATTGTCTCAGCAGATTTTTTACCACAACTGAGGTTTGGGGGTAGGAGTGGTGGTTTGTTTTCAGGCAATGGCTCTCGCCTTGAAGGATGGTGGCCCACACGAGTCTCTGACCGGGACCCCCCCCAGACAGCCACGCTGGGCACCTTTTTGTAGAGGATCCACAGGAGAGGAAGGACCTTTTCCCTGGACTGGATGTCAGGAACGCAAAGCAGTTTGGGTTCAACAAGATTATTTTTCCTTTAGCCCCATGATTAGTAATATAGTGAATAAGTCTTGTACAGGAATGCTTGATATATCTACTAGGGATCCTCAGCAGACTGCCACCAATCCTTTTGATTTGTGGCTTTTGTGTGGGGTAAATGGAAGTTGCATGGACTTGGGACCTGTCATTATGCTTGGGGGAGGAGTTTATCAAAGAGGTAATTTTTCCCTAGGGTCCGCTACCAAATTGGATTTTTCTAGCGGTAGTGGCTCTGATACTTGGAAATCTTTGTTTCATTCTTACCGCAACAAGACCTTTTCAGCTTCGCCAGTATGTCTCTGGCCTCCTTTTCTGTGGATTGTAAGTAATGGGAGTGCATCCTTGGGTGAAGAAAAGTTAGTATGCACTCCGGGCATATGTTTTTATGCCCTGTGCTGGAATGCCACAGCCTTTCCTGTGGCTGTGGTGACTAGAATGCCTCGATATGTACCAGTTCCTGTAGAGGCCCCTAATACCATGATGCTATTCAGACTTAAAAGAGATTTTGGCATCACTGAAGCTATTGTTACTGCCATCACTGTTGCTGCTGTGGGGGCTACTGCCTCAGCTATTGCCTTGTCTAGTTCTATACAGACTGCCAATGCCCTGAATAACATCTCAGCCACTGTAGCACAGGCATTGGATACTCAGACCTCTATGAATTCTCATCTCAAAGGAGGCCTTATGATAGTTAATCAACGCATAGATTTAATACAAGAACAGATTGATTCTCTTTGGCAACTAGCACAATTGGGGTGTGAGTGGAAAATGCAAGGTTTGTGTGTTACTTCGGTGCAGTATCAAAAATTTTCAAAAGCTGCTAATCTGTCTAGACAATTGTCAAAGTTCCTCTTACAGGATTGGTCAGCTGAATTTGAAAATTTAATGAGAGAGCTGAGAGCAACAATCGTCCACATCAACTCCACTCGGGTGGATTTGAGCCTGGCTACTGGTTTGACTTCCTGGATACAGACGGCTATGGATCATCTTAAGGAGTGGGCGGGTGTAGGCTCTTTGGCGATACTGATGATACTAGCCTGTCTGGTTTGCCTATGGTGCATCTACAAGATGAGAGCCACACAAAAGCGTAATGCAGCCATGATTATACAGGCCCTTGTCGCCATTGAGGCAGGCCAGTCCCCTCAGGCATGGCTCGCTGCCATGAAGCCTTAAATCTTCACTGAGCATAGTCCCTGCCCACTAAGGTATTCGTTCCACGGATATTAGGGTCTGGCAAGTCAATGACGGAGTAGACGGGTAAGTCTCGGCCACCTAAGACAGGGCAGTCCCGAGTCAGGAGGCTGACCCAGAGATGGGTAAGAGTTTGAGCACCACCCTCCTACAGGCTCAGGCCCACCGTGAGATCCCTAGATATGGGGATTATGTAGCCTTTCCAGGGACTTCTACCAACTTTAGAAAAAAATAAAAAAGGGGGAACTGTAGAGAGCTGCGACGTGCCACGCCCTAAAGATGGCGCCGGTTTCCGCCTTCCACCAACCCGATGGTGAGCGCTCTTGGTGGTAAACAAGTCCATATTTGGCTAAGACCGCTAATCTGGCTTGCTTCCGCATACGTGGACCTCTAAGATAGCACTGCGTGGCTTTACTTGATTGGCTGTTCATATAGTATTTAGCCTGTGGGTTGGGTCTGCCCGGGCATTCGGAAGACTGTTTTCAAGGGACCTGAATAAACTGCTGGAGAAGAGCTTTTGCGAGTTGCGTTGTCCTTGCTGGTCGAGGGGGACGTGACACACTTCTTTTGTGTTCCTGATCCCGGACTGGTGACCTTGCCTTTCTGTGTTCTGTCTTAGGTCCTAAAATTTTCTTTGGGTCAACAGTCTAGATTTACAGTTCCAGAGAATAGGGGTTGGGGACATAGCTCAGTGCTAGAATGCTTTCCTGGTGTGGCTTCCATTCCCCAGCACTTAAAAAGTAAATAAATAAATGAAATAAAAAACAGCAAAACAGAAAGAAAGAAAGAAAGAAAGAAAGAAAGAAAGGAAGGAAGGAAGGAAGGAAGGAAGAAAGGAAGGAAGAGTATGGGACTGGAGAGATAGCTTAGAAGTGAAGAGCATGTGCAAAGATGCTATGATCTGGTCCCAGTACCCACACCAGGCAGCTCACCACTGTCTATAACTCCAGTTCCTGGGGATCCAACGCCCTCTTCCTGCCTCTGTGGTCACCTCATACATGTTGCTACCAACCCACCACCACCACACACACACATACACATAAATAAACAATAAAGTAAATATTTTCTTTCACAGTATGCATGAATTATGACACTGTCAATACATGTCATCTCCTTTGATCATTGTCTAGGGTAACTTCGAAGCAAATCTCAGTCATTTATTACTTTGTGTGGATTGTTTTAGTGTATAAGGAAAGGAAATACCGTTTAAAGAATAAACTGTTAGGGGCTGGAGAGATGGCTCAGCAGTTGAGAGCACTGGCTGCTCTTCCAGAGGTCATGAGTTCAATTCCCAGCAACCACATGGTGGCTCACAACCATCCATAATGATATCTGGTGCCCTCTTCTGGCCTGCAGATATACCTGCAGACAGAACACTGTATACATAATAAATAAATCTTTAAAAAAAAAAAAGAATAAACTGTTAGCTGGCTTGGTACTTATTTATCTATTTCTATATCTATCTATCTGTCTGTCTGTCTGTCTGTCTATCTATCTGTCTATTATTTTATGTGTATGGGTGTTTTGCCTGCATGTGTGAATGTGCCCCTTGTGGGTGCAGTACCCACAGAAGCCAGAAGAGGGCATCAGAAAACCTCTGGAAACACACCCTGCCTGGAAATAGAGGTTCTTCAGTTGTGAGCTGGGATGTGGGTGCTGGAAATCAAACCCAAGTCCTTTGTGGGAGCAGCCAGTGTTCTTAACTTCTGAGCTGTCTCTCCAGTCCCTTCGCTGGACTTTAAGCACTATCAAGAAAACCACACACTGTCCTATTTGATGCTTCAAACATTGACTCCTCTTGTGTTTTGGAAATAAAATTTGTCTTTTCAGAGATAAATTTTTCTTCTTTTATGTGGACAAATGGTTGAAGAAGATGTTAAAAACACAGAACAGTATCTCTTCTTTCCTGTTTGGTTCATAGTTCATTTTTGGTATCTTTTGTGACAGGGTTCTATTGTGTTGCCCAGTGGTGTAGGACACACGATCTCTACTTCTGAGGAATGTGCCACCATGCCCAGGGTCATCTTTATGTAGGTATCCTGAGCACATTTTCATTATTGAACCAACAGAAACAAAGTCACCATATATCCCCAAATTAGTGACAGAAAAGCAGAGGAGAGTGTCATTTTCAGATAATATTCGGTTTGGATAGAAATTTTTTTTTTTTTTTTTTTTTTTTTTTTTAAACAACAACTACAACAATCTTCTGAAGTCGCTGATTTTTATTTTCCCCTCCAAGTCAGGGTCAAAGGCTGTAGGATCTAGTGTCTTACAAATGTCAGCAGGCTGGGTATTGCAGCTGGGACTGGGGAGGCTCCAGAAACTGTGGTAGGATGGTCCAGGGGGCAGGCAGAGTCCAGCGGGACTGCACTGGGCTTGGGCTGCGGCCCCAGCGACTCCTCTTGAAAAGCCGGCCAGGAGGAGCCTGGGAGAGGTGCAGGAAGGAAAGGGCTGGTCTCCCACTGATGTGGCCAGCAGTCCTGCCCTGAGGGTGTGTCTGGGTTTCAGGGAACTTTATAGAAGGAAGACTGAATATGGGATGCTAACCCCCCTTCCCTGCTCTGAGAGGACATCAAAGACACACTCTCCATTTAAACTCTCCATTGAAATGTCCTAGCCAGGGAGCCATTCTACAAATATCACCACCTCTCCATGGTCTTACCAGCCTTCCTCTGCCATCTATCTGTTTCTGTCTTTATTATGTCCCCATCATTGCCCTCGGTGTATCTACCTATCTCATCTCTTATCTGTCTGTCCATCTGCAATCTGTCTTGTGTATATGTGAATAGATACAGGATTACGCAAACCTGTTGCAATTCTGATTCCTTACCCTGTCCAAACCCGAGCCATGCTACCCTTTTAAATGCTCCCTTAGGCAGGTACACGGGATGGGTTTCAGATGTCCTCTTTGTCTCTACCCTCACGGTCTCCAGATCACCACACACACAATGGCTTGAAACCCTGGAGTTCTCCCAGGGCCTTTTTTCTGTCTACCCCAGGGTTCATTGACTCCAGCCACCCTTACCCAGAGGCTCTTAGCAGAACCACCCTGCTCTCTCTCTCTCTCCTGCTCAACATGGGCCACCAGACATATCCGTTGGCTGTGTCTTCGTGATTATATTTCTTCACAGATGACTTCTCTTCCTCCGGCATTCACAACACAGAAACACGTAAGGCCCTCAGCCTTATTCACCTAGACTTTGCCACCCAACCCCCGCACTTCCATCAATCGCTATCTTTCTCCCACACTCTTCCTCATTTTGACCTTCCCTGTTTCCAGAAGGCTTACTTTCTCTCTGCTGATGTAAATCTGTTACTACCTTCAAGACCACTTCCCATGTTAGTAACGAATAAGCCCTTTAATATTTATAACCGCATCTCGCTTTTAATTGCCTTGGATTGCTTCCTAATGTTTCCTCTAAGTATGGTCTCCTCAAGTTTATTGTAAGGTCGTTTAGGACTACAGCTGTATCTTCCATGTTGCTATTTCAATCAGATTAACACAGTAGTGTATTTGGGGTATGTGTTTAAGAAATACATATTTAGTGAATACTAAATAAAAGACATATTTCCTGTCCTGTATATCATGAGCCTTTCTTTTCCTTCTGATTGCTCAGTCAGGACTGCGTGACACTGAGCTGGCGGAAGTTTTAAATAAAGCAAGGCTATTGAAGCTATATACGCATGCCCATGCCCACACTTCAGCACACATACACACACACACTCGGGTCAGGGGCAATACCCAACTAACAACCCACTGTCAAACTCTATCTATTTTGGAACCATTTATTTATTTATTCATTCATTCATTCATTCATTCATTCATTCATTTATTTATTTATTTGGTTTTTTGAGACAGGGTTTCTCTGTATAACAGCTCTGGCTGTCCTGGACTCGCTTTGTAGACCAGGCTGGCCTCGAACTCACAGAGATCCACCTGCCTCTGCCTCCCAAGTGCTGGGATTAAAGGCGTGTGCCACCACCGCCCAGCCGTTGGAACCATTTATAATACAGAACCCAGAATGTCTAACAGTCGGCAAATGTAGGAATTAGACGTACGAGTTATGAAAGTGGTATGGAAAAAAAAAGAAACATAGCCCTTTACAGAGAACAGTAGCTCCCACAAAACACCCCAAAGTAGTCAGTGTAGGGTTCTGTTGACAGGATGAAATGATAGTCTCCAATTCAGCCCACCCTATCAACTTTCTTGAAGATCGTATTTCAAAATAAAAGAATATGTTTAAAGTGAGGAAAATGTAAGAAGAAAAGACACGGGCTGGCAGTGAAGTGACAGATAAAGTCCTGAGAGAGAAAGTGTTGGTGACCAGATAGCCTTCTGCCTTTTTCCTGTGTGGATCCTTTCTCCTTTAGGGATGCTGGCCCCCAAGTTTACCCTTCTGCTGCACTCCAACAAGCACCAGTTCTCTCTCTCTCTCTCTCTCTCTCTCTCTCTCTCTCTCTCTCTGTCTGTCTCTCTTCCCAAGACAGGGTATCTCTGTGTATCGTTGGCTGTCTTGGAACTAATTCTGTAGACCAAGCTGGCCTGGAACTCAGAGATCCTCCTGCCTCTGTCTCTTGAGTGCTGGGATTAAAGGTGTGTGCCACCACACCCAGCTTTTTTTTTTTTTTTTTTTTTTTTTTTTTTTTTTTTTTTTTTTT
>CAJQZJ010032578.1:1569299-1600453 GCA_907164525.1 Lophiomys imhausi | reverse complement strand
TGCAGTGAGCCACACAGGCAGGATCTGCAGTGAGCCACACAGGCAGGCTGACTGTAGAAGCAAACGGGCAATGGCTGTTATCCTGGGAAAGCCTTAGGGGACTCAGCCAGGAGGAAGTTCTGCAAGGGACCTAGATATGAAGGTGTCCATGGGAGAGGATGCTTTGATCTCAGGTTGCAGTGTAGTAAGTACAGTGTGGGTGGCTGTCATGGCCCTTGGGAGGAGGGGCAACAAAGGGAGCCAGGAGTCCAGAGCTGAGCAGCATCAAAGAACACAGAGCCCTGAATAAGTCCAAAGATCTTAACAAAATGGCAGCGTGCCAACCTGGGCCAGGGAAGGCAGGAGCTGGGGAGGTGTTTTCTTTGGAGTGAGGCTGTCCCGGGCCCATGATCCCTGGACAGTGCCAGCAGAGGCTGGTTATGTGTATGGATGCTCTGGCTGCTGATTTCCCCATGAGTTTGAAGCCTGCCTGGTCTACAGAGTGAGTTTCAGGCCAGCCAGGGTTACATAGTGAGACCCTGTCTATAAAACAAAAATAAAACCCCTCACTTTATGAGGAGAAGTAAAGTGTTTGTGAGTGGTTAGTCAATATTCTCGTGAGGCACTACCAGAGCAACATAGAGGCTTATAACAGGAGTCCAGGACTTGGCCCAGCAGGTAAATACAAGGACTCCAGGGCCCCCATGCATATTAGGTGTCCCATGGTCTACTGCTAGACTGTACTCCTAGGATTTGGGTGACTGAAATAAACAAGACTTTTGTTGTTGTTGTTCTAGCCCTCTGATCCATTTCTGGTCAATAAAACTGTAAGGTACTTCCTGGTCTGGAGCATTCATCAGAACTTCCTCCAAGAGTTTTGGAAGAGTGTTCTTAGACCAAGGAGCCCCACTGTCCCAAGATGTCATAGGAGTATTATTTGTCTGTTTCTTCCAACAACACAGAAGGATTTGACAAGATTATCAGCTGCTTGTAAACAAGATATGTGTGGACAGGGACTTTTCTCCAACAACTTCCAAATCCCCCTCCTGTCACTCTTCCCTCCCCCCCACCCCCACCCCCAGACAGGGTTTTTCTGTGTAACAGCTCTGGCTGTCCTGGACTCACTTTGTAGATCAGGCTGGCCTCGAACTCACAATGATCCTCCTGCCTCTGCCTCCCAAGAGCTGGGATTAAAGGTGAGCGCCACCACGCCCAGCTCCCCTCCCCTCACTCTTATTGATGCTCCAACCCTCTAATTCAGTCTTGAATATTTAAGCCATTGGCTTGACAACAGTGTGTTCCTGAACAGGGGCAAGAAAGAAACGTCAAGAGAATGCAGCTGATAACAGGAGAGAGTGTCTGGTTCTGCTAGGCAAGCAGGGGATGAAATGTTCTTTTGTGCGTGGTCAGGAAGCAAGCAGATAATCTACTGCAAATAGCCTTTCATACATACCAAGTGTGCTGAATTTGATCTTTCCCATCAGTAAACCTCTTTCATGAGTGACTTAGTCTGAAGAGTCCTGTGGTCCATTATTCAAAGGTGTTATCACTTTGGGGGGGTGGGAAAGGGCTAGGTCTTATTCTTTTATTCTCCACATCAAAGTGAAATTGAAATTACCAACGAGACAGTTTGCATCATTTTTTAAATTCTTTGAAACAACAACAACAATAATAAACTAATGAAACATACAAAAGAAATAGCAGCTAGGAAATTGCTGGCCGTAATTAAAAGTCTAGGACTTTTTTCAAAAGAATAGTTGGAGGAACCTATGGAGGACCACAGAATATAAACCTAAGGTAGGTTCAATTCTGAGTTCACTAGTCTTAGATAACTGAGCGATGTTTTAGCATTGTTGATGCACACCTTAAGTTAGAGATTGTTTTGGCTGTAGATCAAATACCTGTCTGGCCTCATGAACTCCTTATGGGATCATTATGGCAGCAGGCTCACAAGTAACTCCTTGAGTATTTAAATGCCTTTTGAAGATACGCATTAAATTAAACCTTTGCGAACTGTACACGGGACGCTTCCCGCGAGTCAGGAGTGCCCCTTCCTGGTCTTCCTCTACAGCGGCCATGTCTGTTTTCTGAGCTGGTGGTGGACTTCCAGAATCGGGGACCTCCGGGTTGTCGCCGCCGTCTCAAAGCATCCCAAGCCCCTGCAGCCGCAGAGAAGAGGATTTTTATTTATTATTATTTTTTAATTGGCAAGCTCTCCCCAGCCCAAAACACCTGCTGCTGCTTCAGGGGCCCGGACCTCGTGGAAGATGTGTGGGCGTGACGAGAGCTCTTGGGAGAGGTAGAGGGACCACTTGAAGCCGTGGATGTGCCTCAAACCGTCTGGGGCTGGAGATTCAGTTGGGAGGATGGTGAACTACCTAGTGCTGGCCATTCCGCGCGAGCTTCTTGGTAGGACAGCCACCTGAGGCTCGGGAGGCCGAGTGCAGTTGGAGGGCTCTGGGGGCATCAGAACCTGGTGGGAAAGCTCGCAGGCGAGCGGCGGCTCCCGGCGGCCTTTCCTTTCTGCTGGACTACGAAGGAGAGAGGACTGTCTCCGCTTGCTTGCTCTGGCTCCGAGGCCGCCCCCCGGTGCCTGTGCGAGCTGCGGGTGATGATTCTCGGGTTGCGCAACCTTCCCTACTGGAGATTTAGTCTAGTCCTTCAGGAAAAGCCTCTGGTCTCATCTAGGAGCCATTTTACTGTGGGCATCTGGCAGGTTCCAGTGACCTGTTTTCCAAATACCTGCAGTATTTACAGGGACAAGACTGGGCTGCTCCGGGGAGGCTGGGACGACTTCAGTCTCTGAGTTAATGGATACATAATTGAGGAACAACCTGGAATTAGTGTCACCGTACATGATCTAGGGCCTCAAGTTAATTTCACCCGTTTTTGTTCCAAGAACATTGGTGTCAGTCATTTTGGCTAACCGGGTCCCACTCGAAAGATTTCTTTTCCATCCAGCATTTCAGACCCAGAGTTCAAGTTCTTGGCCCTTATAAGTTGCAGGAGCGTGTTTCACCCCTTGGCTTAAAAAAAAAAAAAAAAAAGGTAGCATGTTATTCCTTGTTTTGCATCTAGGAAGCACAGAGTTGAGGAAATGGCTTGGGCGGGTGCGTTAATGCAGCCCAAAAAGACACAGGCTCCCTCCCTGGGGAGCTGCGCGGCCCGCACTCTTTCCGAAGGTGCCTGGCCAAGCGTCCGGTTCCTTGGGACTCTCGGGGTCCAAGCGTCTCAAGCGGAGGGTCTGTGGCGCCTCCCTTCGCCGCCTGGGGACAGTCCGGCGGGGTCAGGGATCAGCGGGGCCGGCTCGGGAGAGGGCCCGACTGCGCCTCGGTCCTCGGTGCCAGGGACACCGTCGCGGGGGCGCAGCCAGCTCGCTTCCCTAGGATAAGACTTCCCGCCCCGGGGGCAGGGCGGTGCACTGAGCCGGTCCCATCCTCAGTGTCGGGCGGTCACCAGAGCGGAGTCAGCCCGGTGCAAGGAGCCGGGCAAGGATTTCCTGAGAGCGACGGGCAGCAGGGGCGGGGGCAGGAGGGCACCGAGCACGGACCCCGAACCTGTGAACTTCCCCGGGCACCCGCGCGCCTAGCGCCTCCGCACGCGCGCTCCGGCCCCGGGAGCCACCCGCCCTCGCCGGCCCCCGCCCCTCCGGGAAGGAGAAGAGGGTAGGTGGGGGGGCGGATGAGGGGTGGGGGGCCCCTGACGTCACTGGAAGGAGGTGCCGGGGTGGGAAGTGGGCAGGGGAAGGTTATAAATCGCCCCCGCCCTCGGCTGTGCTTCAGCGAGGTCCGCAGGAGGCTCGGAGCGCGGTGGCGGACATTCCCCGGAGGCGGCGGCGGCGGCGGCTCGGAGCGGGCTCCGGGACTCAAGCGCAGCGGCTAGTGAGCACCGGACGGCGAAGATCATCCCCTCCGGCTCGGCTGCAGGCGCGGAGAAGGGCTCTTGCGGCGCCAGGCAGGAGCGGGAGCGGGAGGGCACCGGCTCGGGCGTCTGCGCTGTCGGCCTGGGAGAGCGCGGGCACCGGAGCTGCTAGCAGGCCGCGTCGCGCTCACCATGGTCAGCTGCTGGGACCCCGCGGCGCTGCTGTGCGCGCTGCTCGGCTGCCTGCTTCTCACAGGTGAGGCGCACGAGGGACCAGGAGTCGGAGCTCGGCGGGGATGGGCAGCCGCGGGGTGTGCCCGGGGAGCGAGACTGCCGCCTGGGAGGCGAGCTCCGGCGGGAGCCCGAGACACTTGTTGCACCGGGCTTGCCTGGGGACGCAGACCTCTCTCTCTCTCTCTCTTTCCCCCTTCTCCCGGAGTGGGTGCCTCTGGAAGTGGCTGGCCTGGCCTCCTGCGGGCATCATCTCCCAGACTCTCCTTCGTTCCACTCGGAGGTCAAAGCCAGGTTGCCGGGTGCAGCTGGAGGCGCTAGTCTCCCCGGCCCGGTTCCCGGGTAGGGTCTCGCTGCTTAGACGCTGGGTGTGCAGATCACCGCTCGCGTGGACCTGGCATCCAGAGCCTGCTCCCAGGAGGGGACTGAGTCCCCAAGGGCTCTCTAGAGCTAGCCAGACGTCAGAGAGGCCGCCTGGGGTTGGGCAGAGGAGGGAGCGTTAGCGACGCTGGTCACTGTCCGTGATCTCGCTCCTCCAGAGCGAAGAAGGAGGACAAATTTGGGGAGAGCCGCGTGCCTATGATGAGCAGATTGGATCCCAGAAGAGGGCCAGCTCTGATTCCCGTACCCGCTTGGGATCGTCCTGGGGGAGTCGGGGGAACTCTCAGCCAGCAGAGTTTCTTCTCTTTGGTTCTCTGAGCTCGGTCTCTCCGGGTGGGGCTGGCCGGGTACCCGGTCCAGGTAACAGGCATGAGTTACTCAAAGCGACCCCGGCAGCCTAGGGTCCAGATATCTTCAAGTTTCGGAATCGTCAGCCCCGCCTTTAGGTTGTGAATCTAGGAAGAGCGGACAATTTGGACCGAAAGATGTGTTTGAAGAGTAGGTGAGGTGTGTGCACCACCTCAATCAGCCTTCGTTGGGATGCGAAAAACAGGCGGAGGACCGATCAGGCACCAGCAGATTTTAGGAGCGTTTAGTGTGGAGACCATTGTCATCCAGGCGTCAAAAGGCTGGAAGGACCCCGGGATCTAGGTCCCAGCGCAGCAGGCTGGAGTGGTGAGAGATCCTGTGTGGTTGGTCCCTTTGCGCAGAGCCAGATCGGGGAGGATGATAGGAAATATAGGTAGAATTGTAATGGTCCCAGAAAGAAAGGCAGCAAGGTTAAGCGTGGGGTTTTTTTTGTTTGTTTTTTGTTTGCAGTAAAATTTAGCCTTTGGAATGGGAAGACTGGACTTTGTTTCAAAGTAATGAATAGGGGTTTATAACTAAAATAGACTGAGATAGCAAAGCCGGAACTTGCTGTGCGCTGGGTAGGTTCTAAAATAATGATATTAAGTGAGTTATTGTACTTCTATTTCACAAATGGTTTTTTGAAAGCTGCTTATATGAAAATGGAATCGCTTAGAGGGTTTAAATATTGATTTATTATGTAAAGCCAAAGGTAGGTTAAAAAAATTACTGCGAACCTCCAAATTACAGAGGGAAAATCACGCTTCATTGGATTTTCTGCTTCACACGCGTGTCTTTACTTTTTATTATTAAAGCGTGTTTGGTTTTAGCTAAGCGTAATTTAATTTGTGTTTGAGAACAGCGGCGGCAGATTGAAGCTGTACAGGAATGTGTACGGAATCGCTTTGCCCCGCTTCCGAGGCGCTGAGCCCCTTCAGGTGTTAGAACCTCAATATGTATTAGTTATCAAAGTTCCTGTAACTTTCAGCTCCTCTCTGTGTCGAGACCACAGTCCCTGTAAAAGTTATCGGTCTCCTGTTCAAGGTTTAAGGCACCACACCCTTGATTAGAACCGCCAGCTCTCTCTCTCTCTCTCTCTCTCTCTCTCTCTCTCTCTCTCTCTTTCTTCTTCTTCTTCTTCCCCTCCTCCTCCTTCTTCTCCTTCCTTCCTCTCCCCTCTTTTTCTTCAAGCAGATGACATTTAATGTTTCATAGAACTACGTTTTTAAAAATCTTGCAAATAATATTAGCCAGGTGACAGGCCCATGTTTGTGACCCTAAAACTTAGGACCTAAGGCAGATGGTGAGTTCTAACCAAGCGTGGACATTGTCTATGGAGCCAATTAAAGCCAGTCTGAGCTACACAGGGAATCCCTCTCTTAGTAAATAATAATTAATAATAATACCTATTCCCAAGTTGAATGTAATGCATTTCTCATTTTACTTATAAAGTATAATTTTATTTAGAGATTTTTTTGTTTTCTCCAAAGGCTTATGAAGACCTACTCATCCAAAAAATGCATATTTTAAATGATCATTATTTAGGACCCTTGTGGGTCCATGTTGTTTTCCAACTGATCAATCATCTTACAGATAAACTGTGAACTAGGGTTTTTTTTTTAAGTGCAGCATTAATTTTTTGTTGTTGTTGAAAAGTTTTTAACAAGCTATATAGTTTATTTTCAAATGATCTCAATTGGTATTTTTCTTTTAAAACTGCAGAAATTAGAAGATACAGTTGATTTTGTTTTGGTTTGGGTTTTGTTTTGTTTTGTTGTTCTAAACACGTTTCTCTGTGTAACAGCCCTGGCTGTCATGGAACTCACTCTGTAGACCAGGCTGGCCTCAAACTCGGAGATTTGGCAGCCTCTGCCTCCTTAGTGCCGGGATTAAAAGTGTGAGCCACCACCACCCAGCCTAAAAATATGGCTGATTTCTAAGGCTCCTTTTCAACTATAAAATTTAGTGAATGAGTTCAAAGAAACAGAATGGAGTCTTTCTCCCTCCCCCTCCCCAACCGCCACTCTCAAGCTTGTTAGTGGGTGCTAAGCCATTTGACACCGTGGCTGGTGCCCGGCTTCTCCTCCTACCAGGGGTCACACCTCATCTTCTTTCTAGTGGAATGGACTAGACCAACCAATTAACTTGATCCTTAGTGTGCTTCCTTTTGCAAGAGGCAAGCTGATAGAGGATGCCAGATACCACACTAGATCATTAGCTGGGGCTCCCCGCCCCCAGCAGAATGGGTAACTATGACTGAGACTAAGTCATGCTAACCTTTCTGAGGACATCCCTCACTTTAATCCCCTACGTATTTCTTGCTTTAAAAAAAAAGATAATACTTAGTTTTTGTTTGTTTTTTATGGCCATGTTCTAAAACTGCTCCAGATTATGAGGCTACTAAACCTCTTACATCATAATTAAGCCTATTTTGTGACTTCTAAAAAACCAACCAATTGCCTTTTCCCCCCACTCCAAAACGATGGGGACATTTCTAAATTGTGGCTGATCATTTACCCCTGCTTGTGCAGTTGAGCTAAGAGCGGGCAAATAACAGAGTAGGTAGCTCGTGTGATGCTTTTAATTGAGTGTGAGGGTGAGCCTGAAGAGAGAAAGAGAATGCTGGGGACCAGCGAGGGGGGGTTGGCTCAGCACACGCTAGACGACACAAGTGTAAACCATTTCTCGGTGCACTTTGGTACTGTTCGTAGAGGAAGGAGGACGTTTGAAGATCGAAGTAGGCTGTCTTTATTTTAAGTAAAAATATATTACCATGAGTGGCTAAACGCGTAAGAACATCTGTCGCGTTGGGTTTAGCTTAGCGGAGCAGCAGGCCATCCCGTTCGCCGGTTTCCTTCTGCAGAGCGCCCACTCCTGAGGAGCGCGGCTTTCCAGGACTTCGGCGAAGGAAGGCTGACTACAGTGGGGCCTTGGATGCAGCATGCTCATGATTAAATTGCTGGACATTATTGCAGACTAAGGGAGGGGAAGGAAACGGGAGGAATGGAGTATTTGAGGGACTCTGGAGAGAGAAGTCTCTGAATTAGCATGCAGCCCTTTTGGGGTGTGTGGGAGTGTTCCTTAAGGAAATGGTTCTACTCAGTCTGCTGAAGGTAGTGACTAGATTTCCTGCATTGTTGCTGGGCGGATGTGGGGGTGGGTATGTCAAGACTTTCTGGGCATTTCCCATCCGCCTCTGCAAACCTGGTTGCTCGAAGACCATTTTTGATTACAGCCTCCGCCTTCCATGTCAGGCTCCTTGGGGAGGGGAGACTTGATTTTGTCCCTCACACACACTCGTCAGTCCATCCGTTGTTTGTGAGAGCTACATGGGGCCTCGCTGGCCTAGCTTCTGAAATTGAGGTGGCAGTTTTGCGATATTTTCTCAGCTCCAGAGGTGGCCAGTGGCAGACCCAGGAAGACATTGTGAAGGTCAATCCTAGTCAACATCCCTTCTTCATTTGTGTGTTTCTTCCACCTCAGACAAAGTGGGGATATCCAGATATTTGCTGAGTTGGCGTTTCAATCCAATTCCCCCCAATCCATCGTATCTACTTATAGCAGCAGTAGTACTATTAAAATTTTGTGGTGCTGAGGGTCAAACCTAGGATCTCTCACAGCCTGAACAAGGGCTCTGCCATGAAGCTACCTTCCCAGCATCTCCTTAAGCATGAGATTGTCTTCTATTAGAGCCCATGGCGGGGGTGGGGGGGGGGGTTAAAGTAAGAACTTCAGTGCCCGGTGGCACTCATCTTTAATCCCAGCACTCTGGAGGCAGAGGTAGGTGGATCTTTGAGTTCGAGGCCAGTCTGGTTCGAATAGAGCGAGTTCCAGGACAGCCAGGGCTACACAGAGAATTGTCTTAAAATACCAACACTAAAAGAGTTTTAAAATGATAGCTGCTCAGCAATCCACTAAGATGCTTACGAGAAGGTTAAGTTTCCTTGTGAACCCCTGGGCTCCTTCTGGAGCAGCTGTGGTTTATGGTGCTAGTCTAATCTGATCCTTCCACATTCTGTTCCATGTCTGTCAATTCTGTCCTGTCAAAGAAACCAATCTCCTTCCTACCTCCTAGGGCTATCTGCAAGATCATTGGCCCCTTTCCCCAGCCTTTCCTCCTCCCTACCTGGGAAACTCAGGACAGCAGGGCAGCTCCTCTTTATAGCTCTAAGGCTTCTCCTGCCTTCCCTGAGACCCAAATCTGCAGCTTCCTGTAGGTCTCTCACCTGCACTGTTTGTGTATGCCTATGTGCTTCCTCTTTGGGGAGGAGCCTGTGTTTTAGTTCTTTGATCCTTCAGAAATGTTGCTGGAGAGGATAAATGGGTAGGTCACTACACTGCCCTTTCCCAGTCCTCCCAGTCCTCTCTTAGAACCAGGTATGCATTAATTCCTGTTTATTCCTGTGTGATTGCCTGCTCACTAAGCCTCCGTGATTACTTATTGGGATTGTGCTCAATAGCCATATGCATGCGAGACATCACACCTCACCCCATAAATATGTGATTATTTTCTCAGTGAAAGATTAAAAGAAAATTAAAGGCTACAGAGATGACTCAGGGATGAAGACCAATTGTTCTTCCAAAGACCAGACTTCAGTTCTAGCACCCATGTTAGGCAGCTTACACCCACCTCCAGCTCCCTAAGATCCAATGCCTTCTAGCCTCTGAAGGTGCCCACACACAGGGCTGACATTCAGACACGTGCACATCAATCTTTAATATTTTTAATTAAAAAAATTAAGTTCAAAGAAAAAACCAGAAAATAAGTAATAATAAAACTACAATCACTGAATGTATTTATTTAATTTATTTTTTTACTTACTTATATTTCATGTGCATTGATATCTTACGTGCATGTATGGCTGTGTGAGGACATGAGATCCCCTGAAACTGGAGTTACAGACGGTTTCAAGCTGCCATGTGGGTTCTGGGAATTAAACCTGGGTCCTCTGGAAGATCAGCCAGTGCTCTTAACCTCTGAGCTACCTCTCTAGGCCCCATCATTGAATTAAAAAACAAAATTCTGTATCCATGGTTTGAGCTCAAGTTGGTCCCTTCCTCCACCCTGCCCCACCCTGTACATGCTCACAGCATATCCCAGTACTCTTCTTCATATATGTTCTATGATCAACAGCATCAGTGTGTGAGCACACACACACAGTGCATCAGAGTTGGTCATTGTCAAAATCCCCAGGTGCTTTTTATTTTCACATTAAAAATGCGGAAGCGTGGATTTTAGTGAAGGATCTGTGGTCAGTACTGGTCCAGTTTTCCTGCCCTCACACCCTCGTGATGACCTTTGCCTGTGTGGTTATGACATAAAGGCCGGGCTAAGCACAGCCTTCCCTGGCTCCTGCATAGGTCTTATGGCCAGTGGGATGCTTGCGCCCTATTTCTAGTCTCTTTTCACAGACTCAGGCTTAGCTGTGACCTCTAATCAGAGCAGACAGATGTTGTCGTCCTAATGATCAATGTCTTAGAATACATGGATTTGGTGGAGAATAGTAAAAAACATTAGCATTAGCTAGTCGAGCTTCCACCAGAAATGAAGCTCTATGAGACATTTACTTCCACATACTGGAATGACCACCAACGGTATTAAATACCTTTACCCAGAATGTTTGGCTGTAGATAGGGGCATCCCTGTCTAGTACTATGGCTGCTAGACCCCATATTCTCCCTCTGGCCGGGAGACCAGTGTGTTTTGCATCTGTACTATGCCTGGTCCCACAATGGCATGGCCCTAGCAAACACTTCAGTCTGTTCACAGATAATCACACTGCTCCCAGGCACGTCTTGTCAGCAGGTCTACCCTTGCATTGTATGGGTGGGATCTACATGGGATTTCCTTTCAAGTCACAGACCCACCCATGTGGTCTACAAAGCTACAACAATTACCAGATTCTTTTGTTGAAAGAGGCCCCAAGTGAACCTTGGTATGGCCAAAAGGCCTTGGCTCTCATTGTATACACGTACAAAATCACTCAAATCTGAGACTACCTTCAGCAAAAAGTCCGAGGAGGACTTAGCTACCAAAGGATTTCTGGGGACCCTTCGCCTCTGTAGACACTAAGGGCAAAGCAACCACGTACCCAACCAGTACAACTAAATCAGTTTGCCTTCCGAGAGCTGGTCTGTTCTGCTGGTTGGATAGTAGAAGCTAGAAGCCAGAATTGAATGCAAATTTAGACAACATATCTAACAGTGTTCCCAACCCCCATCTTTCCTTACATGGTGCCCGGCCTTCATCACGAGCATGATCAAACCATCAGCCTGCCGAGGTTACCCTGAGTGCTTCAGTCCAATCCCATGACATTCCAGTGGGCCCTGCAAGATACTACCTCAAGCCTCATAGATGGTTTGTTTTACTATGGAGACTCCCGGTCTCAGTCCCCTGGGTTGGGGTCAGTGCCCTTGACTTGGGTGACTGACTTCTCTACCTGCTACAAAAATATGTGGTCGGATCTTCACTATCAGAAGTCACCTGGAACATGACACTGGAAGTCTCCTTGTGAGACATCAAGAGCCCAACTAGCTTCCCTTTCCATCCCGGGGGTTTGGTGTGACCTTCAAACACAAGGTGCACAGCTCCTAGTTTCTTTAGGATGGAGGCTGGAGCTGTTTGAACCAGCCATCTATCTATGCCAGCCTAGCGAGCTGTCCCCAGACTTGGTTCGCGGGGTCAGTTCCATACATCTCAGGATGCAGCAGGCTTGACAGCTGACCACTCTGCTGGTAGTTTTGTTTAGGTCTCACCTGAGTCACTTGGGCAACCACAGTTTCACTGCATCCGTGGTAGCGGTCCCTCCCATGCGGCCTTTCCTCACTCAGCACTGGAGCTCCGGCTCCCTCATGGGAGGCTGAGCTTTCCTACAGTTCAGTGTCTGAAGCCTGCGACTTGGAATTCCCACATCACTCTGTCACATTCTATTGCTCAAGGCTAGTCCTGGCTCAGATTCCAGGGCTGGGAAGGGAGGCAGCGTCTTCGGAGTTGAGGGGCAGCACCATTTGACACTTCCACTTTGTTTTCCCGCCTTGGCTGGAGTTTGGCCAGGACTATTATAGTAGCTGATAAATAGTAATGTGTGCTAAGTAATGTCTTGGCCCTTACAACAGTACTTGGGAATGGTACTATACTGACCTATGGGAGAGGTTCCCATTCATAAATCTTGTTCATGGCACACAGGCTAGGGCTACCCTGGCATGCTGAGCTGGCAGAACGGCCTCAGGGTTACTGAGACTCTAGTGAGGAAGTCAGTTGGTCCTGGAGCCTGAGTGTTTGATGCTCTTAGCTGCTGCAGCTTCTTCCTCCTCTTCCCTCCTCCCTGTTCTTTCTCCCTCCTCTTCCTCGCTTTTTCTAGCTAAGGTCTCACTATGTTCCTTGGCTGTCCTGGAACTCACTTTGTACACCAGGCTGGACTTGAACTCAGAGAGATCCGCCCGCCCCTGCCCCCTCCCCCGAGTGCTGGAATTAAAGGTGTGTGCCACCATAGCCTGCAGCTCTGTAACTTCTTGAGGTTTTAGCTCATGGGTCCTTGACCGTCTTCAGTAGAGAAAGAGAAGCTGGGGGGGGGGGGTATGAAGTGACCTCCCCAACTGTCAAGTATTCTCACTTGCACACGTCAGTCACTCAATCCCAGAGGCAGCCATGGTACTCACAACGGTGAGTGATTTCTACCGACAGGACACTAGGGTGAGTGAAACGGCTCTATCCTCATTGCCACCACATCAGTGCCAAGTGGAAACTGGGGAGAGGGGTTCTCCATGGGGTACACCAACCTTCTAGGAAGGTGATGGTTGTTGTTAAACAGACCGCTCGTCTTTAGTGGTATGCAAAGCTGGAGTTATTTGAACCTGCTTTGGTCAGTCAAATTCCCTCGTGGCGTGTTACAACCCAACTGAAAAGTGGAGAAGGAGAAAGAGCCTTCCTGGGGTTGCGGGAGGGGGTGTTTGCTTTCCCTGGGCCTCCCAGTCAGTCTGTCCTTGGAGTCTTGCCACCTTTGAGGAATGTGAGAAGCCTCTGCTACTCCATCTTAAAGTGGCCCTGGGAGATTTCACTGCCGTGTGTCGAAAAGACTGTTAAGGTCTCGATCGAGGCAGAATTTTCTTCCTGTGGGCTTTCTTATCATGGATAATCAAGAACACTCACAGAATATCAGAATAGGATCCCCAAAGCCATTATGAACACGGCACGCCATGCCCTTCCAGACTGCTCTTGTAGACGTGGCTTTCACATTAGCTGAGAGTACAAAGAATCACGTACTGAGGACAGCACCTGAGTCTATCAAAGCTTTCATGAGCAGGGTCTGCAGCGAAAACCTCCGACAGCTTCCGGAAATCCCATGCTCCTCCAGCACCCTCTACACACTGCACCCTCAGAGGCCTGGGGTTTCCCAGGGGTGAAGTAGGGGTACCTGTGGAAAAGGCTAGGGGCGTGTCCAGAAGTGTGTTATACTGTGACGGACCATGCTCTGTGCATCGGAGGTAGGGTGGATACTCTTTCTGTCCCCCCAGAAGGGAAAGAGGATGGGGTCTAGACTCAAGAGTGGCTCCTCCGCAGGCTTGGCTCACGTGGGCTTCTTGGTAACTGTCCAATGCAGGCACTTTTCAGCTTTGCCAGAGCCCCGGGGCTGAGAGTAACTGGAAGACTTGCTGAGAGACACCCACTGTGGATCAGCCAGGCTGGAATTCAAATGCGCCCTTCATGATTTCAAAGTCAGTCCTCTCCCCAGTGTCTTGCCTAAAATAGCTTGACCGGGAAGCCTCAGGATTCAAGAAAAGGCAACAGGCTTTGATTTGGGGTGGGGGGGGGGTTAGAATAGAAAGCTGGTGCATCTGCAGGATACTTCAAAGGCCTTTGGTAGAGGGACTGGGTTTCAGGTTCAGGTTGACCTTCCTGGTTGTGTCCTGGTACAGTGGATAATATTAGAAGTTTGTGTTTATATATGTGTGTGTGAGAGAGAGTGTGTATATTTGTGTAGGTGTATGTATGTGTGTATCTGTGTGAGTGTATATGTGTGTGAGTATGTGTACATGTGGGTATGTATGTTTATGTACATGTGTATATGTGTGTGGGAGTATGTGTATGCTTGTATAAGTGTATGTATGAGTGTGTGTGTGTGTTGTGCTGTGGCTGGACACTGAGCAACATTGGACATTAGCCAACACGCTGACTGAATTGGGACTCAGCTGTACCCCATGTCCCCTCCTCTTCTCTCCCTTGAGATGTTCAGACCTGCAAAAAGTCAAGAAAGAGAAAGCAGTGTTAACTTGTCTGTCCTCATACTTGGAGAGAGAGAGAGACACCATTTCATTCCCAGAGTAGACCACATTGTCGGAATCCAGAGAAAAATCCTATCCTGCCACCTACTGAGGACTTGTAGCTTTTGCTCCAAGGAAACAGCTGGGAAGTGTGGCCAGATGCAGTCAGATGCCTTAGATGGAAAAGATATGGAATGGTGGTGCTTGCCACCGTGTACCACTAAGTTAGATTAGAGAAACCAAAACTATATTTAAGTAGATGATCTGTAATCAATGGGATCATTGTTTTTTAAAAAACGTTGTTTAAATCTCTCTTCCACGCAAAATCCCTAGAAATTTCAGGTTTTCTTTAGCTTTCTGAGCTGACAAACTCGGTGAGCAGATATATCATTTTTTTGTGGGTAGCAAAATCAAAAGAGTAGACACTATGCTTGTTTGGGGTTGTTGTGGCCATTGTTCTTGTGGATGTTATTGCTATTATTTTGTGTTTTAAAATTCAAACACATGGACCCAGAAGTAGCTGGTGTCCTAGTGAGACCCAGTCCCTGTTTAGGGAGACTGGACTGTAAATTTGGAAGGAGAGATCACAGAAAGGTGTGTTCGCAGAATGATCTGGAATGCTGTTTGCTCCTGTCATTTCATGACGAAAGCCATGGATCATAGCAACTTTAATTTCCACGCCAAGTTCACAGCGATTCATCCCTGTCCAAATTCCAGCTAGAGTGGAGACAGACATGCTTAGAAGTCTTTTTATCTTGCCACGTGTGGTGGCACACACCTTTAATCCCAGCACTCAGGAGGCAGAGGCAGGCGGGTCTCTGTGAGTTTGAGGCCAGCCTGATGGTCTACATAAGTGAGTGCTAGGACAGTCAGGGCTACATAAAAGACCTTGTTTCAAAGAACAAAACAAGCAAAGACTTTTAATTTGAGCACATTTTAACCTGTTCCCTCAAAGGGTGCTATGGTGATTATCATAAGGGACCTTTCATATTTATTTATGAAAACAAGTATGGCTTATAATTCACCATGTTTCATGCTTGCTGCTGAATTAAATGCTTGTGTTTGCGACTAGCACAGCAAAGTTACGAAGGTACAAGTGAAGAACTGGGAACAGTAAACAGCGTGTGCTTCAGCTCCAAGCACGAAGAGTTTGGATTGCTGATGCCAGGGATCGTCTAGAGTTCTGGGCATCAACTGTCCTGTGTCTAGGTGACATCCCCTAAGTGGTCAGAGGACTCTTTAAGCAAAAGAATGGTTCTGAGCACTCTTTGCTGTTGTGATGCTGGTACAACATCCCCCCCCCCCCCAGGAGTCACTCAGTAAATGCTGAGCTGGCAGGCTCCTGCTGTGTCTTACGTCATTCTTCTAGCCTCAGAGGCATTTGCAGGAGTCTTGGCTCCTGCTGTTCGCCCTCTAAGAACCATAGACATGTGAGCATGCAAGTGGCAGAAGTGGGAAGAACACACCCAGGAGTGGCAATAATTCTCCCAGTGTGTGTGTGTGTGTGTGTGTGTGCGCGCGTGTGCGTGTGCGTGTGCATGTGCGTGTGTGTGTGTGTGTGTGTGTGTGAGAGAGAGAGAGAGAGAGAGAGAGAGAGAGAGAGAGAGACGCTTTGCTTTGCTGCGTTGTTGGTCATCCTCTGGGTCCAGCCCATTTTCTTGGTCTGGACTGAACCGGCTATGTTCTCTTGATTGATGCCAGACCCAGGAGTGAGAATGGGGTGTAAGCCGCTCTGCACCCCCCAGAAGAAACTGGCTCCCGATGCTGTCTTAGAGACAGGTTCTCCTGCTCAGGTTCTCCCAGCAGGGGAAGGTTCCCAGGATGGACCCTAGGTACACCAACACAGCCTGAGAATCCTGGTGACACCACTGGTTTCCCTACCTTGGATCAGAACATGCTGGTCAAAAGCTGTCTCCTCTCGCTCTGGATGGCATAGAGTTGGCAAACAGAGACGGGGAAACCATGTTAGTCCTGGCTGCTGCCACACCTCACATGAGAGGTTAGCCAGTGAGTCTCACCATTGCTGAGTGTCCCACAGATGCCTTGTCTGCCATGACGTTCCATCTCAGAAACCACAACGTGACATCAAGTGTCTACTTGTGGCTTTTTCCTGCTGGCAGAGTGGACCCCAAACTCAAAAACTTCTGCGAACTGAAGAAGATGAAATGAAAGCTTTCTCCTGTCAGCAAAGAGGTCAAGAAAGGCAGAGTTTGAAGAGGCAAGAAAATTTAGAAGGAATAATGGTTGGGCTGGAGGTGTGGCTCAGCGGTTGAACAAGGATGTGTGCGGGCCTGGCCTGGGTGTTGGTTTGGCCCCATAGTGGAGTATATATTAGCCTATTTGTTGTCCATGTTAATCTGAGCTAGTGAGGTGGGCGCCGTCGTGAGTTCTAGGCCAGCCTGAGCGTCACAGGGAGACTTGGCTGGTTTTTTGTTTTGTTTTGTTTTTTAATTCATGTGTCTATATGTCTGGAGAAGTAGGTCAGTGGTTAAAGTGTTTGCGAACATGAGGATCACATTCATGTTCTAGGCATGTTCAATGGCAGCGCACATGGTAAATAACCCATAATTCCAGCCTTGGAAGCCAGAAACTTGAGATGCCCAGAGCAAGCTAGCTAGAGAAGCTAGCTGTATGGTTGTACGGGCGAGCCCTGTGTTTGATTGAGAGACCCTGCCCCAGTAAGTAAGGAGAAGGGCAATTGAGGCTAATCCTGGACATCAACCTTGGGCCTCCATCTGCACATGGACCCATATGTAGGAATGCTCATGCACATGTGCCCGCATACATAAAACATGCACCAGCACATCCGTGCACAGCACATACATATGGAAATGGAAATAGACCAAAAGTGAGGCATAGAAATACTATGCTGTGGAAGCTTCCGAAACCTCAGTTCTCAGGGATCGAGGATGGCTCAGCGGTTAAGAGCACTGACTGCTCTTCCAGAGGACCTGGGTTCAAATCCCAGCACCCACACGGCAGCTCACAGCTGTCTGTAACTCCAAGATCTGGTACCCTCACACAGACATACCCACAGGCAAAACACCAATGCACATAAAGTAAAAATAATAAATTAAAAGAAAAAAAGGTTAAAAAAAAAAAGCCCAAACCTCAGTTCTCCTTTGATGGATAACTTTATTGTCACCCCAAGCCACTTAAGGCTCAAAGGTCAGAGGGTCTGTGTATATAGTACTGGCTACACAGACAGAAATTGTCCCAATTTTCTCTTAATGAATGGATTTAATGGATTCTCCTTAATAGAGAGTCAATCCCAAAGGACTCTGGATCATGCATGAAGCCTGAGCTGTTGAAGGAAACAGTAGCCCAGCACTTAGCAGTGACTGCAATCCATTCTGACATCATGACATCGGGCCCGGCTTTCCCCTCCAGGCCCTGAGCAGCAGCATTAGTGAAGAACATAAGCTGATCCACCAAATGGATGGAGCTTCCTGCTCTTGACAAGGAAAACAGATGAATCTAAGATAGAACCTACTCGATGCGGTTTTAAGGGGCCTTTGTTTCTGTTCATGGCGCCTTTGCATAACCAGATGAAGGTCTGATGGGTCTCTTCACTAAATACAAGCCGTGTTTCATGTCCTGTTGACCGGATCTGTGACACGGAACAGTAAGATGAAATTGTACATTGGTAAGCTCTATGAAGGCCAGTTTCATTCCGTAAAAGAGCAGTTCGTGGGAGAAGACCATCTGGGGAAGGAGGCAGTCACTTGGCCAGGGTAACACCCCCCCCCCCCATCGACTCAATTAATTCTGATGTCACATGAAAAGAAGCTATGCGTGGCTCTAGGTCATTGGAAGGGTAGGCTCCTGATGGTAGCTGGTGACAGGGCTAATGATGGATGGTGGTTAACCTGTGACCCTCAGAGAAGAGGCACACTGCAGACACGGCCCCATTCTTACTCATCAGCAGCCAGAATGTGGTGTGGCTGGAGGGTTTTTCTCTTGGTAAATATTTTAAACCCCACAGATACTCTTTCCTTTGAACAAGATGAAGGGAAAGTGAATAAGTTTAATAGCCTGTGATGGAGTGAGTGAGAGTAGACAAGATTAGATCATTTTAGACACCTGCCACTTCAGCTAATGTCCTTGGGCTGTGACCTGAAACACCTACATGGAAATTTTACAACTAAAATGTGAGTTGTGGGTATAGAGGAGTAATCTCAGGGTGGAGCGCTTCTATTCCCAATGACACACATACGTACACATACATACACACACATATACACACATACACAAATAGACATATAATCGTACATACAACATATATGTATATACACATGAACACACACATATACAAATATACACACAGACACATACATACACATATACACACACATACATGTGTACAGATGCATGCATACCATAGCACTTATGTGGAGGTCAAAAGACAACTTTTGGGACTCATTTCTCCTCCCCCCAGGGTTCCATGGAGTGAACTCAATTTATCAGATTTGTACAACCAAGTGAGTTTACCCACCAAGCTGTCTCCCTGGCCTCCTCATATAACTTTTTTACTTGATTTGTGGCACAGAGAATTTTTTTTGTTTTTGTTTCATATTTGCTTCAATATGCAATATCTGTTCCAAGATGCAAAGGACAGCTGGCTGATTTAAGTTTCCATAACTACAGACATGTCAGAGTTCGTCTTTTGAGTCTAATGATTTTAAGGATTTACCTAGAAATAGCAAAAGCTCGCCAGAAACTAGTGAACTTTCTCCATGGGTTTAGTGTGTAAAATAAGTTCAATATACTAGCAGGACTTTAGGGTGAACAGCAAGTAACTGGGCTTCAAACTTTCTACAGATTCCATACTTGCTTTCTGAACAGCAGCTTTGTAGACATTCAGGGCCCCCTGGACCCTGAAGAGCAGTGACGATGGCAGTCATCATGACTCTTAAGATGCTCCGTGCGATGGATCTGCCCATCAGAAAGTTATGTGTCATGTTCCCTCCATCAGAATTAGTCAGCACTGAGTCTCGCTTCCTGCCCATCCTAAACAGAATTCAATTTGGAAATCGCAGCTAGGGAGGGGCTTTCCCTTCCTCTAAACTGAATGAAGAGTGTAATTTAAAAAGCACCTCGAAACCTCTCCCACTTCTCTCCCAACTCTTGGTCCAGCAGTCTGAACAGAGAGGAGCATCAGCAAGCACACACACTGTGTGTGTGTGTGTCTCCAGATGAGCACCCTTTCCTTGACTTTGTCCCTGATTTAAAACCACTTAAAGCTAAGAGGTCCTGGGTCATAGTTAAGTGATAGAGCCAGTCCTGAGTGTGCGAGAGGCCCTGAGGTTCACCCCTGGCACCCAGAACAGATAGGTAGGTAGGTAGGTAGGCAGGCAGGCAGGCAGGCAGTCAGGCAGACAGACAGACAGACAGACAGACAGACAGACAGACAGATAGATAGATAGATAGATAGATAGACAGACAGATAGATAGATAGATAGAGCTGGAAGTTTGGAAGGAAGAAGGAAGAACTGGGTATTTTAGGATGTAATTGGTATTCACAGTTGGGACTTCATTTACTCTCCTGCCATGCAAATCCCATCTTCCATGTAGCGTGTTTGTAGCCGTCTCCCATCTTCCTGGGAATGAGATCTGAAGGCTCAGTTGTCTCAGGACACTAGTTAGAACTGGTATAACATTAATTCCACACCATCTGTAAACACCGGAGCAGAGGTGTGAGCTGGCTGGGTTTGTGACTTAGAGTTAATCTATTAAGTTCCAGAGCTCTGGAGGAATTACCTTCTCAAATAAAAGTCTTAGTAGCTTCTAGAGCTTTACAATTGCACCCCATACACACCCCATACCTCTCAACACACACTCCCCCTTGCCAGCCACAGGGGTTCTTTTATATTCAGACTGTGGGATGTGGGCCTTTAATAAAGTCCATCTTGAAGGGGGAAACCTTCTTTTATTATGAATTGTGTTTAATTGACCTCACGTAACCTTGGGAAATAGCTCATTGTCTTCAGTTCAATTTTTTTGAAACATGATATTTGAGTTATATTTACACAAAGACACTATTTATCATGTAGGATTATGTTGTATTGGAAGCATAGTGTGCAAAATGAAAAGCAGGTGTTTCATATCTGAAATATATATATATATATATATATATACACACACACACACACGCATGCACGCACAAAGCTTTGAATTTAAAACAAATAAATTAGAAGTCAGGATTTTTTTTTTTTTTTTGGTTTTTCGAGACAGGGTTTCTCTGTGTATCCTTGGCTGTCCTGGACTCACTTTGTAGACCAGGCTGGCCTCGAACTCACAGTGATCCGCCTGCCTCTGCCTCCCAAGTGCTGGGATTAAAGGCGTGCGCCACCACCGCCCGGCTTGAAGTCAGGATTTTTAATTTTTTTTTTCTGTTTATTTTGTTTTGTTTGAGACAGATTGTACTATGTAGCCCTGGCTGGCCTGGAACTGGCTATGAGAAACAAGCCTGCCCCAAACTCAGAGATCTGCCTGCTTCTTCCTGTGGAATACTGGGATTGAAGGTGTGTGCCACCATGCCTGGCAGAAATAAAACATTTTAATATAAAATGAAACAGTAGTAGTTTTTGGAAGAGATTTTTGACTATAGCTGAACTGTTAGTGTGACGCAATTTGATTAAAAAGTCTCATTAAATAGTTAAATGAGTTAAAAATAAATGCAGTTAAAAATAAATGAAAATTAACAATAAATTGCAAGTGTTGTGATGGAGTAGATAGTGAAGATAGTTTGGGTTTTTTTTTCAGTATATTGTAAAACTTGTTCATGAATAGTGGTGTTGCTACATGAAGGATAATTTATTTCTCTAAAATCAGCCTTCTAAACAATTAAGTTGAAAACCGAATGTTCCGCCTCATACGGAGGGCTGGGGCTGGCTTAGCCAGTGAAGCTCTGGAAAGAAAGGTGTGTGCCACCACACCTGGCACTATTGTTTGTTTTTAAGATGTGTTTTATCATGAAATACGTGTGTGCACATGTGTGCGTGCGTGTGTGTATGAGTGTAGGCTCCCAAGGAGGCAGCAGGTGTTCTGGAACTGGGGTGACAGGTGGTTGTGAGTCACCTGATGTGGGTGACGGGAGCCAACTTGGATCCTCTGCGAGAGCAGTATATGCTCTTACGTCTGTGTTTGTATGTGGTCGCGTGTTTTCAGTTCTTTGGGGGCGGGTATTTAGGAGTGTAATTGCTGGAAAATCCATGTAACCCATGGTTGACTTGGTATTGGTGCTTTTGAGTGGCGACTACGCTGTTTTCCAAACTGGCTGCTCTGCTTTAAAATCTCAGCAGCAACAGCAGCAGCAGCAGGTCCCCATCTTCTAGTTTCTTTACCCTGCTTATGTGACAGCCCTGGGTGTCACCCTCCTCCTGTGATTTCGGCCAGCCTGGCAGGTTGGTGAAGTGGTCTTTTGCTTTTTGATTTCTTGCTGGTTGACAACACCCTTCACCTTTTCATCTGTTCTTAGGGACAATGTCTGTTCACAGCCACTGCCAGTCCTCCAAATTGGGCTATCTGCCTTTTTATTACACATGGATATTTTCAGCGTGTGATGATGATGACAGTGGTGGTGTTGATGATAATGGTTTAGATGGGTTCTCTCTGTGGAGCCCTGGCTGCTCTGGGACTCTAGCTGTAGACCAGGCTGGCCTAAATCTCAGATACCCACCTGCCTCTCCCACCAAGTGCTGTGATTACAGGCTTGAGCCACCGTGCCCAGCCTAAACATGGGATTTCTAATTTGTTATCAATGTCTGTGACCTTGGAGTCACAGGTCACAGAGGTCAGAGGCTGGAAGAAGCTGTGCAAATGACTCTCACAGATGAAGAGTCTGATTTGTAAGTGGCTTGCTTGTAGCCACACTGAACAAGTGAGGAGCAGAGCCAGGAAGGGGAGTGGGGGGCTGGCTCTGAATCAAAATAAAATGAGTGTTTCATGATATGCACAGTTGTTCATAATGGCAAGGATACATTCTAAGAAATGCATTTCAGACAAATTCCTTATCCTGTGAATATCACAGACCATGTGCACAAAGTAAATGGGACACGCCATTACTAGGCCTATGTCCCCACTATGGTATATACTTCCCATTGTAGACCAAAGTGTAGTATTCCATTGTGTACTAAAAGCACCTTCCTTAAAGAGACTAATATTGTAATTTCTGTATAATAGGGGTTTGAACTGCCAGTTTTGGAAGGGAAGCTGAGGGACTTGTCTTAAGCTGTGTTTTTAGATCACTAAAATGGAGTTTTTCTGAAGACACCTTTAGTCATTCTACATAGAATCTTTTTTGAAAGATTTATTTTATGTGTTTGTGCCTGAGTGTTTGTATGTGCACCATGTGGGTGCAGGTGCCCGTGGAGGCCAGGAGAGGGCGTCAGGGTCTCTGGAACTGGAGTTAACAGTTGACACTGAATCAGTTTCCCATCTGATTCCTAAGTGCTTGCAAGGCTGTCTGCTCTCCAATAACCTCTGTGGAAGTTCATTCTTTAAAATCCATTACACAGCCTTGAGAACTTTTGAAACTCCATTTGATCTTGGATTTGGTTTCACAATAAAGATATAATGAACATATTCAGAAAAGATCAATTTAAAGTGGCAGTCTTTAATAAGAACAAATTCACAGGCTGTTAATGAATTTGTTTTGTATTTTGATTTAGGATGTCACTCTATAGACCAGGCAGGCTGGCCTCAAACTCAGATCTGTTTGCCTCTGCCTCCCGAGTGCTGGGATTAAAGGCATGCACCACTGTGCCAGGCTCAACAGGCTGGTATTTTCAGAGTTATTAGCTACAGTGGTTGACCATAGTAAATATACATACAGTGAAGCCCATTGTCCTAGGATGCAATGGAATTTTCCATTATTAGGTTAAATAAGACTTTTCCTGGTGCAAAAAGTTTTCTCTGTTTCTCATCTCGTAGTTGACTTTGATGATGGGGGCGGGAGGGATAAAAGTTATTTTTTAAATCAGATGTCAAGGCTATTGTGGCAAACAGTGGAAAGTTCTGACACCCACCGAAGCTTTACAATGGGGACTCATTAACAGAGAGTACTCCACTCTTGAACATTCTGTGGATTTGTTATCGAAAAGGAGAGCCCATCTCTGTGCTACTGAGGGAGTCTTTGAGCAGGGAATGTGTCTACTACAGGTGTCGCTAATGATGTAGGACGTGCCTGAGGAGCTGCAGGTGCCCAGAACCTGGTACCTGGACTTCCATTACTCAGACACGAGTATCCAGCTGCCTCAAAGAAACATTTGAAGGACTAATACTATTTTCTAGAAGCCCTAGAGAATATCTGTTTTCCTTATTAGTTTTCTGCTAAGCTATAGTTGTTGGTTTCTTGTGTGGCTCAGGCTGGGCTGGCCTTGAACCCACAATCTGCCTGGTGGTCCTGCCTCCCAAATGCTGGGATTATACACAGACTAATCCCACTAATCCTTATGCGAGCTTAATTTCCTATTCACTGAAGAATGGTATTAAAGTGACCAGCAGCTCAGAAATATAGTATCCTTATAATTTTTTCCTTTTCCAAATTCTTTTTAAAAATAATTCTTGTTTTATATATATATGGGTGTTTTGTCGGCATGTCTGCCTGTGTACCACATGGAGTCCAGAAGAGGGCATCCCTTGGAACTGGAGTTACAGATGGTTGTGAGCAACCATGTAGGTGCTAAGAATCGAACCCGGGTCCTCTTGGAAGAGCAGCTAGTGCTCTATCCACTGTGCCATCTCTCTAGTTCTTTCTCTTTTCTTAAATTGGCTATGTTACCTAGCTTCCTCATTCCAAATGCAGAATTCATTGATGTTAGTGATGACAAACTACATAGTGAAAATTCATTTTCTTGGCATTTACCCCCCTAAGGTTACCTGTTAACCCCATTTTCCTCCAGTGTCTCTAACCACTCACTCAGGTGTCTGGGTCAGAAGGACAACGAAAAATGCAGGGAAGACCCTGTGGAGGGCTCATTCCTTAAGAGGCCTTCTTTTTTTTTTTAAATATTTATTTATTTATTTTATGTATGGGCGCTTTTATCTGTATGAACAGATGTAACCAGAAGAGGGCATCAGATCACGTTGTGGATGGTTATGAGCCACCATGTGGTTGCTGGGAATTGAACTCAGGACCTTTGGAAGAACAGCCAGTGCTCTTAACCGCTGAGCCATCTCTCCAGCCCTTAAGAGGCCTTCTTAATATCACTTCCTAGCTGTCAGGAATGTGTCTTGAAGCACAGGTTCCCTTGACAAGAGTTGAGGCATTTGGCCACGGCCATTCTAAGTTACGCCTGAAAGATTAATACAACTGGTCAACCTCAACTTGTGAAAATGGAGGGCTTCTTCCCCACGGCCTCTTCTGCATTAGACACTTCATCAAATCTAATCCAACTGTAGATAATTGCAAGTAATGCCAGAATTTCCCACAGGAAGCTATGCTGAGTCTTTCCCAGCACAGAGACAATTGCTCAATTAAATCCACGAAGTTCCATGACACAAGAAGGCCAGAAACAATTCAGGCCTGGAATTTTTTTAAGGGTAGGTGTTACTAACCACTGTCTGTGACTTTAGGTAAACGTACTGTTCTTGAGTGTCAGGAAACTCAAAGAGATGAATAAAGTATAAAATTTGTTCCTACTTACCCACATGACTTCTATGGGGCTGGTGACAGTGTAATTAGGCCTATATAAGACTGGTTTTATTTTATTTAAAGCCAATAGTAGTCTGTCATTTCATCTCTTAATAATTTGATACCAGTAACTCTTTGTCAATTGAAGGTACCTTCTAAAATGTTAATTTTACCACCAGCAACATTTAGAAAATACAAGTTTCACTTAATATCTTCCTTCCCTTGCAATTACAAACCCAACAGGATACCTTCTGGAATCAGCCATGCTGGGAGCATCTGCCACGTGGTGGGTGCTGGGTCAGCCTCTTATACGGCATGACTCTGACCCTGTATTCTCTGCATGGTGATAGAACATGGATGGTACTGCACAGCAACTAAAGGCCATACAGTTAGAAAGAGGGAAAGAAAGCTGCCTATGTAACATAGGGTTTTAAAGAGCCCTGTATTCTTTGAGGTACTAGGATCTCCTAGAGAAACACTGGAGATCACAGCCAGGTGTGGCCCTCGGATTTGACACAGAGACCTCACCTCACAGATCAGTGCCCTGGTGAAGGGATCTAGAGGACTTCAACTTTCTCCCTTAGCTTCTTCAAATAACAATGCTCTCTAAGATGGGTGACAAATATATCTATTGCCAAGAGTAGGAGGGAGAAGAGAAGAAACAAGGGATGTGTAGCAGAAAAATGGAGACTCGAGCCCCTTAGATGCTATTCTGAGAGCTGAAACTCCACCTGTGTGGCAGGTAGTCCAGAGTCATGTGACTCGGAGAGTCCAATGAAAATCAGACATCCAAGAGCATCAGATCCAGTTCATAGAAGAGTGAGAAAGACAGTCAGACAGACAGACATGGACCAGAGATATCCAGACTCACATAGTCCCTGGGATGGGTGTCATTATCACATTGTGTAGAGACACATAGCTCATAAGCCTCTTCCGTGTGTCTTATTTTATTGCCGAACAGTGATCTGAACCAGGCTTGTCAGATGCCATGCAAGAGTGAATAATTCATTTCATCTGCACCACTGTAGAAGGATTATGCAAGGCCCAGATTATGCAAAACAAACCAAGTAGCTTCTAAAACTGACTTTGAGTCTAAAATTAGTTTTCCAAATGAGGAAACAAGTTTAGAAAGAGAAATGACTCAGTGGCTGACCCCAAATATTTCTCAGCTAATGAATAAGTCACACCAAGAAACCACAGCCAGGCATGGTAGCTCACGTTTGTGGATCCCCAACATTTGGGAGGTTGAGGCAGGAGATTTGCCGTGAATTCCAGGACAGCCTGGGCTACTTAGTGAGACCCTGTCTCCAGGAAACAAACAATAGCAAAGCAAAACAAAACAAAAAAGCAAGGAGAAACTTGCATTCAGTGTATCCTTTTGCATATGTGACTAAGTTAAAGGAAAAAATAATAATCTTTTAAAAGAGGTAATAAACCATTTACAAATCACGCCTCTAAACATTTTTGTTTTATAGGCTATGGCTCAGGGTCGAAGTTAAAAGGCCCTGAACTGAGTTTAAAAGGCACCCAGCACGTCATGCAAGCTGGCCAGACTCTCTTTCTCAAGTGCAGGTGAGTGACGGTGGGATATAATAATCTTTCTATTCTCAAATCAAACTCACTTACTCCCTGGCAGAGAGGTCACCCCTCAGACTAGAATGGGGGGAGGGACAGTCTCAGTGGCCTTCTGTATTAAGCCTTACGTAGAGAATCTGTCCCATTGGAGGAGGGGAGAGCTTCATTCACCTCGAAGGAATGATGCCCAAACATCTTTATGCTGACCATGGTCCCGAAGCTCCCTTGAATATGTACCATATTTGTAACAAAGCAGATGGGCACTCAAGAGGAGGCTTTGGAATAGGGCTTTCCTGACCAAAAAAAAAACCCAAAAATAGTTCAGACCTGGTGCTGAGCCTGGCCTTGACACTGCTTTGCTTTCTTGTTTGGTTGCAGAGGGGAGGCAGCCCACTCATGGTCTCTGCCGGCAACTGTGAGTATCCAGGACAAAGGGCTGAGCGTCACTAGATCTGCCTGTGGAAGGAACAACAGGCAGTTCTGCAGCACCTTGACCCTGAGCGCGGCGCAGGCCAACCACACGGGCCTCTACACCTGTAGATACCTCCCGAAATCGACTTCAAAGAAGAAGAAAACGGAATCTTCCATCTACATATTTGTTAGTGGTAAGACTTCTCCCTCCCACATTCTCTGTGTGGCAGTAGGTCAGAGATCTACAGTGCCTGGCTGACAATATGATTCTCCGAGTAAATGTGGCACTAACGGGCTGCAGGGAGCTACCAGCTAGATGTAGAAACCTCCCAAACGTGTCTTAATGTGTTTTTATCAGTCAGTTTCAACTGGAATTTTCAGGGCCTGGTGAGTTCAATGTTCCCAAGGGAAGAAACTCTTGTCTACTTAGGTGACTCCCAAAATATCAGAACAGGGTCTAGCCAGTTGGAGTGAATGATAGGATCAGAATTCCATGTGTTAATTATTGGGAAACTCAATGTAAGGTGCAAGGTGGTGGTCCTTTAGCACGGTGCATTCCCTTACATGTTAGAATTATAAAATATTTTTGGGGAGCTGGGGATAAATACAAATCAGCGACGTGTTTAAATCCCTAGGTATACACACACACACACATATATACATAGACACATACACACAGACACATATACACACAGAGAGATACATGCATATACACAGACACACACAGAAACACAGAGAGACACACACGTACACACACACACCACACACAAACACACAGACACAGGCAGATATACACACAGACAAGTTGCTGGGGCATGCTTGACAGCTTTCTTTACTAAATTAGTCAGTGTGGGACTCGAGAGCTAGCTCAGCCACTAAGGACACTTGCTACTCTTGCAGAGGGCCCAGGTTCAATTCCCAGCACCCACGTACAGCTACAACTGTCTGTTACTGCAGTTCTCAGGATCTGAAACAATCCCTAGGCACTGCACACACATAGTACAGACACATACCTGAAGACAAGCAGAACTGATACACATAAAACTAAATCATTAAAAACAGGAAAGTGATCATTTAATGCCTGCAATGCTTCTACTGCCTCTGAAGATGTTCCGTGTTTGTTGCAGTTGACACGAGTGTATAAGTCACTTGCACTAAGCAAGTGTTAGCGACATCAGAACATATTATCATGAGAAGGACAAAAGGTAGAAGTGGTTTGTTTCGGTCATAATCTTGCAGTACTGCCTTTTCTACCCTTAGAGAATGACCAAGTGAAGTAATATCCGAAGGGAGGGAATGCAAGACCCTCAAAAAGTAGGCACTGAAAATTGAAAGAACAGACAAATGGCCATGACTGTGTTCCTCCCTCAGTTCTTCTGAAACTGGAAACTTGTTAAGGAAATTTAAAAACCAAAACATGACATCAGTGGGCGCTTCAGTCACAAACTCTGGCTTAAAAAAAAGAAAGAAAGCAAACAGCCAATGGCCTCAACAAAAATACCCATCGTGGTCGGGCGGTGGTGGCGCACGCCTTTAATTCCAGCACTTGGGAGGCAGAGGCAGGCGGATCTCTGTAAGTTCGAGGCCAGCTTGGTCTACAGAGTGAGTCCAGGACAGCCAGAGGATACACAGAGAAACCCTGTCTTGAAAAACCAAAAAAAAAACAAAAACAAAAACCCATCGTGAGTCTACCTCCTGGTGGGATAAGCAGGGTCTTGGCAGTAGATTCCTGACTGGTCTCAGGGACAGTTGTCACCTGTATATTGACAGTGACCTTTTTCTAGCTACTGCCACTTGGAATTTTCCTTTCCGGTACTGAAGTCGCGCCTGGAACCTTACGCGTGCTTGCCAACCCACGCTAACACTGAGTCCTTTTGTATTTGGAGGATGAGCCCTCACTGAGTTGCGTGTCTGGCCTTGAACTTGCAGCATAGCCCAGACAGGCCTCAAACATAACCCTCCTCTTCAGCCACTGAAGTAGCTGTGGTTACAGGAGCGAGCCACACTGTGCCTGGATGTCAGCCTGAGTTAGACTAAACCACTTTTGTGTGCCCGCTCCTCAAATTCTGTTCCTCCATTTTACCTTCTTCCAGGGTTAGCTCACTGTAGGGTCTAGACTGCCTAGAGTTTTCCACTATGGGAGCCCACTTTAGAGTAGCAGTGGCCAGGGGGCAGCAGGTGAGGCCACCCTCTTCTATAGGAGGGAAGAGAGTGGGGGGCAGGAAATGAGATGAGGGGGAGAGGTGTAAAGGGAACAGCTTTCCAGCCACGCAGGCCATGGGGTTTGCAGAAACAAGCTTTGCACTTTCTTTTTCTAGTTCTATGGAACATACCTTATGGGATATTTGATTCTTCTGACACTCAAATGGAAGCTCTTTGCCGAAGGTCCCAGACGTCCTCTGTCTCTTCTTGGAGGATGTGGGAGGGATAAAAGTATCCACATGAAAACCTGTCATCAACCTTTCTCCTGGGCATTTGGAAGAGACCACCCTGCAAGCTGGCCCTGAAATTGATGACAATAATAATGATAGTAATAGTAGTGATATCATGTCTTAGTCCCTAATAAATCAATATTCTAGTATTTCCCCCTTTGACTTCTGCACCATTCAATAGATCTCACAAGTTTGTGGAATCAACAATTCTAACGGATACCATCCATTCCACATCCATTTCACCATTGGAGAAAAACTTCATTACTCACAGTCATTCCCATTTCAACTACAAAACAGAGCAGTCCAACAAAAAAGGCATTGCTTTGACTGGCAAACCACTGGCTGGATACAAGTGCCAGGAGGGCGAGGCCCAGACCAGATGTGTCTTGATTGCTTTGGTATGCAGTTTTTCATCTCTGTAAGGCCTCATGCATAGCCAGAGTTATTTTCTCAAAGGATAAACAGACTACTTAATCCCCGCTGTGGGGAAAGAACACTGTGTTAAAACTGACACTGTGGATACATTTTGGATTAGTAGGGAAATGTGCCATGACTGATAACTGATAGGTGGGGAAACAGTGGCCACCGTGTCGTGGATTTACCACCTATTTTGTTGACTTTCTCTGGAGATTATCATTAGTCTCATATACCTTCTTGAAGCCGGGATGATCTCCTGAATGACTGCCAAAAAAAAAAAAAAAAAAAAAAATATATATATATATATATATATATATATATATAGTTTTTGTTACTTTAATTCTCTTCTCAGAGTATCAAGGCTTCTTCCCCTATTTTACTGACCACTCCCACAGCCAGCAGTGTGCTTTAGTTGTAGGGCATAAAGCTTGTCTCTCTCTCTCTCTGATAGTGCAGAGATTATCTCTGAGTTGAATGAGTTCCAGCCTTTTACACTGCACACTAACTGGCCGTCACTTTCTCCCCGTAGAATAGTTAGGGCAGGAAGTGTTGTGTGTGGAGACTTTCTCTACCCACTGGTGAGCATCTGTAGATGTGTTGGCACTTCATTTTAGTGGCGAATCAAGATGAGAAACCTTATATGAGTGTATTTCAAAAGGCCACTGTATAGCCTCCAGCGGTTCAGAGAAAAAAAGAACCAGGCACATAGAGCTTCTCCTTACTGCCAAATACAACATATGGACTATGAGCAAGCAGGTGCTTAGGACACGGTAGCAAATGTTTATAGGGTGCCATTTATTCCCCACTGTTCTCTGAACAAGGGAAGAAACAGGAATTCCTTTCACAGCAGGCTTTGCAGAAAGCAATGGGCTCCTGCAGTTGCGGGATTAAATGGGCGGTCTTTCCCGGAGGACTCTTAACAGTGGGGGGAGATGGGATGGGGCCAGACTGAGGCGGGGAAGCCAGTTAAGGGCTGGTGTGTGCCTCACAGCAGGACAGATGGTGTCTTTAGCTCCCTGTACAAGTGATAGGAAAGGAGAGAACTGATAGGTTTGAGGAATTCAGGGGGCCTTGATGATTGGATGCTGAACAAAAGCGGAAAAGAGCCAGAGCGACACTTCAGTTCTGTCAGGGTAGCTAGCCAGCTTGCTCGGGGCACAGCCAGACAGAGCCGTCCCACGGCACTAATGTGGCACTGATGTGAAGCCATCCCTTTGGGTATACACTCTTGACATGGTCTGGACATCTGACATCTGACTGTGAATTGCTGGTAAAATGGACTTCTCCAGCGAAGGCAGCTATATGGAATTCTGGCTCACAGAGAACTGAAACATCGCAGCACACCCTCTCACTGGTTCTCCTTACAGAATGTTTCCAGAGCTGTGCTACTGCTTCAGGCTGGGCGTGCTCACTCCATGTCCCATGGGAGGGAGAAGATGGTGTTCACACTTTAGGTGCTCTGGGGCGGGGAATTTGGCCGTGGGACAGTCTTTTCTAGAACTCCAAGGATTTCATTAAAATTATCTTTATGTGAGTTTTAAGTGGACAGTTGGAAATCAACCCACAGTTTGTGTGTGTGTGTGTGTGTGTGTGTGTGTGTGTGTGTGTGTGTGTGTGTGTGT
>CAJQZJ010032578.1:1534648-1569289 GCA_907164525.1 Lophiomys imhausi | reverse complement strand
TGTGTGTGTGTGTGTGTGTGTGTGTGTGTGTGTGTGTGTGTGTGTGTACATGAGTACCCCAGCAAGTGTGTGTGCAAATTGCTTCTTTTACTTCCACTGGGGGTTCCTGGGACCAAACTGAAGCCATACCAACTGTGGTCCTGAGCTTCTGTTGACAGGAGTCTGTTTACAGACATTGCTAGCAAACCTACTATGGGTAGGACCCTGTGGTTTGTTCTGCACCTGCTCCAGAAGAGTGAGGTGCAGAATCGTGTAACTGAAATTTGCTGCTACTTTGTAGGACCATGGTGCCAGTTTTTAAGCCTTTGAAATAAAGCCCACTTTTATTTTTATTATTCCTGGACTAGTTATGGTACAGAACAGTCTCTCTAAATAATAAAGAAAACCCCTCCACCTGTCCTTAGTAATGACTCCCAATCAGTGCCTGACACAATCCTCCAGCAGGGATCTGTTGTTGAGTTTTGTTCCAGGGATTGTCTCTGCTTCCTGCCATCATTGTCACTTTGAGCCGCTCACCAGAAGCAGCAGGTACTGATGGGTTGAGTGGTTTTGTCTCACATGGTCACGTGAACACCTTAGAGTAAACCAAATCTTCCTTGAAGCCTTTGGATCAGAAGTGGGTTCCTGAAAATGGCCACAGTCTAAGGCTGAATTGTATCTGTACAGTTCTACCTCAAATGGTTTTTCTAAAGAGTTCCTAGGAATTTTCTGGCCTATCTATATAGAGCTTCATCAAAACCAAGGTCAAGTTTCTCTAGGGTTGTTTTCATTTTGATGAAGTTATTAAAGAAGAGAAACAAATATTTCTCTCATTTATACTAAGCATGGGTATGGTCTGAAACCATAGATTTTTTTTTCCCCTTTGGAAAACAGGATGGTCTGTATTCTGGCTGTGCATCCCTCTAGGGCTGAAGCATGAAGGAGTTTATTCACTCTATCCATCATTCTGTGGTGGCTGATTAGGACCACATGGCCAGAGTTCAGAGAGGAGTAACTTTACTTGGCCACTTTCCTTTTCAGTGACACAAAACTTTGAGGGAAGTCACTTTTTTTTTTTTTTTTTGGTTTTCAAGACAGGGTTTCTCTGTGTATCCCTGGCTATCCTGTAACTCACTCTGTAGACCAGGCTGGCCTTGAACTCACAGAGTTTCACCTCCCTCTGCCTCCTGAGGGCTGGGATTAATGGCGCGCATCAAGCAATCTTTTAAGAAAAAATAAGCAAGGGGTTTTCTCAAAAGGCGTTCCCTTAAGCTGAAAAGGCTTCCGGTATCTGCCATTAACATGCCTGATGGAACGCCCGCCCTGTCTACGGACAGTGAGGGTGGCCATCTGTGTCGGTCCGTACAGCCCATGCGGTGCTGATGGTGATTCCGCTTTACCGAGTAATGTATCTATTCTCCCATTTGACGAGTATTTCCTGAGCTACACTGAGCTGTGTGGCTGGCTGTGATACTCAGCACCCGTGGTCCCTTCCTCCCCTCACCAGATGTCAGTTAATGAATCGACCTGGGCTTTATACTGGTTTGAACTCCTGCTATAGCTTTCCTTAGGACTTCAACCTTGTGCAAAATGATTGCAAGAATATGGCTAATATTAAGGGGGTCGTATTCTCTGAGGAGGTCTTATTACATAGTTCAACAAATATCAACCTATGAAGCAGCTATGTTTAATGTATGTATGAGTATGTGTGTGTGTGAGAGAGAATACTTTTAAAGGGTGTTGGATCCCCCAGGAGCTGGTGTGACAGGTGGTTGTGTGCTGCCCGGTATGAGTACTGGGATCTGAACTCATCCCTCTAGCTCCATGTGTGTGTTTTTTAAAAAAGGCTTTACTTATAGCTTACATAAAGGCTCTCACCAAAGATCATCAGAAGGGACAGAGTTGTCCCAAGTGTCCCCATGTGGATGCCACCCACAGTTCACACCTGTCTGTAAATAGACTTGTGTAGCTGATGAGCCTACATTTCCCATCATAGTCAACAAAGTGTGTAGATAACCTTTTTATGTTAGGGAGTGAGGCCCTCACAATGTAGCCTAAGCTGTCCTGAAGCCTCGTATTCCTGACTGGCCTTGAACTTGTGGTGATTCTCCTGAATGCTGTGAATGTCTATGCTGCCATGCCTGGCTTAGGGTTCATTTTGATGTTGAATAATCTTGAATTTAGATTAATACATGATGGCACATATCCATCCTCAGAGTCACACAGAATGATTTTGCCCCTCCAAGAATCCCCTGTGCCCCACCTAGTCACCCCTCCCCATCCCAAAAAAACACCGAACTTTCCCCTGTCTGTATAGTTTTCCTTTATCAGAATTTATGTGTATATATCATATAGTGTACATAAGTAAGTAAGTAAATAAATAAATAAATAAATCAGCTCCTTTCTTTTTGTAGTATGCTTCAGATTCCTCCTTGTTGTGTGGTGGCGCACCCCTTGAATCTCAGCCCTGGGGAGGCAGAGGCAGGTGGATCTCTAGGAGTTAAAGGCCAGCTTACAAAGAGAGTTCCAGGCCAGCCAAGGCTCCATAGAGAAACCTTATCCCCAAAAAACCAATCAACAGAGACAAAACAAAACGAAAAGATTCTTCTGTGTTTTCTTACACTTTAATATTTCCTTCCTTCCCTCCTCCTTCTTACCCCCCCCTTCTGGTTCATGTGTCCCAGATGGCCTTCCATTTTGCTCTAGGAGGGTAACCTGAGATTTCAGGTGTGTGCCCACACACATGGTTTATGGGGATCTGGGGATCAAGCTCAGGGCTTCATGCAAGCCAGGAAAACACTTTACCCACCTAGCTAACTTCACAGACCTGCATTTCTTTAGCTCTAAATAACATTCTACTGTCTGGAGGGTACCGCGGTTTATTTGCCCCTTCACCTACTGAAGAAGGTCTTGGTTGCTTTTTGGTCTTGTCAGGAATGACTAAGGATGCTAGGGACACCCATGGACATAGCTGTCAATGCCTCAAGTAAACAGAAAGGCATGTGATTGATGGATTGCATGGTAACCGTATGATTGTTTTGCAAGAAACTGCCAAGCTATCTTCCAGAGCATCTGTCACAGCCACACCCTCTCCCATTCCTACCAGCGATGGATAGAGTTCCTTTTTCTCTACAAGCCTCACCAGCATCCGGTGTAGTCAGTGATCTGAACATGAACCATGCTCATGGATATATAATGGTATATCACTGTTTTGCTGTACATCTTCCAAGTGACATATGAAATGCGCGTATTCTCTGGCGAGATGTTTTGATGGCATCATTGGCCCGCTTTTCATGCTTTTGATATGATCTTTAGCAGATGAGCCTCGCTTTATGCTTAAGGCTGTGACCTGCCCTGAGTTAGCTCTTTGTGATTTTGCATTTATGCTCGTTTTTATTTCATGTGCATGAGTGTTTGCCTGCATGCCTTTTCAACAATGCTTCTAGAACATGTGGATTATTTGCAAAGAACAATTTTTAGAATGAGTGTAGAGGCTGGAGACATTGCCCAGCTGTTAAGAGCGCTGGCTGCTGTTGATGGGTTTTATTCCCAGCACCAGCACAGTGGCTCACAACCATTCATAACTCCAGTTCCAAGGGATCTAAGGCCCCCTTCTGGCCTCCACAGGAACTGCAAGCACAAGCAGCTTAAGTGGAAAGGGGGAGGGATGACATGGGTGTGGCCACCCCTTGCTTATATGAAAAGAGGCCAGGCTTTGTCCTTGGAACCATGATGGCAGAATATCTGGGCTGGAAGAAAGACAGGCAGGCAGATTGCACTGTGATGTAGGGGAGGAATTCCTGATGCTCAGTGCTATCCAAAAGTGACATGTGCTGTCTTGGGGAGTGGGCAAGCTTCATCCATGTAAATGAAGCCAGAAAGGCTTTCATTGTTTCCCTCACTGGCTTGGATCCTCAGGGGGAGTGGAGGACATATTTGTAACCATGATGGATTTGGCACAGGGGCAAATTCCGTTACTTTTGAGTGGCCTGGGAAAGATGTAAAAAGAGGTCTCCAGTTTTCTTTCTGGATAAGTCGTGTGGGGTATAGTATTGACAGACATATATCCCCTTCCACCACCTCAGAAGGAAAAGCTGTGGTCCCCACTCCATACTCCCAGCCCATGCCTCTTTCTTCTGGATATTTTACAAGAATCCAGCTGTACCTGGCTTCTTTGACAGAGCATGTTTTTGAGGTTCACCCATTATGGTCCCATCTCCTTTTCTCTCTATATCTAACTGCCATGGTATAGACTGTCCACACCTTTAGCAATCCACTTATTAGCTGATAGATATTTGAGTTATTTCTGCTCTCTGGTTTTTTCTGGTTTTGTTTGTTTTTGTTTTTTGAGACAAGGTCTCCTACATAGCCCTCGCTGTCCTGGAACTCTGTAGACCAGGCTGGCCTTGAACTCACAGAGATCCACCTGCCTTTGCCTCCCAAGTGCTGAGATTGAAGGTGTTCACCACCAACATCTGACCTTATTAGTGCGTTTAACTTATATATACAAGTATGTCTGTGTGAGTGCATACCACCTGTATGGGGGTGCTGGCAGAGGCCAGAAGAGGATGTCAGGTTCACTGGAACTGGAGTTACACAGGATTGTGAGTCACCTGATGTGAGCACTGAGAACCAAACTTGAGTCTTTGCAAGAGCAGCCAATATTCTTAACTGCTAAGCCATCTCTACAGCCCCACCCTTTTGTACTCTTACATGGAGTTATTTGTCTTCATTATTGAGTTTTAAGGGGTCTTATATTATTATTTTATATAATTGTCATAAATATTTTACATACTCTATATCTAGATTTGTGTGTATTATAATAAGTATATGTATCATATATTGGTTAAAATGTATCCAGTATTAAATAAATATAAGTGTATTTTATACATTTTAGTTACAAGTGCCTTAGCAGATACAAATATCTTCACTCATTTCTTTTTGTGGAGAGATTGTATTTGCACTCTCTGGATAGTCATCTTTGAAGACTAAAAGTTCTCAATTTTGGTGAAATGTGCTTTGTCAGTCTTTTTCTTTCACTGTTTATTCTTACATGGTGGCTTTAACACATAATTATTTTATTGATTTTTGTTTTGATTGTATATTCCTATTCATTAGATAGTTTTCTCATAAAGTTTTCAGTGTGTCCTTCCTTATAACATTGACCTCATAGAACAAATTAGAAAGTTTTCTTTGTTCTTTTTTGTGGGGGAAAAGTTTCTGAAGGATTGGTATTCCTTGTTTGGTAGATTTCATTTGCCATCTGAGTCTTGGTGTTTCCTTGTGAACAGATCTGTTCTGTTTTCTAATAACTTACTCAATCTCTTGTGGTAGGTCAGTTTGAGCCATCTACCTTTTGCTATTTCCAGTAGTTTGTGTCTCTCTAGAAACCTGTCATCTAATTACCGGTATATGACCATATTCCTTCATACTGCCTTATACTTCCGTGAGGTCTGTTCTAATGTCCCACTTCTGTTTATTCTTCCGTGAGGTCTGTTCTAATGTCCCTCTTCTGTTTATTCTTCTGTGAGGTCTGTTCTAATGTCTCACTTCTGTTCATAGAAAGTTGAATCTTTTTTTTCCCTCTCCTTGACTTGTCTGGATTAAAGATAGTCACTTTGTGATCATCTTTTTAAAGAATCAGTCAGTGTACCTGCTACTTTCCCTCTGAATGCTTTTAGCTTATCCCCTAGGTTGTGATGCCTTGTGTTTTCCTCTTCATTCATTCCAGAGCATTTTTGATCCCTCTTTGAGTTTTTCTTTGATCAACTTGTTCAAGATTATGTCATTCCATTCCTAGGTTTTTAAAAAATTTTACTTTGGTATCCCCAGTTTCTGCTACTGATTTCTAAACAATACACTCTGCATCAATTCTATTCTTTTGGCTTTATTGAGGTTTGTTTTATGGCCTAGCATATGTTCTGTCACTGAATTTCTCCACGTGCACTTAAAACATTTGTAACCGGCTTGATGAGCAGAGTGTCCTCTGCATGTGTCAGGTCCAGCTGGTTACTAGTGTTGCTCAGGGGTTTTCTTCCTGTTGGATCTTCTGTCCAGTCTTTCCATCTTCACTGGGGGTAATATGGGCCTTGGGAGATGGCCCAATGGAGCTGCTCCTGCAGAGGACCTGGGCTCCATTCTTAGCTCCCACATGGTGGCTCAGAATCACCTGCAACTCCAGTTCCAGGGGATCTGATACCCTCTTCTGGCCTCCTCTGGTGCATATGAACTCACATGAACACACACCTATACATTAAGTTAATTAACTAATTTAAAAAAAAATAGGAGGCTGAAATGTTCATCTGTCATTTTTTATGATATTTCTCCCTCCCATTCTGCTGGTTTTTGCTTCTTGTGCTTTGTTGTTGTGCTGTTAGATGCATACATGTTTATCATTGTTATATCATTGCGCTAAGCTGGCCCTGTCAGTATTAGTAAGTAGTCTTCTTTATCTCTAGCAGCATTAACTGCTTTAAAGTCTATTTTGGGGCTGCAGAGAGAGTACTTGTTGCTCTTCCAAAGGATCAGAGTGTAGTTCCCATCACCCAGGTGACTTGTACTACCTGAAACTCCAGCTCTAGGGGATCCATCAGCTTCTTCTGGCCTCTGCAGACACCTGCGCACAGGTGGCTAGCACATACATGTACACACACATACACACATACACATGTACACACACATGCACACACACACACACAAAGGTAAATCTTATATGTCAGCTTTACCTGGTGTCACAGGCACTCACCAGCTGTCTTGTGATAGCAGAGAAGCTGATGTACACAATCACAGTTGACAGACAGTGTAAGTCTGTGTAGAACTTGATTTTTCTTTTTCTTGCTTATATTGCAAACAAAAACTTTTTTTTTGCCAGTCAACAAACTGTCCTGGAATGTTAGGTATAATCCACAGCACAAAAACCCATGTAACGCGATGCCCAAATGTAGCCTTCTCTATGGGATTGGTTAATGACATTTATCCTCACCACTTCAATTAATGAAAACTGCACCCTCCTTTTTACCACCTAAGAGTCCTCATGACCAAGACTTGGCAGAAAATAAAAATGAAGAGGAAGATAATCAGGAAGATGTCCATGAAGGTCTTTAAAGTGTGTGTGTGCTAGGAAGCAGGGTGCTTACTTTTGAACCCGCTTTCAAGTAAAAGAAAAAGGGGCTTTTTCAATTTTAAAGGAAGGGTCATTCTCTTGCAGAATGTCAGTCAGGACTGGGGTTAGAATGACATTGTCTGCACTGTGTGCTTAACATGCCAACACGATTACGGCTCTCAAAAGGAAAAAATACCCATTAAAAACAGACACAGTTCTACTCTGAGAAAGGGTCTCTGTTTGACCCCTCCCTGCATCTAAGTCTACTGAAGAGCCCAGGTTCTCCCACTGAGGGAGAAGGTGCACATTCTCTGCCAGGTTCCTGCTACTGCTTTGAACCCCAAGGCTTCAGGGGATGATGATGTCATGACGCTTACCAAGATGTGTATTGTCTTCAGTCCCTGGTGACTGTATGAGTGGCCTCCACACTGGCCTCTTCCTCCTCTCTTCAACAAGCAGCCAGTTTGACTGCAGGAGCCCACTCTGCAGTGCTGGCTGGGTGTAGAAGTCATTTTAAATTTTGTGACAAAGACCCATGCGTTCTACAGGAGTAGTTAATGGTTTTACTGGTGATACGCACAGATCTGTGACCTCTCCTGTATCTATGGTCCTATTTTGTATTTGTTTTATGTCAGGCAAGTTTATTCTCAGCCCTTCCTTGAATCAAGTTACAGAGGAAATGTATTCTTAATAAGCCCAGAGACTATGGTGGAGTGTACGTGCGTGTGTGCGTGTGTACAGGCACAGGGTCATTTGCAAACTTGGATTTATAATGCCACTATTGGCTGACATACAAACAGTGTGATTTTAGTTATGTTTGGATGGACACAGAATTCTTGACGTTCTAGCACCTTTGAATTACAGTGGGCTCACCGCCAACACTGAAGTTGCCCTTTAGGAGACAACACTAAAGTGAAATTAAGTGTGTTTGGCAGAATCCATGGAGGGGACAAAGATCTCAGAGGCAAAGATGACTCTTTCCATTTGAAACTGCCATTATTTTTCCAAGACCCGATGGCACCCCTATTTACTATTTCCTCTAGAAACTTATATCAGTGTTCTTTGTTGAAAAGGGTTGTCTGAGAAGATAGTAAATTCAGTATGAAGGATTTATGGTTCAGTAAATGAATTAAGCTGTTTTCTGGTGTTTCTGTTTACCTTTAGTGCTCACAAGAGGAAATATATATATATATATATATATATATATATATATATATATATATATATAGAGAGAGAGAGAGGAGAGAGAGAGAGAGAGAGAGAGAGAGAGAGAGAGAGAGAGAGAGAGACTTGTAGGAAGAAGAGAGGGAGTGAGGCAGTCGCCCTAGCCCTGCTGGGTGTCTTTCTCGGCGACTTTATCTAGAGGAGGATTCTGTTCTGACAAGCGGCCCTCCTCTCCACATTATTCATTTTCTCTTTTTGCTCATGTTCTACATCCCCTGAGAATTCCTAATCAGCAAACAGCTTTATTAACTCTGACAGTCAAAATGAAAGCCAGCCAACAGCAAATGTATTGTTTTCCCTCAAGTGCAAATGGGTAGCGCTTTCTAATTTGAGTTTTAAATTTAAAGGTTATTATTAAATGATATAAGTTCGCGCTAGAAAAACCAACAAATAGAATAACCTAGCTGTGCAGTAGAGGCAGAGGGAGGGCAATCTCTGTGAGTTCAAGGACAGCCTGGTTCTACTTAGTGACTTTCAGGCCAGTGAGAGCTACATAGTGAGACAACCCCCCCCCCCCCCCCCACACACACACACAAAGAGCAGGAGGTAGAGAGAGAGGAGAAAATAACTCAAAACTAACACCCCAAGGTAACTAACTTCTTCCCCGTCCCATTTTCTCTACACCTGCCCCCAATTTCTTCTAAAAAACAAAACGAAACAACAACAAAAAACCCAAGGTGTCTCGCTAAGTTGCCGCGGCTGGCCTTTTGTCCTGCTTCCTTGACTCACGTGCTGGGATTAGAGCTGTGGACCCGTGTGATTGTTTCCTGTTTCTCTCTGCCATTCTTAGGCCAGCCCCCTGCGTACCTGTGAGGAATCCGCTGTCCTCCCCTACCATTTTCCTGTTCTGGTTTCCCAGCATTCCTTGACTTGCAGAGGTCCCATGAGCCTCTGCTTTTGTTCTTACACGGATGTTTTAGGATTGGTATTGTAAGGGCCCACTCTGGTTAGCGCAAGTCTCTTTCCGTATAGGTCCCACTCAGAGGCACCAAGGGCTCGGGACCTCACCGACCCCACCCCGCTGTGCAGCCACTGTGGGTGTTTGGCATCCGTCCCCTGCCGACAGACCTTATTTCTCTAAAATACACTCTATGTCAGCATCTGGTTTTGAGAGGACCAGCCGGCAGGTGGGAGGGAGGGGTTCTTGGTTCTTTTACAGAGCACTTCTGGCCCCCAAAGGCTGGAGACAGGTCAGGAGGCAGGATGATTGAGGATTTCTGGTTCCCTGAAGGAATTGCGGAGACGTATGACAGGTAGTTTAGAATCCTCCTTGTCTCTGGAGAGGCAATACCACACTTTCAAAGGAGCTGTTTTGGTAATTATGCAAAGGCCCCTCCAGACCTCCCTGCTAGCTTTGCTCTTGCATGTTGGAGAAATGGACCTAATCACCTATAAAATGCGCGTGTTTCCTCCACATCCTCACTCATTCCTAGTCTACTAGGCAAGGCCTTCAAGTGGTGCCTCTGCCATTCAAATGATAATCCCCTCTAGTTTGCTTACTTCTGTCTTGGCCCTCACTCAAGCATCGCACGTGTGTTTTTCCCCTGGCCACAAAGGCCCTGGAGGGTACTTCCTGGGCACTTAACATAGCCGGAGTTTATGCAGAATCCCACTCCCCCACTTTTCTCCCTCATTGCACTTCAAAAGCATTTGCACCCGGTGGTCCCTGTAACCCCATTGTGTATTAGAGTGTCAGGGTAAATCCCACTGAAGGCCAAGAACTGAATAAGAAACCGGCTTTCTTTGGCAGGCAGGCAGGCAGGGGGCCAGCGCGTGACCACAGAGGAGTCCCAGGGATAGTCCGGGGCTACAGCATCTCAAATGCTCCCATTTTCGATGACTTATATGTGTTTTCCCTCCACCCAGATGCAGGGAGTCCTTTCATAGAGATGCACAGTGATATACCTAAACTTGTGTACATGACGGAAGGAAGAGAACTCATCGTCCCCTGCCGGGTGACATCACCCAACATCACAGTCACTCTAAAAAAGGTGAGACTCACCGTGACTCCTGGTGTTGTTTTTTGCTTCAAATGGCTGTTGTGGCATTTTGATAATTTAATAATTTTTTTCATGTCTCTGGAATAATATCCATCTGGGCTTCTCAGTGGACTTAACTGTAACATCCTTTCATACACCAAGAAATACTACTAGTGATTACTCCCACCCCTATTTCTATATATAAGTGGAGTCGATTGATAATGTCTTAAGCACAAATCTAATTAATGAACGAACCAAGATCAGGACAGTTTTGATATGTTGTCACATATCCAAAAGAGAGGGTCGGTCGTCTTGCTCATATGGACAAGCTGGTGTCTAGGTGGGGTATTCAAGGCCATTGGTGCGGCCACTGGACCTCCTGCTTGGGATTCATACATAAGGAGACAAACTTATGTCTAAGTTTGCCACATCCTAGTGCCAAAGGCCAAGCTCCTTAATGGTGCCCAAACTTAACCTCTTAAAGAAAAAGAGGGAAAGAAATCCATCCACGAGACTCCTCCTCAAATTCTAAGTTGTATATTCAGAAAAGGAAAGATGTTTACAGTAAGAGCCCAATGAAGACAGAACTGAAATGTCAAATCATTCAAAGTAAGAGTTGGAAGGCTATTAGAACTGTTTAAGAGCTTCCCCACAGAGAAGCTAAGAGGCTGAGGACCAGCCAGCCCCGACTCCACTCTCACCCAAGGCAGCACCTAACCAATCTACGCAAGTGGGTATCTGCCCAGCCTTTGGCACTGGCTGTAGTTGGGAAGCCAGAACAATTTTGGCTGTGATTCACGGACTTCCAAAGTGTCCCTTAGGGACAAGTTTGAGGCCCCATCACCTCTGTGTCCTGTTGCCAGTAGGTGTCAGGGCTGGAAACAGCAGGGAACTCTTAGTGAACTGTTCAATAAAATACCTCAGTTACAGGGTGCAGGGGACTCCTGGGCACACTGGAGCATGGAATCAATCTTGTGACTTCCCACTCACTGTTCCAGCACCCTCCTTAAAGGATCTAGTTCGTATAAGAAGACCAGAGAGGCTCAGAATAGCTTTCTGGGTTGACATCTGGTGACACAGCCACTAGCAATTCTGCATGGTGCAGTGGAATTGGGGGGCTAGAACTGCAGGGCCAGCTAGTTACAGCACTTTATCAGTGACTCATACAACGTGTGAGCACAAAGTTGTGGATTATAGAATGTTCTAGACGATGGTGACACATGAAGATAATCCTCCAGATCCAATGGACAAGGAGGCTGACTTGTCTCCTCCATTAAGCACCTGGCCATCTTGCTTTGTATGAGAGTTCCCACCATCACCCTGACAGGGCATCTGGGTCTGTAAAGCTTGGGTCCAGCGTGTGGCCAAGGATGGTTATAAGTGACTTAGTACAGTCTGAGTATATCGGCCTCTATGCAGATTATAGAGATAATGGGAATGAAGTGGTGTTTTCACCCGTGCAGTAGTTTTCATTGTAAATGGAAACCATGTTTTCTCAAATTGTGTTGACATATTACTACGGGAACTCGGCTAAGCATGCTTCCTTCTTTGCAGTTCCCATTTGATACTCTGACCCCTGATGGAAAGAGAATAACATGGGACAGTAGGAAAGGCTTTGTAATAGCAAATGCAACATACAAGGAGATAGGACTTCTGAACTGTGAAGCCACAGTCAACGGGCAACTGTACCAGACAAACTATTTGACCCATCGGCAAAGTAAGTTTTGTCCCCAAGGGTGTGGACATCAAGCACAGTCCTTTGGGCTCCGTGTGGCCTGAAAGATCTTGATTTCCAACATTTTCTTCCTCTCTTATGCTTGCAGCCAATACAATCCTAGATGTCCAAGTAAACCCTCCAAGTCCAGTGAGACTGCTCCGCGGTCAAACTCTTTTCCTCAATTGCACCACCACCACGGACCTGAACACGAGGGTGCAGATGAGCTGGCATTACCCTGGTAAAGTGAGTGGCCGCTTTTCTAGTTCTTCCTGGAGGTGCCATTTGTGTCCAGTTTGAGCAAGTGAAACCCCACTGGGTTTCTGAAGTGGGAAAAAGTGGAAAATCCTGCTCCCGGGGAGGTGTGGGCGGACAGGAAAGCAACAGGCCCGAGTGTTGCCTCCCTCGCCTGGCTGTCCCTGAATGTGAGAGTGCAGATCCCGGCTTTGATGTCTGGGGGTTTGTTTTGAAGGGTACAAGCTGCCGTTTCCACTGGTGAGTCTGGAAAGCAAGAGGGACCATTTCGTCCTTGGAAACAGTGCGCTAGGGTTTCAAGATGAGAGGGGAATTTATCACTAGATGCCAGGCTGGGACTATCTTTTGTCATAACAACTTTTCAAGAGATTGTCTTTGTCAGGGCATTCATAGGACGTTCTGGCAGACAGACAGGCACCTGTTTGCGGTGTGTTTGCTAAAGATACTTCAACCCAGCCATCCAATACTGCATTTATTAACTGTCAAAGGGGCAAGTCTTTCCTTCAAAAAACAAATGAGAAGAATGAAGACAGAGTCGGTTTCTTTATTCAGGTGAAATATGCTTGCGAGCACCAGTTATTTATTGAAATACATGGATGGAAAAGCAATGATAAGCTGGGAAGAAAACTCTGGCAGTGAGCCCGCCTGCTCTCGTCTCTTGTGCCAATGTGATTTATGTAGCGTATCTCAAGTACAGACATTTGTTATGTCATTCAAACTGCCAATCAAAATTAATTTATGATTAAATAATGAGCAAAAGATTAATGATCAGCTCCAACTTGTTTTCACTAACTTTTTTTTTTTTTGCTATGGATATAGAAAAACTTTGCAATAAAAGATGTAATACATTCCCTGTAGGAAACCAGTTACTATTTTCTAGAAAATACTGTTCTTCCATTTAAGTAAAAATGCTATCACATGAAACAATAACTTCTGATAGAGGTGACATATTCCCCATAAATGTCAAGAGGGAAGAGAATTTTATCCAGTTCCTATTACTTATAAGAATACTGATACTGGGGCCTAGAGAGGTGGCTCAGTGGTTAGGAACACTGGTTGTTCCTAGAGGACCTGGGTTCAATTCCAAGCACCCACATGCTGTATAGATACATATACAGACAAACACCCATACACAGAAAGTAAATTAATTAATAACAATTTTGAGACTGTACTAGCACAAAATTTACCCAGAACCTAACCTTATAAAAATGGTGCCATCCAATTGAATTTTCCGTGGTAGTAATATTCTATGCTGGCCTTGTACAATACAGTACCCATTAGCTACTATGGCAGATGGACACACTATGGCGAATGAATACTTGAAGTGTGGCTAGCTATGGTGAAGAATTCTTCATCGTGATTAATTTCATTAAACAGCCACATGCAGCTAGCAACTTTGGAGATAAACAAGGCACTTCTAGAGGCCCAGATGAGTTATTCCCCCAAAGTACAGGCCCTGCCAACAGCACCCAGGAAGAGAGCTCTTCAGAGGGGAAGCCACACCTCCAGACAGAGTGGCAGAAAGGCTCCCGTGTCTGTCACACTGGGGACCCACTCTCACATGGGAACCACTGTCACTGGGAACCATTTTGACAGCAGTGATTGATGGTTGGTTCTTTTGTGATTGCTGAGAATGAAGCAAATGACCTAAACACATGTCTGTGCAAATGGGGAAATTAAAAGGCAGGTGGGTGGAAGTTGATTGAACATCGCAGAGGGAACTGGTAGGTTCAAGACCCTCACGTCTGTCTGAACAGCTTCCAAGTCTTTCCGAACAGCTTCCAAGTCTTTCCCCACGACCCTCCCCAGGGGAGGACTTAAGAGGAGGAAATGACGTGTTGTGCTGTGTCTTATAAGAGGAACAATTGAAAGAGATGGCATCTCTTCTTCTCAGAATAGTGACAGGCCACTGTAGCCAATCAGACAGGTGAACATGGTCCTTCCCCGAGATAAGGAACAGCATCCTGCAGGTGATGGATGAACTACCTCTGGGTGTCTGTGTCCCACATCCACGTGGCAGGGTTCAGCAGAAGCTGAGGAGCATTGCTCAAAATGTGAAATGACGAAATGAGGAGCCGTTGAAGCCCCATGCGAATCTTCTTCCCCATCAGCAGGAAAGAGAACTTGCATTTGTTTACAGAAACGCCGCCACTGAGTGTGAGGGGACAGGCTACTATTTAGAGAAAGGAACCTGTGATGGGGACAATCACTAAAATCATAGTGAAGAAACTCCAGTTCCTGGTGCACTGTGGCGAATAACTCTGCCACTTCCATTTCCTCGTCGGCAGCAAACCAAACCTCCCCAAGCTCACCAGGAGGTCACAAAAAGCTGCTGACATAATGTATATGTGAAGAAGGTCCATTTAAAGAGGTGAATAAAGGCTAGCATGCTTCTTCATGTTTGACGCACACCTAGGCATAGGTGTAGCTTCCAAATGTTTTGTGTGGTGGCTCTGATATGCCTCCTAACCTAAAGAGAGAGAGAGAGAGAGAGAGAGAGAGAGAGAGAGAGAGAGAGCAAGCGGCTGTGAAAATACTGATTTGATGAATGGTAAAGTGCATTAACTTGAAGCAGGAACGGCAATGGCTTCTACACTCACTGTGTGTCCTCTCCCTAGACAACTAAGAGAGCATCTATTAGACAACGGATTGACCAAAGCAATCCACACAGCAATGTGTTCCACAGTGTTCTGAAGATCAGCAATGTGCGGAGCCAAGACAAGGGACTCTACACTTGCCGTGTAAAGAGCGGGTCATCATTCAGATCTTTCAACGCCTCTGTGCACGTGTACGGTAAGCGGCAGAAGTTAGGCGCGCCGACCGACTTACGCTACGCTTTCTGAGCACTGTAGACATTAAGAGTTGCCAACAATAAAGCTCTCACTCTTTTGGCTCAGAGGTACACAGCCACGAGTGAACACTACTTTCCCTTGAGCACCAAAAGGCAAATTAAACACATTTAGTATTCTTGAAATTGAATACTTTTTGGAAGAGTGGGTGGAAAGATTGTAAGAGCCTGAGGTTGGGGGGGGGGGTGGTGAGGACCAGAGCAAAACAGTGTCTCCTGGATGTGACAGGACCACAGCACTTATGATCTCATGACAGCTGTGGTGGCCTGCACAAGACCTGTACAACACTGAGGCAGTCAGCATTCCCGCATGGATAGGAAAGGGATTTCACAAGCCCATACCTCTAATTGAGGAGCTGCGGACAGCTGATGGCTTCCGGGAGAAGGACAGCCAGTTTCCTTTAAGGGTGTGTCTCCCAATAGGTCAATCGTGCCCCAGTGGACGGCCCCACACCCAGAAGAATATGGGCAGCACTGATTGGAGTTGATGGGACCTTAAATAAAAGAGAGGACAAGAACTTGGGGGTTCGGGGGAAGGAGATGGGGGTAGATCTTCAAGGGATTAACATGAGGAACAGAGATGAGTGTGATCAAGATACACTGTATGAAATTTTCAAAGATCACTGCAAACTCTTAAAAATACTAGCCTTTCATTCGGACAGTTTTGATTTTAGAAGTTTGCTTTGCTTAGTAACATAGGTTGTAAGACAGTCATGAACGCCTCGTCTACGGTCTCGTACAAAGCAGGGCACATTGATCAGTTCTACTTTATCTGGGGGAAATTTCCCTGACACTACCATGAAGCAGACAGAAAAATACGATGAGTTACTTGAAATGAATGCTCCTCTACCCTGAGGTTCATGATCATGGAATCCCAAAATGGCTGCTTAATTCTAAGATGTGAATTCTGTAAGGACGAGTGAAAGACTTCGCGTCTGGCCTCACAAAGGAAAACAGTGTTGTGAGCAGAGCGTCTGTGCTGTTGGGCAGCTGTCTATCCTTTTAGTTTTCTCGGCTCGACTTTTCAGCCCAGAGCAGCAGATTTTAGAAATACTGTCCCTTGTTATTGCGACAGATTTCGTTTGATGCTGTGGTTGCCAGGTGACTGCTCTGCCGTCCCTAGGACTGGCTGGCAGTTGATCTGCAGGTACTATCTATTGATCAACTGACAGGCTCCAGTGTGAGTCATTCATTGACCCCCATCATCTCCGGTTAGTGGGGGAGGGAGCTTATGCTTACATAAATGCATTCTTCCCTGATGCATTGTCATCTCCTCTTTCAAAGAAAAGGGATTTATCAGCGTGAAGCATCGGAAGCAGCAGGTCCAAGAAGCCGTAGCAGGAAAGCGCTCCTATCGGCTGTCCATGAAAGTGAAGGCCTTCCCCTCGCCGGAAGTCGTATGGTAGGAGGACAGTCACTTCCGTGTCACTTAAGACATTTTTCATAAGTAGGAAGGAAGATAGTGGAGTTCAGTGGTTCACATCCCTGAAAGAGATACCCAGAGAAACTGCCTGAAACAACTCTGGAGAATTGTACACTGTGCTGATTTCTGGGTGGTGGCACTGGGGAGGACTGGGCGGGCCTGGAAGCGGTGCCCCGGGGGTTTGAGTGCCCAGTTCAACCCTGCAGTCCCTCACACATACTAAATTCCCACATCTCAGAACCTTCCTATGATGTCAACCCCCCTCTGAGTGAGATGGGTTGGGCAAAAACTCAGAAGCATCTTGCATGTGACATGCTCTGTTAACTCTAGTGAAAGTGCCAAAAATAATTCCTTTATGCGCAGCTGGCTTGCAAATCCCAGCCTTGTTTTAAAATTCCAATAGATCAAATAGTGGCAGGACTTATTTGTTTGTAGGTGTGGACAAGTGGACCAACTTGAGTTAATTAAGGCTTTCTTTGGCTTGAAGTTTGCATGTTCAGAAATACCTTGCACATTTTTTTTCCTTAAAAAGTCAGACCAGTACAACACCTATGTAAAACAATGCAATCTGCTTAGAATCTGCAGTCATTTAAAGTACTTTCTAATGCCATTATCTTTGACTCACATCACTCCATTTTAAACAAAAGTTCCACCCACAGTTGATTAGGAAAACAATCCATACAGCACAAAAGCTCTGTCATTTTGGAAAGTCCTCACCGGAGCTTGTCTGGCCCTCAGCCCTTCAGTGTTTGTTTATAGCTGACTCAACTACTTAATAGGGAATAAAGAACAAACTGAAACTATAAACTACACCTCCACAGCATTGCAGTGGGAAACAAATGAATATTTGTTTCATAATATCTAAAGAGTTAATAAACTTTACGCTTGTCTTGCTAGACATGCAAAATATGGTTTAAGAAAAGAAAAATTATTAAATTTAATGGAGCAGCGCATGGTAACTCAATGACCAGAAAACACACTCACTCTTTCCTGTCTGAATATACCCTTTGTCTTTTCATGCTGATTTCTTTGATAAGCAAGGAACAAATACAATAAAATATCCACTTTTGAAATGCTGTCTTGTTAACAGGACACAACTGAAATAAAATACTAAAGTGATATTTGGCGTCACAAAATACAGCACAGCCATTCTATCTGCCTTGGAACTGAGACCCACAGAGCCTGTCCCCAGGTCTGCAGGCCCGACTAAGAACCAATTCTATGTCTTTGAACACAGTGTACTCCCTACACATGAAAGGGCCTATTGAAAGAACTGCACATTTAAAATCAAGAGCTGAGAGAAAGCTCAGCTGTTCAGAGCACTGGCTGCTCTCGTAAGGGACCTGGGTTCATTTCCCAGCACCCACATGGAAGCTCAGGACAAAGGGTAACTCAGCTTCAAGGGACCCAAAGCCCTCTTCTGACTTGTGCATACATACATGCGTGCAAGCAAACACTCAAACATAAAATATAAAGAGCCAGGCAGTGGTGACGCACGCCTTTAATCCCAGCACTTGGGAGGCAGTGGCAGGCGGATCTCTCTGAGTTCAAAGCCAGCCTGGACTACCGAGCGAGTTCCAGGACAGCCAGGGAACCCTGTCTCAAAAAACCAAAATAAATAAATAAGTAAACAAACAAATAAAATGAAAATAACTATTAAAAAATAATATAAGCCGGGCGGTGGTGGCGCACGCCTTTAATCCCAGCACTTGGGAGGCAGAGGCAGGCGGATCTTTGTGAGTTCGAGGCCAGCCTGGTCTACAAAATGAGTCCAGGACAGCCAAGGATACACAGAGAAACCCTGTCTCGAAAAACCAAAAAAAAAAAAAAATATATATATATATATATATATAAAATGAGGTCATAGACTCTGTGAGTTCAGAGGGGTCTTGAGAACTTCTAGAAGTCCTGAGGGACCCTGCGGCCAGCTCAGGCTCGTCTGTCACACGTGTGGCAGCATGCAGATGGGGCGGAACCAAGTTACCTCATTCTCAACTCAACATATAACATCAAGGCATTGGGTCTTCATTCAAAACATTTTAAAATTCCTGTTGCTTGGTCCCTTTGATTGTTCTTCCTTAAGGGGAATTATCTTGACTTCACTACAGCTCCTCTATGAAAGGGACAATTGGTGTGACCTTTTATGTAATTAATAAGAACGCCCCATGAGCCCACAATAGGAGCATCTGGTTTGTTTTATCAGATTGGTTGATCTGACTTACAAGGGTTCTCGGTGCTTCTTTTGTTTTGTTTTGTCTTTGGTTTTTTGAGACACAGTTTCTCTGTGTAGCCCTGGCTGTCCTGGACCTCGCTCTGAAGACCAGGCCGGCCTCGAACTCACAGAGATCTTCCTGCCTCTGCCTCCTGAGTGCTGGGATTTAAAGGTGTGCGCCACCACGTCCGGCTGGGTTCCTGTACTTCTCATGGAGCCTTAAGGAAAACCCTTGACAAACAGCTTGACGGACTCAGACCCAAACCTCTGAGTTGGTACATAAGTCTCAGTGGCTACCAACACCCCTGCGGGTACACTAAGTCACCACTTTCTTTTCTTCATTTAGTTTATTCCTTCCTCTTGGTGGGTAAAACTAAAATGTTACCAGGTCTGAAACCCTCACCTGACTTTACTGAACAGTTAGTGCTCGAAGTTTTAAAACCCAGCTCTGATGCCCAAAGACTCAACATTACTCCACTGGAGGTCGCAAACCAAAATGCCATCCCAGTGACGTCTCGAAGCAGAGGAAGTGACTGACCCACCACGCTGTTACCCCCAGGTTAAAAGATGGCTCACCTGCAACGGAGAAGTCTGCTCGCTATTCGGTGCATGGCTACTCGCTAATCATCAAAGATGTGACTGCCGACGACGCGGGGGACTATACGATCGTGCTGGCCATAAAACAGTCAAAACTGTTTAAGAACCTTACCACCACTCTCATTGTAAATGGTAAGTTCAGTGTTTGTGTGGTCTTTGGGTCCTAGGGCAAAATTAAAGGCAATTTGTCAGTTCAAAAGTCAGTGTTGTAGCCGGGCAGTGGTGGCGCATGCCTTTAATCCCAGCACTTGGGAGGCAGAGGCAGGCGGATCTTTGCGAGTTCGAGGCCAGCCTGGTCTACAAATTGAATCCAGGACAGCCAGGGCCACACAGAGAAACCCTGTCTCGAAAAACCAAAAAAAAAAAAAAAAGTCAGTGTTGCCGGGCGGTGGTGGCGCACGCCTTTAATCCCAGCACTTGGGAGGCAGAGGCAGGCGGATCTTTGTGAGTTCGAGGCCAGCCTGGTCTACAAAGCGAGTCCAGGACAGCCAGAGATATTCAGAGAAACCCTGTCTCGAAAAAACCAAAAAAAAAAAAAAAAGTCAGTGTCAACTGTCGAAGAAAACAAACTTTTTAAAAATTGGTTTACTTTATTAGGACTTTTTTGCATGAATGGTGTATGTATGTATGTACACCATATGCGTGCCTGGTTTCTGAGATCAGAAAAGGGTGTCAGATCCTTGGAACAGGAGTTGCAGATGCCTGTGAGCCTCCAGGTGTGTGCTGGGAATCGAACCTGGGTCCTTTGCAAGAGCAGCCAGTGGTCTTAACTGCTGAGCCATCTCTCCAGCCCCACATACATTTTTACATCTTAAACCACTTCTAATGGTTGGGCTACAGCTCAGTAGTAGAGTACTTGCCTCATAAGTACAGAGACCTGGGTCTATCCCCAGAGCCATAGGAAAAAAACAAAGGAAAAACACCCCGCTGTCCCCATTGTAACTGCTTCATGTTGGAAATCCCTTTGTAGACCATACTGGACTCCAACTCACAGAGATCCACCTGCCTCTGCCTCCTGAGTGCTGGGATTAAAGGGGTGGGTGCACCAGCATGCCTGGCTATTCCTTCATGTTTTCTTATCTTCTGTAGGCAAGGTGGCTTTTACTTATCAGCATCATGGTATTCATACTGTGGAATCAAATAGGCATTTCCCCTACATACTATGACCATTTGTATGTGGTGTTGTTCCTCGGCATCAAAACCAGTGTGGCTGATCTCTCATTTGAGATCCAGGAGGAAGTCCTTGGATCTGCCTTTAACTTTGATCCGCTTCTGTTCCTCTCCAGTGAGACCTCAGATCTATGAAAAGTCCGTGTCTTCCTTTCCGAGCCCGCCTCTCTACCCACTGGGCAGCAGACAAGTCCTCACCTGCACCGTGTATGGCATTCCTCAGCCTACCATCAAGTGGCTCTGGCATGCTTGCCAGCCTAATCGCTCCAAGGAAAGGTAGGGACCGTTAACTTCTTGAGCAGTTGTCAAAACTCAACTAGATTCTCCAGTCGCCACAGCTGGGACTCGCCAGACGTGCATTGCATTTGCGGCAGAGGCTTTCCCTGCATTCAAGCAGGTTGGCAGTGGCTGTTGTTGCTCATGGAAGACACCCTACCCTTGGCTCTCGGGTCACCAGGTCATGGGGCAGAGCGCAGGTGTCCCGGGACCTAGGAGCTGTCACATTACAACTTAATGTGCCTTTCTCCTGTGGACCAGCCCTGCCAAGAGCTTGCCCACTGTCTCAGCCAGCCTGGTCTTTCCAGTCTTCCTTTTCTCTTCGTTGGCTGGAATCCAAGGTCTTCCCAACACATGGCTGCTGTTTCCTATTTTAAGCTTGGCTCGTGCTTTTCCATCTGTCTGATTTTTCCTTTCACCCATTGTCTGTCTCATAAGAAGTCAGTTTTCATCAAACCTCAAGGCTCAGCTCTTACGTTACCTTCTCTGAGAACCCGCTGGACGTTTCAGCTCACTTCTCCCTCTGCGGTGTGTGTGACACCTGTTGACACACCCATCATCTTCATGTTGGCCCATGTGCCAGGGTCTGCTTCTCTTTAGGCTCTGGATCAGCTAACTGCAGCCGTCTAGCCGATATGCAGTATAAGCTTGTACAATGAATGGACCCCGACCCTCTGTCAGGTACTCAGCATTTCCGTTCATCCTGCCCATGACTGAACCCTGTTTGTTTTGCTCCCTGTTTGTCTAGTCTAGTGGGATGATGCCTGGGATAGTTGGGAACTAATTGGGAGAATAGGAACAGAATGGGCAAGTGCAACAGAGAGACCGAAGCTACCCATGGGTTGTCACCGTGCCTGTCTCTTGTCCCTGTTGCTTTTAACTCTGCTTGGAGAATGTTGGAGGTGATTGCTGTTAAACTAAAGCAAACAAACTCCCACACTGGCTTGATAAAAAGCCAGCAAGGGATAATTCTGCGGTGGATCTTCCCGCAAGTGGGATTCCTCCTCTTTGTTTTAATCCCTCGTTCAGACACAGATTGATGGCAGTGGAAAGTCACTGCTTAGGGATGCCATTCATGAGAACCAGCTATTTCCACATAAGTCTGATTTTTCACTTGAGAGTCATTTTCTAAGAATAGAAGTAGAGGTTGCAAAATCCAGGGCTTGCAGACATTTCCTTGAGAACACAAGAGAGCCACTCTGATTTTGTTCCATTTTGCTAGCTTGAGTTAGGTATCCATACTTAGTGGATCCATCTCAGGTATTGATACTTGTGCTAACAGGCAGAAAAATGAGATAGTGAAAACAGGTCAGTTCGGAAAAAAGTTTGAAGTTACGTTTTTATGAAATAGCATAGACTTTTATACTTATATTAAAATTTTTGTTTTCTTTCTTTTTTTTTTTTTTTTTGGTTTTTCGAGACAGGGTTTCTCTGTGTAGCTCTGGCTGTCCTGGACTCACTTTGAAGACCAGGCTGGCCTCGAACTCGCAAAGATCCGCCTGCCTCTGCCTCCCAAGTGCTGGGATTAAAGGCGTGCGCCACCACCGCCCGGCTAAAATTTTTGTTTTCATAACACTAAATCTGAAGTTTTCACTCTAGTCTTAACTAAATTTTAAGAATAACTAGGTTGGAAAATTTTCAGTTATGAAGGACAGGACAGCATACTTTGACTTTGGGGTTGAAGGATGCCAATAAAATATGACTGGAGAACAAGGGTGCTCAGACAAACACTGTAAAGCACTGTCACCTCCTTTTCCAGTCTCTGTGGCATGAGTCCCTTCTCACATTCTCTAGAGCATGCTCACCAAGTCCAGGGAAGATATCTTACTTTGTTTAGAGAAAAAAAATTGCAAGACTCAGAAGTACCGCCTTAAGTCTTTGTTGACTGTTTGAATTATTCTGTTAAAGTCATTCTATGACTCATTTTTCATTTAATTTAACAATTGACAAGATAGATTAAACATGGAAGATTTGCTGGGTTTTTTTTTTTTTTTAAATATGGTGTTGAAAGAAATTATCTGCTAGGGCTGGAGAGATGGCTCAGCGGTTAAGAGCACTGGCTGCTCTTCCAGAGGTCATGAGTTCAATTCCCAGCAACCACATGGTGGCTCACAACCATCCATAATGAAATCTGGTGCCCTCTTCTGGCCTGCAGATATACCTGTAGGCAGAACACTGTATACATAATAAATAAATCTTTAAAAAAAAAAAATCTGTTTAAAAAACAAAAAAAGAAATTATCTGCTGAAATGTGTATGTCTGTACGCAGCTTTCGTTCTTTGTCCAGGGTGCTGACTGAGCACCGGCCTGAGGCTTGGTGTTTGGTGGCTAATTAAGAAGTACTCAGAGATACCAGTGAGGCTTTGGCATGCTGAAAATAACAGAATAGCTTCATTACACTGTGTTGGAGGAAAAAAAAAAAGCTAAATTTATACCCAAATATAGCCCTCTGCCATTACAAAAACTTCACCAGTGTCTTCATGCTTAGATTAACTTCAATTCATTTGTAGATAGCAGCTTTCCTTAGTGACATGAATCAGGATCTTTCTGTCCTGATTTTTTTTTTGGGGGGGGGTTCAAGACAGGGTTTCTCTGTGTAGCCCTGGCTGTCCTGGACTCGTTTTGTAGACCAGGCTGGCCTCAAACTCACAGAGATCCACCTGCCTCTGCCTCCCAAGTGCTGGGATTAAAGGCGTGTGCCACCACGCCCAGCTGTCCTGATTATTTTGAGTTACATATTTGCATGGTAGTATCTATGCATGGTTTTCAATTATAAGTATGCCTAACATTTCAGAATCATTTTATACACAATAATTATATATGTGCAGACTAATCACTAATGTTGAAATTTGAGACTCTACTACAAGGGCATATCTACATATGGGCAAATATCAGTCTATTTTGTGTCTCAACATTATTAATTGCTTTTCCTGACCAGCCACTTAATATACTCAAGTTAATACAAAAAGAGAGACTTGGACCACTCCAATTTCAGCATTTCTTGGAGTCTGACAAATATTTTGAAACTTCAGAAGTACAATGCATCTAAAAATTTTTTACTTAAAAATATGTAGCCAAATAGTTTATGCAAATGAACTTTGTTGCAAGTGAGTAATATTGTGGTTTTTGTTTCCCCTATAATCCATTCTTGTAAAGCATTGGTAAGATGCCCTGGTGGGCTATTATTACACAGTAGGATAGCTATAAATAATAATTATATGATCTATAACTCAAAAAGATCTACAAAAGGATACTCAGTGTTCTTGCCACAAATAAATGATAAATGTTCAAGAGGCAGCTGTATTTAACTTGATTAAACATGATACAATGTATACGTGTATGAAAGTATCACACAGCACTGTGTTGTATGTATAGTTTCTAGTGTTTTATGTATCAGTTTTAAAAACAACATTAAGTATAAAATGAGGGTTATGTAAATTTGTATAAGTAATGAGGGAGAAGTAACTGAATGTCTCCCACTTCCCTTTTTTACATATTTGGATGGTAAGGTGTTCAGAGGAGAGAATTTCTTGTGAATGTTTAATAGAATTAAATTGTCAGCTCTGAGTGAAGAGGGTTTGGAGACATTTTCTCTATCTTCAACAATCAATAGAAACATCTAGAAAGTTGATAACCCTCCTCTGAGGTAGCCTAGTGTCTACCTAGGAAGCTTGCACAAGAGTAATAAATGTTGAGTACCCTCGGCATGTCATCTATCAATGGAAATAAAGATGATTAAACACACTGCACAGTCCAAGGTAACATGTCTGGGAAAAGTCCATGGTGACAGAGAAATTTGAGACTGGGCTCCTATTAGCATTTTGAGAACCACGTTTCTCGGAGACCCACACACTTCTAAGGAACGTCGGGGGAAACTTTTTTTGCCTACATCAGAACCAATTTCACAACATGAGAAATGTTAATGAGTATTACTGAAAAGTGAATAGAAGTGATGGGAAGTCGAATGCAATTTTGCTTTTGCTTTAAAAATAGAAATCTAGTCAGTTTGAGCGGATACAAGTAGGTCAGAGGAAGAAAAAAAATTAAGGAACTAAGAAGAGTTAAATAAGAGTAAAAGATTAAAAGATTAAAAAAAAATTATGCATATGTGGGTTTGTCTGCTTGTATGCATATGCACCATGTGCATGCAGTGCCTGTGGAAGCCAGAAGGGGGCATCAGATCCCCTGGAACTGGAGTTATGGATGGTTGCGAGCCATTCTGTGGATGCTGAGAACTGAACCAGGTCCTGTGCGAGAGCGGTCAGTGCCCTTAACTGTTGAGCCACCTCTGCACTTACGGGCATTGCTCTTGATGGCAAGTCCCTGGAGAGCTTTGCCACATGGGAAGGAAGGCTTAGAGAAGACTGCAGGCCTCGGACTGGAGATAAGGAGTCCCTCCCTGGGGATTCAGGATTCCCAAGGGAGGACCAGGGGAGGAGTTTGAACCCTGGCTTTGATGTTCAGTGGCTGCTCTCATTTTGTTTTTCGATGCTATAGATACCTTCATCTAAATGACCAATGGATGTCTAAGCCCATTTTAAATAATCCCCGCAGGCATGAGTAAGGGAGTGGCCCTCAGTTGGACTATCCTTGCTGGCATTTTCTGCAAGCCTAGGTCACCTCCCCCACTAATAACCAGAACCACGTGGTTGTTTTAGGTGTGTTTTCTCCTTCTTTGAAACTCAAACTTACTTTTAAAATGTGTCTGGGTCTTTACTATAGGCCACAAGTCACTTTAATTCTCCCTCCCTATCTGCTGTACTTGTCAACTTGTCACAAACCCAAACCCACCTAAGAAGCAGGAATCTTAGCTGAGTAGCTGTGTCTGTCTGGTTGACTGTGGGACATTTTCTTCATTGCTGAGTGACATGGGATGACACATCCCCCCATGGGCAGTGACATCTCTAGGCAGGTGGACCTGGTTCTATGAGGAATGAAGCTGAGCAAGCCAGAGGAAGCAAGCCAGTGGCAGCACTTCTCCGTGGTCTCAGCCTTGGCTCCTGCCTTGGTTTCCCTAGATGACCTCCTATAGCTTGTAAAGCCAAATAAACCCTTCTCCCGGCCCCAAATAAACCCTTCTCCTGGCCCCAAGTTGCTTTTAGTCAGTATTTTTGCAGAGCAATAAGAAAGCAAGCTAGAAGGCCAACTAATGGTCACAGTTTTAAATTCAGCGCAATAAGCAGAATTGATCATTTATAACATATATGATCACAAAACATACTAAGTCTTTATAATGGAGAAAATGTTAGATAGCATCGACTTCTTTGCAAAAACAAAATGTCATTTTTAAGAATCAGCTGTGCTGACCATGGGAGCGCACACCTTTAGTCCCAACACTTGGGAGGAAGAGGCAGGTGGATCTCTGTGAGTTTGAAGCCAACCTGTTCCATATAGTAATTCCAGCCCAGCCAGATATATATAATAAGATCCTGTCTTTAAAGAAAAAAAAAAAACAGTAATGGCCAATGAAATGTTTTAGAAGTCACATTGTATCACACAAATTGATTTTGCAGATTATCAATGTTCAACCCAAATGTGTAATGTTGACCATCTCATTACACAGATGTGTAGAAGCTACTGGTTGTGCTAAACACCACTTGCCATTTGTTTTGATTGTGTAAGATCAGACATGTGTGGTGGTTGCTTTTGGACATAGGTGTGTGCCTGCAGAATATCCATTATGAACTATTGTGCTACAGACCTGGCAGTCAAGGAAATGGGTTCTATTCCTGGCCCTGCCTCTGACCTCTGGGGGACCCTGGCCAATTAGTTAACCTGAGCAACTTCCCCTTCGTAAATGGCAGTAGCTGGCTTTCCCTTTCCTCTCATTCCCAGGGAAGGAGGAGCTCAATGAGGAAGTCACTTCAAATCACATGTTCTACTTTCAAAAACAAACACAAAAACCTACAAAATAATCTCCCAGCTGATGTTCTTGGACATTGCTCTTCTGCTGCTCATAAATTATGTATTAACTTGACTAAAAGCTGAAGGTTAATAACAAATGAGCAGAATGCTTTAACGGATGAAAGTAGGGTTCTTATGTAGGTAGTACTCTACCAAATAAAATTGGCTCTGTGATTTAACACAAATAACTATCAAGTAAGAGAGAGAGAGATGCCGGGCAGTGGTGGCGCACGCCTTTAATCCCAGCACTTGGGAGGCAGAGGCAGGCGGATCTTTGTGAGTTCAAGGCCAGCCTGGTCTACAAAGCGAGTCCAGGACAGCCAGAGATATTCAGAGAAACCCTGTCTCGAAAAACCAAAAAAAAAAAAAAGAGAGAGAGAGAGAGAATGTGCAGCCATCCTTCCATCCCTGGTATCATCCCACACTGGTGCCAGCCTGAACAATCTCTGGTAGCCATGTCCCGGCAGGTGGGTCATCTCTGTCTGGATGTTCACTCTATTTGGTCTTTCCCATGAGCTCCCTCAGGGTGGAAAAGGCAACACTGAAGTCTCAACTTGCGGGAGGCCACAGAGATAGGATCATCATTATGACTTTCTTGGATAAACTGGTGGGTGGGGTAAGAAAAACTCAATATCTCTGAGATGGACCCCCCCCAAATCACTGTTTCTAAAGCTCTTAAGTGGGTCATGTGTAGAGTCTAAACTAATTATATATGTTAGAAGACAAATAGGAAATAATATTCCCTGCTACTCAATGACGCTTTCACATCCATTTCTGAGACACTCAATGGAAGGGTTCGGGGTTGGGGGGGAGGAGTGCACATCTAGAGAAAGCTCACTGCTTCAGAACGAAGTGTGGTTTGCCCTTCACTCCTGCAGGAGGAGGGGTGGCCTACAAACTCAGTAGGATGGGCCCTTAATTGCATTTCTCTATTGTTTATATTTGCAAATGGGCAAGAAAAGCAAACCAGGATCATTAGGGATGTGTCAGAAAGAGCTCACTCTGGAGAGTCATAGTTTGGGCGTCTGTGGGGTGTGCAGAGTGGACAAGACACAAACAAAGTGATTGTTGAGGGCAGTTAACTAGACTTGTCCTCAAGGACCCAGTTGGATCCACGGCTGGGTCCTCTATTCTGCTTTCTTTCTCCAGGAAGGAGAGTTTCCGTAATTAAATTGGAATAGTCCAGGTGTCCTGTGGAGAAAATGTAGGTTAGATGCCTGGGGGAAACAGTTATCTAAGAAGACTGCATTTTTTTTTTTAATATGATCACTTTACTTCTGTTTCACGATCTGCCACATTGTTTTTAAAAGACCTGAAACTGTACACCCAAGTGTGTGATGTTCAGTCGTTGCAGACTGTGTCTAGGTAGAGACGCTCAAATCACACATACTATGGGGAATTTTAATTGACCACAAACAAAACTTAGAGCCCAAATGAGGACTTAGGAAGACAACTTACCTAGGCCACTTCAGGAGAACATTTGAAGAGCAAACTCAGCCAAGCAAAACTGGTCATCTTACACAAGAGACTTTTTAATCACTGGCCAAGAATGAATGTTCACTTACTAATGAGACACTTCTTGCATTCTCTTAGATAATTGTGGGATGAGGAGGTACCCCACATACTGCCCAGTGTGAATGTCCGGACAACAGCCCTTATTAATATTCCATACACGTTCTGAGAACAGAAGCGCCACTCTCTCTTCCAGACAAATGCCCCTGTCCACTTACCCATGATTTATAAAACTCTCTTTGCCCACTCCTCACACTTCTGCAGTGAACCCAACAAGTAATTGTTCCTAATGAATTAACTGTCTCCTATAATTGCTATCAAACCTTTCATCATGTGTTTTAAATTAAGCCAGAAGGCTGTATCCTAGGGTGTCCATGCTGGGTGGGTTTTAGTGGGGGTCTTTTCAGCAGGGTTTCAATATCATTTTCCAAGATCCATGGTAGCAAAAGATAGCAACACACAACTTAAGAAAATGCCTCCGGAAAATGAATGGAGCCTCTTGAGTTATCTTTAGCCAAGTATAGAGACTTTCAAATTTGGGGGTGAGCATTTTTATTGTGGTCTGACCCAAGAACCTCAGCTGGTGAATACACAGACTGGAGCATATTATCTGTACCTGGATGAGAATGTCTTAGATCTCTGACCATTGACCTGGTAGAGTTGTCTGTTGGAATATGGACTTTAATAGGCAGATTTTAAGATAATTGAGGGCCCTGTTAGCACAAAACCCGAACCTGGTGAATGAATAAGGAAAGCAGGTGAGAAGGTAGACTAGCCCAAGAGGTCCCCCACAATGCAACACCTATCCTTCCTTAGTGCTTGCTTCTCCTCATTCTCTATAGATGGTCCGTCAAGACAATGGTCTACTGAGTTATAGTGAATTTCATGGGTTTGATTTATGTGTCCCTCTGGCCTCAAAAGCTCTGCTCGTCTCCTTATATGCGTTCTCCCTAGTCCACATAGCCATTCTCTATGGGAGTTACACCTTCTCTTGTTTTGCCATAATGAGCCTTAAGCTCAGCATTTTGTTTCTCAGGTATTTTCAGACTATAGAATGAAAGGAAAAGGCTGAATAGACTGGTACCGCGGATAGAGAATGACACTCCAGCTGGCAGCTGGGAATTCAAACCTGCAGTGGGAGTACATGTTCGGAAGGAGTGTGAGCCATTATGAACAGCAGGTCTGAATGAGATGGAGCTCGGGGGAATAGCAAGACAAAGAATTAACAGACCCATCCATTGTACGCTCTTCCCTCATGACCATGACCCTCTGTAGCTTTCTCAGTGTACAAGTGTGTTTAATGCCTGGCAGAAAGGCCCCATTCTCTCGTTAATATTCTGGGTTAAGACTCAGCAAGCATTCACCCACACAGCCCCAGGCCATATTCCTGTTTCCACTTCATTTTTATCTCCACCCCAGGGCTACATCAAGTCTCCATGGCCAGCATTTATCATGAGGCTGAACAAAATGAGTCAGTCAGTGGTGGGCGGCTAATGGCCAGTACAGCAGTTTAGAGGAGGGGCGTGTAAAAGGTGGAGGCTGGGCCCTGCACGTGATGAGTAGGTCTTGCGTTATCAGATGGAAAGAGACAGTGATGGGCAGGTAGGTGCGGATGAGGTCTCGTTAGAGAGGGCACGCCTCGAAATGGATTTGTCCAGCTCATCAAATTTGGCTCCAGGGAAAAATAAAAGTCACCATAGGGAAGGCAAGCTTTGTTACAACCTGAAAGTTTGGGAGCAGAGTTGTCAATCACTCTACCTGACTCCCCTGGCCATTGCTTGGGAAGTTCTACTGTCTGTTGGCCAGAAGTCCTTCATTCCTTCAGATGACCTCTTCAGACTAATTACCAGTGCTCATATCTAGCAAGGGTCACAGGCACTGAATCCCTGAAGAGGCCTTCTGTGTCTGAGAAAAAAGACTGAAATTGCATGGGTGAATATTATCCTTCTGAGGTCCTTAATGTTCCCTTGTCCTGATCCCATTCATAATGCTGAGTGATTGCCGGCCACTGCCCTCTTGACGATCTGGCTTTAGGAGTGTGGAAAAGTCCTTGGCCAAAGAGAACAGCAAATGTGGACAGAGATGGTTTCGAACTAGATCGATGATGGCTCCTAGAAAACATCTGTCTTAGGATTCCACTTTCATTTTCATTATAGATAACAGTAATTTAGCCCTTGCTTAGAGAATGTGGCTGGCTCGATGTGTGGTATACATGCATTATCTCATTTAATGATCACAGCATTTCTAGGGGGCAGAGATTTTATGGTCACCACTTTTCAACTTGGGCCCAGAAATCAAGGACATTTTTAGGACACAGCCCTGGTGGGTGTTCCAGAAAAAAGATGCCAGTGAATGGTACCCAGCACATCAGGACCAGGCAGATGAAAGTAGTTCACAAGTCACTCCCAGCATCTTTTTTTTTCTCTCTCTCTCTAAATTCAAATGACAACCACTTGGACCTTCAAATCAGTAGTTGTGGTCAAAAGCTGGTATATTTTAAGAAGCCCGTGTTGTGATGTCCCAAGAGCCAGTTGTCCAAGCAGTTAGGAACAAATATGGCCTGCAGCCTAAGGATGTAAGCTCCGCAGTGTAAGATCTGCCACCCACCGTCATCTCCCCGCTGAGGGATTCTAGACCTCTCTGAGACTGGGTTTCCTGCTTTGTGCAATGGACTCAGCACTGATATTGGGAGGCTGTTGGGGGCTGAGAGGGATGGTGTGTATGGTACACTCAGCCCTTTGGTTGGCATGTTGCATATGCTGAGCTTCTTTCGTGGAAGTTGCCTAGATCTTTTAGGCAACTACCCTTTAGGCGGCTCTGGGGTAGTTCTACTGCCCAAATCATAGCCGCCTGAAAAGGTGTCAACACACTAAGACCCTGTGTGGACTGATCCTAACCATCCTCCAAGGTGATACATGCTGGTTGGCAAATGGTCTCCCAAGAAGCATGCTTGTGTCTTTGACAGTTCTCTAACAACTTGTTCCCAAAAATGGGATAAGAATGGCGTGCAGCCTCAGTTACTTACGAAGTTACAGGTTTACAGCAACCAGTGTCTTCTGTATTCAGTTCTTCCTCAGCTATGAAATACACACTGACTCCGGTCCTGCGTATCCCTCAGTAGCTTACAGCTCTTGGGATTTTGCTTGCACGTTCTCCACTGTATCCTGCTATTTTTCCATAAATTTGACTTGTCTCATTGATAAGGATAGATATAGGCATCCTTCTATAACAGCAGGAAGCAAGCCATGTGTCTCTTTCAAGAGACATGGAAAGGTAAGATGCATGAAAAAAAAAGTAATGTGCATTAAAAAATTAATTTGAAAAAAAAAATGGCACTGGTAACTATGAGCCAGGACTTCTGTCCACCCTTGGGAGATGAAGAAGACCACCAGTGGTCTGTTTTCTGTTTTTCATTAGACCAGAAGAAGCCCCTTTAACGTGCCAGCATCCCTGTCCCGTTGAGACTGACCAGGAATATCACTTTGTCAGTTGCTGGTCCTGCCAAGCCAACTTCATTCCACTTACCCATCAGATCTGTCGTCACTGTGATTTGTCACTGTGAGGTGGATAGACACTGATGGTATGGCACAGCGATTAGTTGAAGAGGTGACCTGAGGTCATTGGATGGTCACCAGCGCCCGTCTTTTCAGCATACTTGAGGTCAGTGACCTGTGGCAGTTTTACGCCTGATGAGTGTAGGGCCACATTCAGATAGGCCATTATGTCGGACTCGGTGTCCTCACTGGCAGCTAGCTGAGCCCAGGAGGACTCTCTGGCAGGTGAGGACACAAGTGTCTCTGCTCCTAGGTTAGCTCTCTGTGCACCAGGTGACAAGTGAGGTTCCCAGTGTGCTTCCTGTGTGCTAAGCCCGTTGTCTAAATTCACTCATTCAGGAGCACTGCGATACTTGCTGATGTCAAATTCTTTCTGTTTGCTTTTAAACACCTGTAGTAAAACTAGTGAGTCATGGTAGCATGGGGTCGGTTCGTTGCAGTTTGCAAGGCTAAGAGCAAGTTCATTTTCACAGAACCAGAGGGGTTTCAGGGGAAGTACGTGGGAGCAACATAAAAGGAATAAATGTTTGCAAGAGTGCATGAGATTAAAACCAGCCTAAGATCTGAGGAAATGACTTCCCTCCCCTGGGCTCCCTGGGGCACAGCAGGGTACTCCTCTGCCATGTTTCTGCCACAGTGAGGGTTTCAGGACTGGTCACAACTCTCTGTGTTGTCCAATGACAGGATACCAAGCAGAATTTGTCACAACTGATTTTTGTCGTCTGTAACCCAAAGACAAAATTTTGAAATCATTCAAGAAACCAACAGGCTCGAAAGCCTTTAATGATTTTACTGTGACCATCGCTCCCAAAGTCAGGTTCCCATAGGCAGACATCTGCTGCTGGGGGAATGGGCTAAAAAGCTGCCGCCACAGAAACCACCTTATCCTCTCACCCCCCACCCCCACCATGACTCCACACCCCACGGTGTAGCAAGTAAGCTGTCTTCCTTTCTACGAGAACAAAACACAGTGATAGTCTGACATGCCCCTCACTGAGTGATTCGAGCAACCCCTTACGTGTCCTTCCTGAGTGTGTTGAAGGATATTTATTGGTAGCCACTCCTAACATTTCCTTAAAGATCTCTTTATAAAAATCACCCTTCCTCAGCTGGCCAAACAGTCCTTCACTGAGAACAAAAATGAATGAACAAAATTAATGTTTTCATTGAGACTACTATCTGGGTGTAACACTTGTGATCTCCCGGTCCACCCAGGTGTCAGGCTAAGGGGCCCTGATCCTAACCTAGACTCTGGAAGATCCTGGAAAGGTGTGTGTGTGTGGGGGGGGGGGGGACGGGGGCTGTCCGAGTTCATGCTATAAGCCTAGCGCAGAGGCTAGAGGAATCATCACAGTGGCTGGAAGACAGGCCTGAGTGTGAAGGGACCACGGGGCCTCCAGAGCAGGAAACCTGGCAAGCCAAGGCACTCCCGGAAAAGCTCTTATCTAAACAGGGGTGGCCCAGGACTCTGGACCCCCTCCACCATTGTTCAAGGAGTTGATCTAAAGCTTACCTACAGTCCCCAAAACTCTCTTCACTACCCCATCCCCTCATTGAGACAAGAAATCATTTTCAGTATGGCCGCTAAGGCATCACAAGGTCTCTCAATGTAGTCACTCCTCTACAGTCCCTTTGGCCTGACCCGGTGACCACCCTGAAGGCCCAGGGTCTCTTCCTGAGCAAACCAAGCAGGAACCATTTTGTCTAAACACGCCTTCCAACCCCACGCCTCTTCTGCCAGCATCCTCTCCCCAAATTGTCTAGTTTGTTTTAAGGGAACGTGAGAGGAGGGGGAAGAGTGTTGGCAGAGTCTGTCAGCCTGTCGCTCCAGGCGAGCTGTCACCCGTGTTTTGACACAACCCCCTCAGTAGCACTGAGATGTTTATATCACGTCCTCCAGCAGCATGGAGGCCATACTGGCAACCTCCACCAGCCTGCCCTGCTGGGCGTTCCTTCCGGCCGGCCAGCCTGCTTGCAGTTTTTCTTTTCCTTTCTGGTTCTTGTTGTTTTATTTTAAAGACATTTTGCAGCTTCAGTTTTCTCTTTGTTGCTCCATTGCCTTTTTTGTCTCCTAACTGGAAGTGATTCCATGTTCTTTATGGAGTTTCCTGGTGAAATGTCGTTAGCAGGGAAGCACCATGCATACCCATCCTCAGACCTCAGCATCCAGAACAGGGTCAGAGAAAGAGGGAGAATGTCTGGTTTGGGAGCTTTGTAGGACTTTCTAGGCCTTGTTTTTTCTTCCTTGATTAAGTTTTAAATATACATTTAATACACTCCAGCAAAGATTCAGGCTCAACGTAGGCATTTAGTAGTTATTGGGTACTCAGCTCAGAACTGCCCTCTCTATCTCCACCACAGGGATGCTCTTTAAACTATCGGAGCCATATTAAGGGAGACTAACTTCTGTCTGCTTCACTCAGTTCTGAGACTCACTCATCATCTCCCATGAGAGGGCCACTTTATCAATGGCTAAAGGCCACACAGCCTGCCCCCTCTGGTTCCACCACATGCACCAGTCCACCCTCCAAAGAAAGGGATAATTAGACCCAAGTTTTAGACAGGAAGAGAAGATAGGAGGCCTGAGGAAATCTGAAATTAAAATTGTTTAAAACTAGCACAGAAGAAAATGCACAGATGTTCTGGAGTGCACACTGTGCGTCATACTTAGTTAACACTGTGTGTCATACTTAGTTGACACTATGCGTCATACTTAGTTCACACTGTGCGTCATACTTAGTTCACACTGTGCATCATACTTAGTTCACACTGAGCGTCATACTTAGTTCACACTGTGCATCATACTTAGTTCACACTGTGTGTCATACTTAGTTCACACTGAGCATCATACTTAGTTCACACTGTGCGTCATACTTAGTTCACACTGTGTGT